>CACRXP010000023.1:1101799-1127345 GCA_902702965.1 Spirometra erinaceieuropaei
AATAACCGTGTGTGGAGACACACACACACACTGGATACCCTCATCTGCTTTAGTTCACTGGTCAAGGTAGTCACTGGGTTGTGGCCGCTAAGCAGAGTTTGGCTTTGGGGAGCCAGAGACGAGAGTTGGGTTCCAGTTAAGGGCAGTTTTGGGCAACCATCACGTGCTCTCGAAGCATGGAACGATCTGCCACTCCTAGATGGTGTATCCCTAACTTTACACTCCTACCTCCCTAATTTATACGTAGGGGGACGCTAACGATCCTTGAAGTGAAACCGAGAAGCTTACTTTAGGAGCTCCTAAATTATCTTGAAATTGATGTGTCGCCCGATTTCATGGAAATATAGGTTGTAAAGCTCAAGAGTCAGGTATCCTAATCCCTTTATTGTAAATAATGAGGGGACCTTGCCATGGCCAGTTTTGTTGACGACAGAAAGGAGTGACATAGACAATGACTCACAATTTCAAAGCATATGGACAGTGAACTTATAAATGGCAATGGAAAAATGACCCTCACAGATGCTCTTCGCTGGACCAGACTGGGTGTTCAGCGCTTCAGTTCTACCCTCCCCCATACACTGGGGCTGAGCCCAATGCAACGGAACAAACGACCTTTCTTACATATTTACAAGAGATTTCGAGAACACTAACCAGTCCCACAGGATAGGAGCAAGTCAGAAGCTATTCTTCTTTGTTAATCTTGCTTGACGGACCAGTAGCGGCCATCGCAAGACCGTCAGAACTACGTGAGAATTGTGTTCATAATTTCAAAGCATAAACCATCCCAATCTGTTTACGAAGTTCGTTTTTAGTCTCAAGAGGCTTTCATGCAAGCACGGCAACTTCGTTCCCGCATAATTGATCCGCCCGATTGCCGAACGACTCCCTGGTCATGAAGACAAATCTCTTGCGCATGCGCTAACTTGTGCAGAAGTATAACCCAACCATTAACACCAGAAACCTTGTGAGCGAGGCCACTTTATAACTTCACCGAATCAACTATGTGGCTTGAAGACAAAGTAAATCCCTATATTAAATCTACGAAAGTTTACGGTCAGCCAGACTTCAAAGAAATTTCTTCCCAAATGAGGCAGATCAGGTCCGCGGTTGAGATTGGCTGTCAGATTGATCGGTGATAGCTGGAGTCTAAGTTAATGACGCTTTACCAGATCCTTTGAAGTGCCGCTCCCAAACATTTCTTGAAAGACTGACCAAACAATATGGCTCATTACAAAGACACCGAGGTTTTGCAAGTCATAATAATCGATTTGACCTGCGAAAAGCTACTGGCTACTAGGATAGAGTAGTTATATGTGCAATATTGTAAAGGGAAGTAGTCGGGCAGCCCATCGGTTGGTAACCACCCTGAAGGACCAAGCCGACTGACACCGCGTAGTACGTATTATACATGATTTTTGGTCAGCAATCTATTTGTTTCGTTACTTATATTAGTAAAATGTGGTATCTTAGGACGGACTGCTTATGTCCTTCTTTTAAAGCTGTAGAATCCAGGCTAGCTTCAGTCCTTACTTTGTGTAAGGTTAGTCAGAGTGATAGATCATGTTTCTGTTACAAACGGAGTCTATTATCCACAGTCACATGGGAGTAGCGTTCACTGGTGTGGACTGACTGCAGGGTGGACTATGGGCCTTCAATTTTCAGTCTAGGCTCTCACTTCAAGCCTTTATAAAAAGAATGTTTATTAACGGCCGTCAGCAGTCAAAAAAGCATTGTCGAGAAAGCCTAGGAGCCCGAGGTGGTCATTTTGGACTGATTTGGCATCCTCAGTCGAAAGGGATCGCGATGTCTACCCGCATCCCTTCTAAGTTACATGCGACTGCGTTCGCCGGGTGAGTCCGGGTTTCAAGGTAAGTGACCTAATCATCCCCAGGGAGAAAGGCCAAACATTTGCTTCGATCTTGGGGATCATGTGTCCGACAAAATCTTCGGCTATACGCTTACTGAGAGGACGAATCAGAATTAACAGCAGTCATGGACTGCGTGATTACTTTTCATTGCATGACACTTAGAAACTCTATTCTGAATGGTCCTTACAACGCCGTGATTCGTCTGAGGATTTCCAAAACTCCCTGTTTATCAGTTTACCTTACTTGTGGATTTATCATTTGGCACATTTATGAGGTTAGCCTGTGAGACTCTGGCTGTTTCTAATTGCACTTCGATTTTCTTCAAGACCGGCGACACCTATTTGACTGAAGGTTCAAGGAGCAGACGTAAATCACTAACTGAGACTTTCGTAGGAAATGGGATAACCCTGGTAGGTAGCTTTCATTTTCGGTCTGTCAACAGTAGAAATATACTTTTCTTAGGATCTCTCCACGAATCTCATTTGCTGAATCCTGCCGATTCATAAGAACCTCTTTGATTTCGTACCTTCATTTCGATGTCCCATGATCGACAATTTCGGTCATCCACTCGGCAGATACAACCCTTTATCTAAATTAGGCAAATGTTATCATTCGGAGCAAGATGTCTGATGCAGTGTGTAACCTCAAGAGTTGAAATATCCGTCATCGTTATGTCGGAACTCGTTCCTCACGGCGCCACCGACGATCGCAAAGTCCAACTATAGCGCTCGGACCAAAGTTCTGGATTCAAATGCGGAAATTTCCATCTACCCTTTTAGAACATTAATTTAGGGTTCCAGGATTGAGCCGGACGGCAGCCGGGTTGAAACGTTGTGGGATGGCGGACAGCAGTCGTCATTATTCACCAAAAGTGAGACTTGTGACTCTTTTAGAGGTAACCGATTTGTCCCGCCTGAAGCTATTTCTGGTGCATGGTCTGTCGGTAAATTTTCCTGCTAGCCTCCAATTCAAGTCGCTTCCCTATCTACCACCTGTGGAATCGTCGGATAGTCCACACTTAGGCTAACAGAGAAATATCACATCTTCGGGTTTTTTATCGTCAACAGTAAGGGAGAAGGAATTGACATTTCTGAATGCTTTGTCGTCCTCAGCCGACTAGGTTAGACCCCAGGTGCTGGCGTATTCGGGCTTGGAACTGGGTTCATTGATCCTCTGAAGGTAATAAAGCTAACTATGACCATCTCTGTCCTTTTTAATTTCCTCTGAAATTAATGTGCGAACGTAGAGTGTGCCTTTCGGAAAAAAACCCTTTAGTCTCACTGCAATAGCTAGTTTGAATATTTGGGTAGAAATCCATCAGATACTGTGGGCTAACGGCGTACTTTTCACAATCTGCCAACAGGCAGTCAACAGTATACACTGGAACCGTGAGTCGAAAGGCGGAGTGAGATGGACGGTATCAGCGCATTTTCTTTACCAAAAACAACCTGACGCGATTAAATCTATCACGGTGTGGTAAAAGCCGTGGTTTGGAAGGCTGTAACTAACGGGATAACTCGGTCCTCATCGGCAGACGGCGCATCAGGCCGTAATGCTCCCTCTTGATGAGGCCTGTATGGCACTCCTCCTCAATTTGAATCCGAGCCGCCCCTCCCTTTTTCTTGTGTAAAATCCCGGTCATTTGTGCGTGGTGGACTAGGGAATGTGGTAGTGCGGCTAGATGCGGGTTTTTGTCTTGTAAACTACATGTGCTCTCTCCCGCCCCCGGTTTTCTTGACTCTGTTATGACACTGGGTCCGGGTGGGATAGGAGAGAGTGGGGTAGATGCTGTGCAAGTCTGCTCTCGCTATTAACTAATTCATGCGTAGTCAGCGTCCCTGCTCCCACCCTGTTATGGAGCACATGACAGACATCGTCGGAAACGACGGTTAAACTGTCAACATACAAATACTGAATGATCTGGCATATTGACAGCACACGTACTAGCTAAAAGCCGAGACGCGTGTTTTTACCGACCTTGTGCCACTGCATGACGCAGCTGGCAGGGCATCCTCAAGTAGCGTAAGCTCGAAAAAACACGCGTGTCAGGGCTTTTAATTAGCACCTGTGCTGTCAGTATGGTAGTTCATTCAGTATGGCCATATCTATCTCCATGACCTGTACTGGTGACTCAAAGGGTAAGATGTGATTATATAGCCCCACCTGATGGAACACAATACTTTTGGGGTTAGGAGTTATGGTTAGGGGTTAAGGCTAGGGCTTAGAGCTAGGGGTTAGAGTTAGATGCCAGGGTTAGAGGCTAGGATTAGGGTTAGGGTTAGGGCAACTTTTTCTCAACCACTCAAAGTACAATCGCGCATCCCCACTAGCTTATCTTTTGTATACAACTACTTGACCTCTTCGCCTTTGCGTTCCCCCTCCCCACCTGTAAAAGCCCCCTATTATCACCGGTCCCGTATTACAGGTGGCTGGGGTTGGCTTGCTTCAGGTAGGCCAAATAACTACATCTGACCACTCAAAGATCCAAGGCATAGCGAAATCGACCGGTTTGCGTCATTCCATGAGAGCCGGACCTATAAAATATTTACTGTTAACTCTGCAGTTGTGAAAAATTCAGCTCACTGTCTCTGGTCATTGAGATGTTCTACATACACATCGACAGCTTATCTACTCCAATGTCTCCAGCGCTCACTGCACATGCTGTTGATACTATGTCAGGCTGTCGGTCGTCGCAGTCACAGCCTGCTACATGTTGCAGTTCTCCATCTGCCCCTCGAATTATGGCAACTTAGAGTGCACAGGTTGTCCGACAGGTGCGTAACCGAGGGACACTAAATTGGCTAGGGTGTTGACTTATGGAATAAGATGAGTATGGGCGAGGTTCAAGTTCTCTTGTGTGAGAGCTGAGCCTATCTACGGATGGCGGCGCGTTTCTTGCGGACTTATCTGAGGAGAGATCGATTTTACGCGAGACGACCACCACTGACCTCTCTCGACTGAAACACGTGGCTTGTGGAGAGACGCATAGGGAGGGGAAGAAACAAAAAGAGTGTGGGGCTTGACAAGCACGATTTCTTAGATGTCTCTATGAAAACCAACTAAATGCTATGACGACTTCCACAAGGACTTTTATATGACAGAAAACTGAAAAATCGTAAAAATCAAGAGAGGTGAATATCTATATATCTAACGCAAACCAAGTATGCTACAATAAGGAAAACATAATCGTGTACTCGCCAGGTAATTCGTAAGGTTGCCCTTGCGGACGAGTTAGGTTGAAAAGCTGGGGGAGGGGGGATAATCGAGCATTTCGTCATCTAAAGTGTCACAACTTTAATAAGTTGGAATCGATTACATTCAGCAGCACTGGTTACTCACCCTCGCATTTGATAATTATACTCTTCAAGTGGAAAATGTGACTATATTTAGGGGCAGAAGCGTCCTCTGTCAGATCGCAAGCCTATCGAGCAAATTCGATCAGGCATAATATCTGGTCTCTTCTGTGAAAATCGGTTGAGAATAAAGTCAGAATCCAGTTGAACTGTTAAACAGGGTGTCGACTGTAGCCACTGACGAGTACAGTGTTGCGGTACGGAGCGCTGACGTTCCCAGGAGCCCGCCTAGCAGTTCTGTGCCGATAGTGGAAATACTGTCCTGACAAAGAGGGCCTACGTTGGATGAAGAGAGTTTCACCATAAAAGACGCTTTGAGACAGGAATACGGATCCCCCATATTGCAAGGGTCTTGCGTTAAATTCCAAGGGATTAAGGATAGTGCTCAGGTTAGGATTAAGGGGGCTAGTGCTATGATGATAAGTGTTAGGTTTGTAGTTAAATTTAGGACGCAGAAATAGGTACCACTTGGGTTTGAGCGTAAAGCCGCCTGTAGTACAGGAGTCCAATTGAAATTCTTATTGTAGTTAAAGCCCTCTAGGTCCAATTATAGTGCATACGCTTGAAAGGGAGTGTTATCCGTTTAGAACACATCTAACTGTTGGCATCATAGGCAGTATCCAACACAAGAGTAGAATAGCGTTGCCGATAAAGACAAGGGACATTGAAACGACTATTTCGGGTTTGAAAAGTCAAGTTGGCTAACACGTGTTTTCAGTAATTCTTCGTCAGGCCAATACAATTACATGGAGTGAAAGTGTACAAAATTAACAGTGTTTATAGGTGTCTCAAGGTCAATTATGTCATTAACACTCATCTTTCCCACGCGTGTTAGCCAACTTGACTTTTCAAGTGTAACATGGGAATATTTCGGGTTTGTTAGCCGTCATCAGCCAGCCATATCCAACCTTGAGGTATGCAACCCCTGAGGCTCGAAGTCGCGACCAGGTGGTTAGAAGTCCAACGCCCCAACCACTGAGTCACGAACTCGTCGTGTTGGCGGTTGCGATCGGGTATATTAGCAATGGTAAAGGGACGCCCACTGATCGCGTTGCGTAACTCACTCGTCACGTTGTGCCCTAAAACGCCCCTCCCGGCAGCAGAATATAATTACCGACAAAGACAAGGGAGACCGGAAAGACTGATGAGGGTTCATGAAGGCCTGACGCTTCATTTCTTAAGGTATAAATGTTTTTTTGGTTGAACAAGGGAGTAGGCAAACCCCCCCCCCCCCTAATATTGCAAGCGGTTTTGCTCTGAATTCTAGAGGAACATATTACCTTGCCCACAAAGGTTTTATCTTACTTCAACGTAGGTACTACTTAAGACACCAGAAAGCGGTTTCGTCATTGGCCTCTGAAGCCTTGTGCGCCTATCTCACCAGTCACTCCCAGGGTGTCTCATATCAAGTTTGAAAGTACGGCGGCCCAAAAGTACCGGAACGGCTCAACCCGTTGCACCAGAAGGTATGATAACAAGGACAACCTCCACAAGATCCCAAAGATGTCACCATCTGACACATTTACAAACGCACGGAAAGCCGGCAGTTCTGTGATAACCACAAAGGAATCCCTTCTCGCAGCATCGAAGAAAAAATCTCGCCCGTGTTCTACTCAGTCGTCTGGACACGCATCTGGAGCAGTGTAGAGTCCGAAGACGCCGCGAAATTACAGACATGATCTTCGTGGTCCAGCTACTACCGACAAAGTATTAGGAAATGGAGACAACACGTACACCACATTTATGTGTCCGACGACGGCCTTTGACGACGGAAATCTCTATAGATTTTGGAGAATCATGCTGGAATTCGAATCCCCTGAACGATTCGCTCAAATGATAAGAGTACTTCCTGACGGGATGATGGCTCGCGTAACAGACATTGGGACAGTCTCTGAAACATGCGCGGGAACCAACGCAGTGAAGCGGGACTGAACACTCGCTCCCACCCTATTCAATCTCATGCTTTTCACTAAGCTGATGGACGAACACCGTGGAGAGCGGCCGGGCATCTACATTGACTGCTGAACCGACGACAGATTGGTCAATTTCAGTTGCATGCAGGCACCCTCGAGCATACCCAGAGCCAGCGTCAGGACTTAGTGAAGGCGGATGATTGCGCGTTAAACACCACAACGGGGGAGGAAATGCAAAGGAGTGCGGATCACTTCGCCTCCGGTCGTTCCGAATTCGGCCTGACCGTCAGGATGAAGAAGACAGTGGCCATACACCGAGCGACGCCACACGCCGACTACACCGAACACCCATGTCAATGCCAGTGGAAGTAACCTCACGGGAGCGGGGAAATTTGAGTACATTGGAGCAGATGGTGCCAGGAGGGCGAATACCAAATGGGTGTTGAGAATTTCATGAGAGCGATGCTCAACGGGCATTTTCTATTGCTACAAATCGGGCATTTATTCACACAGGGATGGTACATACCGATCAAGCGGTGTGCAACCAGTGGAGTAAAGGTGCCTGATCGGGGGCTGTAACACTGAGTTCCTGAGGCGGACGACGAGGAAGATGTCCAAACCACCGCAGTCGTCTTTCTTGAATGGCCTGGGATCTGCTTGCGATGTGCTCACAGCGAGTGCGGACTGTCTCATTTAAGACGAAGTCGGTGTACTTCACTCGAAGGATGATCCTCAAGCAGTGTTGATCAAATATTTCCAGTTTTCGCTCTTCCTCCACGCGCACAGCCCAGCATTCCCAACCATCAAGAAGGGCACACGCGAATCTTAGTAACGATGGAGATGTCGCTTCGGATCCATAGACATTTACTAAGACTTGAGAAAACCCCGCGACAGCATCAATTCCGGAAATAATGTCGTCCATATTCTGCTTACCCGGCAGCAGCCTCGTCCCGACGTATTTAAAACTGTAGTTAAAAGTACTTTTAACCTATTTAAAACTGTTGACAGTCAACAATACCGAGAGGTGTCCCATCTTGGTCAGGGATGCAACTCAAAAATGCTTTAGTCTTCCCAGCGTTTATGGGTAAATCGACCAATTTAGCAACCTGTTTCACCCGTGACACCATAGACTGAAGATCACCAAAAGCTGAGACATTTAAGGCATAATCGGCATAAAAGAGACTGGTCAGTCGGTGTCTGAACGCAAACTCAGCACTGTCCCCTTCTAGTAGGGCCATCCCGAGAATCCAGTCAATAGCGTAGTTGAACGGAGTGGGCGACAGAATACAATCCTACCGAACGCCAGGCCGAATAACGAACAGTTGAGAAAGGTTGTTGTGGACCAGAACTCGCGCAGTGGTGGGGTGATAACAGGCCTTGATCATTGCGAGGATTTTTGCCGGTACACCATCTAGCGCCATTATCCGCCACAGGGACTCACGATGGACGGAATCGAAGGCGGCGGCAAAGAAGCAAAACAGACCGCAGTCGGTTACTGATAGCTACGGAGGAATTCGCGAATGCACCTCAGCGTGAATACCTTGTCCGCAAATCCACATCCAGCACGGAATTCGGCTGGTTTTGGTCTCTTCCTTGAGTTACGCACAGCCTGGGATCGCCTGAGAAGGACAATAGCAAAGATCTCCGCGGCAACGTTGATGTGGCTCATGTCGCGGTAGTTCTTGCATCTTGTCTTATTTCCCTTCTTGAGGATATGTACAAGGATGCCCGAGCCCCAGTCACCAGGAGCAACCTTGTCTCTCCACGTTTGTTCAATCACCTCATGAGACCAGGACACCAGAGCGTTGATACCAGACTTGTAGATTTCAGTGGGTATACCGTCCTCTCCAAGTGCGTTGTTGTTGACTAGCCTTTGTATGGCATCGGCAATTTCTTCTTCTTCTTCTTCTTTTTCTTCTTCTTCTTCTTCTTCTTCTTCTTCTTCTTCTTCAGAAGGGGTTCGTATGACATTGCATAGGTTATAGAGGGAATAGACTCTGCTGCATAGGAGAGCAAGTGCGTGGTGGCTTGCGTAAAGTGGTTGAGATGTTGCTTGAAGTGCTCACGCAAGCGCTCGATCTTGGTTGAGTTGTCAGCAATAAAGCGGCCATTCAAACCACGAACAGAGTCGCTTAGTGTCCAGAACTTACCGCTGGCATGGCGGATAAGTTGGCGGAGTTTTCGAGTTTCATCAATGTTCGAAGCTTGCTCCATGTCGCTATTTCAGCCCAATATTGCTTTCGGTTATCCCTGTCTGAGTTAGCCGTAATCTTACGGAGTCGGTGAAAAGAATGAGAATTACGGGACCTCATACGAACAGTCTAGACAGAAAACTTCTGGTCTCTCCCGCCAACCAAGTCACTACAGCGCCTCTGAGGATATTCGAGATTTTTGCCAGCCTATGTTTTCACTGGAAACAACCGGTTACTGCCTTCTTCATCAACTCGGGTCGTAAAACAGGAGAAGATTTGTTATTTTTTAATTTATTTAGAAATTAACTGTGAACTTGGAGTAGATTAGTATATTTAAGATCTATAGGCTTAGACCAAATTTTTTTATGTATGAATTTTTGGGTCTAAGTCCATCAGTCACAGCGAATAACCGCGTAATATTCATTAGCTGCCTACAGGCAGCTAGTAGTAGACTTAAGGGTAAGGTGATTCCATAGTGACGACAGGACTACAGACCTCGCGTCTGAATTAATTCATTCGAATCCATCCACTTCGACGCCTCATTGTGTGGACTGAGATCCATACGTGACGTTGTCTTGCTGTTTCAGTTTAGCATAAGTCACCTGTCGTAGCGCTCCCACTACTCTGTCTGACTTTCCCTGTCACGCTTGTTTGCTGTCTGCAGCTATCTCATACACGTCCATGTACGTACGAATTCTAGTTAGAGAGATGGTGGTTCTACAGGGTGTTGTGTTAGTCAAAGTACCGCAGGTTCACAGTCACCCATTTGTCCTTACGTGCCGCTGACGCAACTGTGGCACCCGCAGTTTTTGTCGTCTTAATCCCAGGGTACTGCACAGTTGAATCATGAGAATTATAGGTGCCGTAGCTTTTCCGAAGGTGGGCTGCTCAAACCGCTTCAAGTGAATCCAATTACATTTCGGGAGCAGGTACCAGGCCCTTTCATGAAAATGAGCGTGCGTCACTTTCTTTATGAGATCACTCAGTTTCCTGTTGGCTACTGCTCAAAAGACGTGCGGCCGAATTCAGGGTAAATTAACAAAGTACAAGAAGAGGGATAGGAGAATGAAATTACACCCCCCTAGGCCACTATATTAAGAAAGTGCGACAGGGCTCCTCGGACTGGTGTCCTCCGGAAATCATCACACACTGTAAAAATTGTCAAATATCTCTTGAATGCGAAAGCAGAGTTGCGCCCGACTAGTTCTTCCACTATCGGTACACATCGTGGCGCCGGCGCGGGAACATTTAAACAAATCTAGGTCTGCGGCTTGTGCCCCTACGCATCCACAGTATGCTGCAGCGATTTAGGCCAACAACCCTAACTCAAAACTTAGTCAACTTTCATGTCCTTGCTACCACTACTCATTATTGGTTTTGGGTTGTCTCATTCGTTCGTGCGCTTCTCAAATATTCGGAATTTTATCATGTTTTGGTTTGCTTGATGTATTCGTGTTATATATCGTTTAATTTCTTTAGCCAAGCGCTTGCGGGATTCGGCAGTAATATTTAAATAACTTTTGATCATCTACAGCCCAAAGAAGATGAAGTGTCACGTCGACAAAAATGAAAATTTCCAATATCTTTTTTTATTCGAGTTTGAAATAGGACACAAAACATCGCATGCCGCTAGAAACATTTTGCGCTGTCTACGAGGAAGGTTCTACTGCTAAAAGAACAGCTAAGAAATAGTATGCCCATTTCAAAGAAGACGATTTCAGTACAACGGACGCTCCGCACGCTGGACGGAGGTCAGTCTTTGATGAGGATGGTATCACCGCTGTAATCCATGCAAATCCCCGTCAAATAATTTGGGAGATGTGCAGAGCTATGAGATGCGGCGAATCAACAATAGCTCGACATCTGAAACTGGTGGGGAAAGGTCGAAGGGCTTAGTTCCAGGCTTCCGCGAGCTTCGAGTGAGGACAACAGGATTGACGGGCAAATGTTTGTGCCTCATCATTGGCGGGACATCGTCTCGCCCGTCAAAACGCAAACCATTTTTTAAGCTTATTATTACCGGCGATGAAAAGATGTGCTTATATGTAAGTGTGAAATAAAGGAAAGGATGGTTAAGCCCCAACAAGCAAGGAACCCCTCGAATCAAACGTGATTTCCCTCCTCGCAAGATGTTGCTGTGTGTCTGCTGAGATATGAAGGGAGGTACTAATAATTAATTGTTTAGAAAAAACCAGGCGATTAATACAGAGCTCTACGGTCAATAGCTTCCCATCTAAATAAAGCAATTCAACAAAACGCCGAAGTCGAAATGGGGACATTTTACAACATGACAACTCCATGCCTCACGTCGCAAAATTTATAAAAAATGTAATTGAAGAGCTTGACTGGGGGTTCTTTTGCATCCGTCATATTCTCCGGAATTTTATACATCGGATTGCTATCTTTTCCGTTCACTCGAAAACAATTTCATCGCATTATCCTTCAATAACGACGCTGATCTTCAAAAGTGGATTGATGACTCCGTATCATAACCTGCGGATTTCTTCAAGCGTGGGATGGAAAAACTTCCTAAACGTTGGGAGGGAGTTATGAGCAACGAAGGGGAATCCATATCTGACTAATTCTATGAATGATATATAAGGACGTGATGAAATTTTGAGTAACTGCAAAGCGCACAAACTTATGGTGCAACCCAATACTTAGGTCCTAAAACTGATCCTTCTTTTACCACCGTATTCAGATACTGGGGTATATACGCACTGAAATATATCCAGGTTGTTGGCTTGTGCCAGCCATTATAAATGACCATGTTTTAAAGGTTTTAACAATAAAATTTTAGTTTCCAAATGTAGACCTTTGTTAGACGGGTAGAGCACGGTAATATGGACCTCGTGTGTTATATGTGGCCTTGTGCCAAATTCCAAGGAGAGGGGAGTCTGGGTTAGGTTATGAGGACTGGTGTTAGAGTTAGGGTTATGCGGTTTACTATTAGGTTAAGATCAAAGTTGGGGCACGGCAATAGGTACCGTGCAAGACTACCTGTAGTAGAAAGGGTCATTATTCCCGTGTTTAACCGCTAGATGGAATTGAAAGTTGATTTTTACCAAAAATGAGCGCGGTACTTCGAACGACAACAATTTAGACACTAAAAACTTGTCTGTTAGTTTTCTCTATCCCATCGAAGTGCTCAATTTACAGCCATAGCAGCAGTGGTCTAGTTTCTCTAACATGGTATGCCTTTGAATTTTTAGCTTGCGGAACAGTCAGTGAGACTAATTCTTATAGAGGTACAAAAAACACAGTTACAAATTAACGAATCTTCAAGACTAAGACTTACTCATCTAAACGGAGTAAAGGTAGATATTTTTTATGAAAAATAAAATGAGTTAGAAGGACTTCAATTCATTAATAAGATGAATGAGACTGCCTTCAGAAGGAATTAACTAAAATGAAACATATCCCTGTCCGTCGTTTGCAGTCGTTCATATTTTTGACTCAGTTTCTGTCATATTTGAAAACATAGCTTTATTACAAGGATGTCGAAACCGCACCAAAGCATTAACCGGTTTCTCACTCAAAAGGAGATATTTTCTCCGAAAGTGGGGTCCAAAATGCTGACAGCTCTTGTTTGACGAAAGATGCTGCGTTGGTTCCAACTTTGGAGAGATCAGTGGGCCTTTTTCTTTGCACTTAATGGATGGGCCGATCATCAAAGGAAACTATTTAGCGCATGGTGAGGCGAGATTTTCCAGCGTCCACCGAACTTCTCGTGTTGTTGTGTTTCGATATGGAGAAACATCGATTTCTACGGGGTAATTAAACCATAAATATTTTGCTGCCCTAAGCCACAGTTACAACCCCTCGTTAAATGCCTCCAGTTTTTCTAGTATTTTTAGTGTGTCATCTTCTGCACCTTGCGAAATCAGACTGAAGATGCCAAGTCTTCGAAAACGTCATTGAGGAAAATCTTTCCAAACTACCCGTAGGCCACTATGGATGAATTCGAAATTAAATTTAACAACTTTAAGGAGTGAGAGAATTTTAGTTTGCAGAGAGATAAGACGCTCAATTACATTTCCCTTCGAAGTCCCTTCAACCTCCATGATATAACATCTCCCTGTGGTCTGGGTTCATTGTATTACATTAGCTAACAAAAATTCCGGAATACAGTGGAGTTCGTTTGGTGTAATTACCGCCTTTGATAACTTCACTCATCGTCCTTACAAGTCCCTTCGCCGGAGTCTCGGACACCAAAAGTTCACGAGGATTTACGTGGTACAAAATCCTCACGTATGAAGTGCAACTCAAAATGCGTGCAAGAAATCACTCGACTTTGCATGGGTGGGCGCCATCAATGCATAAACCGATGCTATAAACCCATCGCAGTCCTTTATAACAAAGGTTCTGATCTGTTAGCTCAAAAACAGCATTTCATGTGGTCATCTCCACAAATCCGCAAAGGGAGAGATAACGCGATGAGAATCATGGCCATCGCAACTACGACCAGCTAATGGTACGGGGATCATGCATCTGATAGTGAGTTTCAAGATTCCGTCGAACCAGGTCCCACCGAACCACCCCAAGCCACTGTGTTAACGCCTACTAACAACGGTGGAGGCGACTGCCATCAGGTTACGAAAGCCGATCTTGTGCACACAGAAGGGCTTGGTACAAGCGTCATGCCTAACATGACCAAAGGTCGGTTAGCTGCATGCAACCCTCCACGCCCTCACCCCGATCCCCCCAACCCTCACTGTCTCCAAACTCACTGTCTCTTATTTCTTCCCTCCCCCCATCCCGCCTCCTGTCCGCACACCCCGCTTGTATGAATAGACGAACTGGAATCAATTTCACTTAGCGGTCACATGTGTTTCTTGTACCCTGAATCCATGTAAGATGTACTGGCCGGATGAGAATTTATCTTAACCACTTGTGTGCTCGCCAACTGGTCTTCTGGATCTTTTAATGCAAATTTTCGTAACTCTTGTAATCTTGTTGGTCAACTGTTAGACTTCAAGTTTAGGAAGCAGGGAGTGCTGGATCTCATAAAACACTGGTCGCAAGTTTTTAAAAGGCCTTGGAACAGACAGAGTTGCTTATGCGTGATTGAAATACCGATTGACGCGGCACATTCTCAGACAACTTAGTAGTTGTGAGCTAGACAACGCCCAAAGGGGAACTTCCTGCAGCTACGAATTAATAAACTGACCGAGGCCTACTAAAACAAATAAAGTAGTTAGTTATACATGATAAACCCAGTAGGGTCGTCCAACCCCTCTTTACCCAGTAAGCGGCACAATGGTCCTGGCCTATCAGTATCAGTATCTGTGTATTTCAGGGAAAGTAGGTGCGCACCTTTGAAATCCCTATTGGTTTGATAGCCTTCTCAACCGCCTATCTTATTAACTCTCAAAAGCACTTAACAGGCAATTCGGATGTTTTTATTAGGTGACGACGTCCATATAAAATTCCTTATTTGTCCTGGAAAGTATGCGTAGGCTTTTCACTTCTTATGTTAATTTTGTAGGTAAGCACATTGTCTTGGAAGTAGTTACTTGCAAGAAGGACATATTCCGGTATCAAGAAAGTTTGTAATTATGAAATCTTTTTGAAAACCAAATATACTTAATAGGGGGTGAGGCGTTCACCAATCAACAGACTTCCACAGGTCGACCTTAATGCTAAACTCGATCTGGCCCTGAGGATGCCTGTGGAGGGGAAGGCAATCGAACGACTCTGGGACGTAAATCTCCGGATGTCGGTTCTACTGCCGTTGGAGTCAGCAAATATAGTCACTCATAACTACTAGGAAGACTAGGTTTACCGATCCAGGGGACGTAGAGGAAAGAGTGAATTTCCCCCATCAAACTCTGGCTCTACAAACTCAGAAGTAGCCAAAAAATCTGTTGCAAACCACCGCTGATAAAATTTCCCGTAACTTTATTCCTAGACAAGCGCTGCTGTCCGAGCATAGTGAGAGAATCGCGTATAAAATTCCGTAGTGCTGTCGCCGATCTCAAAAAGTGCTCGAGCCCGTGAAGAAGAGTGATAAGGAAAGGTTGCCTGTTCAAGAAAGTTCACACCAGTTGTTCAGCAAGCCCACAACTGCATGAGTCCCTCGTTTACGGAAAAAGGGACCAAGCTAAGGCGCCTTATCCATCATATGTTTGTACTCGCTTTAACCCTCCCTGGCCTTGTGTTCTCCACAATTTTGAAGGATGTTTGCAAAAGTGGATAATCTTGCCCAGACATTAAATACAGAACAGATGACGAACCCTTTTACACTCATTTTGACCCAACTGAGGAAATCTCGGCGCCTCGGTGGGATCCGAACCCACGACAACAAGGAGAAGGTTTTAGTACAGCCAACGCTTTAGCCACCTGAGCTAAGAAACCCCGCCTGTAGCCGTGAGTTTAATCACATTTGGGTCAAGTTACCAGCCCATCCCACTTCAAAGTCTGGAATCCGCCCAACTGGATACAGTAAGCTGACTGCTCAAGCAGGATATCCTAAGTAATCCATCTAAAATCTTTTTGAATAATCTGTGAGTCTGGTAGTCTCCTGGCGGATTCTAGATGAAACACTTGGGAAATCCTACTTGAGTAGCCAGCTTACTGCATTCAATTGGGCGGATTTCAAACTTTGCAGTAGGATGGGCTGGTAACTTGACCCAAATGCGATTAAACTCACGGCTACAGGCGGGGCTTCTTAGCTCAGGTGGCTAGAGCGTTGGCTGTACTAAAACCTTCTCCTTGCTGTCGTGAGTTCGAATCCCATCGAGGTCGCCGAGTTTTCACGGTTGGATCAACACAAATTATCAATAATCTGTCAAAACATATTTTAGCATTCGACTAATGCGCCTCCATAAAAAGGTATACTTATGCCAAGCGTACGTCCTTCCCTCTGTCGTGGGTAACTGCTGAATACAATGACAGAAGCGGTGTTCAGAAAGTTTGGTCTCAGGATGTGAAGGCTTTGGCCCGACTGTGAACATGATGAAAACAAACACCATTCACAAACCGGCGGGAGGCAATGAACATACGAAGCAGTAGTGTCGACAGCCATTTCCTCATCACCGCTGACAAGTTTGCTTAGCCTTGGAGCGCACAGAAGAATCGCATGTCGGATTTCCAAAGTCGAATTTCCAGTCCTACCGTGCACCTCAGCCGTTGCATCAACGCCGTAGACATTACACTGAGGAACATAGCTCTTATTTATCAAGAAGTATCAACGTACCCTCACCGCGAACGCACGTTGCAGTCCAGGGTCGCTATGGTTGGACGCCGTGTCTACCAACAGGCACCAGACACTGCTAGGCCAGCCTCTTCTCAAAACTCCAGCCATGAAAACGACGCCACCTCGGCCGGCAGAAGTCGAGCCAGCAACAAGCAGACTACATCGGCCCGCCTACTTCTGCCGTGCCTGTGGTTCTAACGTGGACTGCGACGGATCAAACCTTGAATGTAGTAAGTGCAAAACATGAAGCCGAGTGCGCCGCTGTCTGTTCTCAAATGTGTGTCAGCTCACTATCCATCATAAATGGACTCAAACGATCCACGCCGGCGGTTTGCTGTCCAACAGTAGCAACAACACTCGAGCACACTTCACTTGTATTGTGCATTTAGGGCTGGCATTTGGCTTGTATGACAATTACGAACATACCATAAAACCGACCATTAGAGCAGTCTACCCATCGCCTGCACCACAATCTGATGTTGGATTGCTAAAGGTGAACTACCACTGTGATGGTCGTATCCTGAACTCTGAAAGGAAGCCGGGAATGTGAAAGACGTGATGAATTTGACTCTGTCGTATCCGATGATCCCTTTTACTACCCTTCCGCTAATGAATTGCACACCGATTGGACACTAAAGACACTTGAACTGCCTTCCACTAACCTATAAATGCAGCTGACTGACCATTTCACTCCCTTTCGAGCATGACCTAACCCTGTCTGAACACGCCCTGAATTCGCTTGTGGGTGCTGCCGCTTCAAACAGCGACTCTGCGTTATTTTGCGCGGTGAAATCCCTCATTCTGTTGTTTTCGACTTTCTGCTCCTAAACATGACTTAGCCAGGTTATTGTGGCACTCTCAGTACACTCATATATCGCCTGCTTGTCACTGACCTGCAACAGTTGACGAAAACCTCTGTCTTAGGGATGCATCAAACTTCCGCAAAGTCTGTTCCCGCAAAAAAATGATGCCTCCTGCTTGCAGACGAACGCCTCCCGCATGCTCAGTGTTTACATCATGAGCGTAAGAGATAAGGTGGTCGGCTCGGAAAATTTTTAAATCCATCCGAGAATGCCATTTTGTCAAATTTTCCTTCCCCCTGACAGAGATCTGTTAAGATACCTAATTATGCAGGATTTGGATGGTCAGACGTTTTTAGTTTGTTAAAAGGCTGAGAGATTTCGATGACTTCGGGAACTCTTACGGACAAAAGAGAAAAGCAATGACCCACTGCGGCTTATTTACCGTTCTTAGCCTAACATAGCCCAGCCTCAGGCCAGAAAGATCGGCTGAGGAGAGAGAAGGGGCTCCGAGATATGACGGAATCGTCCGTGGCCAGTCCTACAATCGGTCCAACTTAGTGAAGGACAATTCGTCTTCTGACTCCGTTCCCTTTAATTAATAACCTCTGTGGCATTCAATACGATGCCAAGTAGTGGCAGCGAAGTTAAGGGCTTTGAGCAAAAGTGTTCTGAATGATGCCGTTGGGGATTCACAGTAGGCCTAATTATTAACCACTGCGGCATAGCGAGATGTTAAACAGAGACTGCGAAGTCGGGGGCTTTAAGTAAATATGCGCTGGATGACGCCGCCGTGGATGGACAAGACACGTGTGTCTCACGACAGTTCGATCGTCGATTTCGACTATGTCCAACGTGTGCCGCACAGCAAGGTGGAGCAGGGACGGTGACTTGGAGAGAGAGAGGAGAGGAAGAGAGAGAGGAAATGCGCTTTATTTTGAAATCGTAAGTTCAAAATTTTCAGCAAAAAATTGGGTCCATTCACTGTGGATAGTAAATAAGTTAAGAGATTATTCAACAGTCAAAGAAACGATTATAATGGGGATAGTTCAAGTCTGAGCTTCTGTATTTCTGTCTCTTCGCACGTAAGATAGCGCTAGGAATGGCAATACAGAGGCTCGATAAGCCGATGTGCGACAGGGTATAAGACGAAAGTTGCGGCGCATCGGGCGGGAAGACTTGGCAGCCATAAGATCGGAATGTAGGGGATGGGCAACGTCATCTAGAATTCGACCAGCAAATTGCTTGACCGCATTGAAGTGTCGTTGTAAGATTGTGTCAACTAAAATAGGTTCTTAGTGAGAGTAGGTTTGCGAACATCTGCCGCACTTTCTCCTCCCCACTTTCCACCTGGACCCGGTGTCAAGATCAAGTCAAGATGACTGTAGGCGGGTGGAGGTGCAGGTGGATGGCACGGTCGAGCCCGCCCCTTGCCGTTCCACTCCATACCCCCTCGTCCACACAACAAATAACCAGGTTTTTTGACCAACAGCAGCTGCATCTACCAGCAGGGAACCAGGCCTCAGGGAATTTCCACCGCACACCAGGCTGCGAGGGTTGCGGTTTGCAGATACTGGCATAGCACACGCTTTCAGACCACTTAACCTGTTTCACAGTAGTCCCGACAAAAGCAGGAAATTGGAACCAACAGGGAAACACGCAAACTGAAACATCGGACCGTTACGCAAACCCGTCATAAACGTCCTCGACCTTGCTTGGGGATGCGCCACCAATGCGCACGCTGCTGCGACCAGCCCATCGCAGTTTTCTCAAACCGAGCTTCTGATTCGTCAGCTCGGACTTTTCATTTCCGGTGGTCAATCACACCAATTTACCACAACAACACAAGTTGCTACGTCCCATTTTCTAATATATAGTCCTAGGAATAACTCTTGGAGCTGATCAGCGTAATCTCGAGTTCTTCGAGGGACCTTCTTAGATGACTCCGGCGGTACGGCTTTATGACAGATCCTAAACTGAGCGGTCATGGCCAACGCTTATAAGTACTATTTTCAGTATCTGTCTACCGTTCCTTTGACTTTACTGGGAACTGTGTACTATTAGGAATCGCGATTTAAGTATCATCCTTGATTTCGAAAAGTTTCGTCAGTTTTGGATATTTAACTCTGATAGATCGAAGGTCCTCAAGGTGATATTTGGTTCTTCTTTCAGCTCACGCAGAATTGTATTGACCACTTCAACACCATTCCCCCAAAGACGGCAGTTGCTAGTCTGGACAGTGCCATAAAGTCAGCCTATGACGATGTTGCACGGACTGACAACGTCTAAACCCTCTTGCATGCCACAAAGGAGAATCCAGAACTGCATATTCTTCGCTGTAAACAGTCCGCAATGTTTGAATCTAGTACGGTGCGCTGGTGAGACTGACTTACGTAGCCCACTAAACAAGACATGGGAACAGGTACGTCTCACCCACCTAAGAAAAGTGTACCTGCACATAATTCTGGAAAGGGCGAAATATTCCCGTGTCCTAGCCCCAACAATAACCCTATAAAAATAAACTTTTGTCCCAGTCTTGATCGTAACCCTACCCTAAACTTCAACTCTGCAGTTAACACTAACTCCTACCTTAACCCCAAACGTAATCCTGACTTACGTTACCGTCAACTTTAAATCTAGCCTTAAACCTAAACCTTAACTCGACTATGACCCTAACCTTAAACCTAACCTTACTTCCACTGTAAGTTAGCTCAAAGCCGCCCGTATTGCAGGAAATTCCTGTTCGCGTGTCCTGTTTAGGGGGCACATAAATCAGTCTTATCAGTGAGCTAAAAGCCGGCCTTGGAAGACTGTTAACTGACTCGTTACCTCAGGACGCATAGTCAGACTGCGAGGGCTCCTTCTTAATGTGGCTTTTATGGAGCTTGCATTCAGTTGACATCCGAACCGTCTTCTTCCTTATTGTGTGAAACCCTGGTTCGTTGTGCGTTGAGCAGGCGTGTGCGGCATTCGAAGTCGGGCTGTTTAACTCTGCCAGCTACCGAGTGCGATCACGTCTCCAGCATTATTAAACCTGTCTTGACACCAGCTTCAGGCGAATGAGGGAAGAAATAGTGCGCAGATGCAGCAGGGGTCTACTATTACTGTAAATTGATTAATGTGCGAGTGACCGTACCTAAGTCCGCCCTGCTTTGGGGCACGTTAAAGACAACGTCGCAATCGAAGGTCGAACTGTAAAGCCAAATCCACATTTCTGTCACATCTGAACGTATTGCAAAATAAGTCGAGCAATAGAGAAGCGAGTTCGAGAAGGATAGGTTATGTAACCCCATTAGGTTTAATACATATAAATTGCTACTATGCTCGTTTTAGTAGGTCTTGTTTAGTCCGTGAATTTATAGCTAAAGGAATTTGCCCGTTGAATTTGACCTAGCACACCGATATAACTACAAGCAACGGGTTGTTACAGCATGATCTTAAGGATAATTTGTCTGGCATGAGATGGTCTTTGGTTCTCGTCTCCTTTCCTTAATCCGTTTCGTTCAAAAGGTTAGCCACAACTTTTTGTGTCATGGCGGTATTCACCATACGGGGAGTGACCGATCTCGCGAAATGTTGACTGAAATTCTGAAATGTGTTTTCTATTAGGAAGGATTACTTAAGTGCGGTTGCAAAACTGATTTTCTTGCGGCATAATTCTATAGTGTTTCGGACTCGGCAGGACGTCAGCTTTTGAATGCACTGCTTTTAAGTCTCCCGTAGAAATCGTATTCGGTGACAAATGGCTACTTAAGTAGCGTGCATTTTCCACATTGATTTTTGATGGTCTTGCAAATTTAAATATATCCTATAGAAACCGCAAAACAAAAATATGCTTTCTTTTAGTCATTTAATAGCGACTCACGTCATATTTATATTTTATGCTCGAAGAAGGGGTATAATTAGGTTTTGAAAAAGTTTCCAATTATGAGATTTTTCAAGACCGTGCAATGTTCCTTCGTATAGCATCGTACCTGTCTGTTTACCACTGCTCCTCATGAAGTGTACGACATAGTCCGCGTCCATCGCAAAATTTTATAGATCCTATATAGTATCTTTTTAAAGGCATGGAAGAAAATGTGCTTTTCTTTATGGGGAAAACATGCACCTTCTAGACTGAAATCACTAAGAGTGACCAGGCTCCACATTATTCGGGGATTAGAGAACTTATTTAAAACCTAATTATACTCCTTCTTCGAGTACAAAATATAAAGGCGACGTGATTCCCCATCGTCCAACTGAAAGAAAGCATATTTTGTGTTCGGGGTTTCTATAAAATATATTTGAATTATAAAAACCATTGAAAATCACTGTAAAAATTGCATGCTACTTAAGAAGGCATGTTTTACCGAGTACGGTTTTCAAAGAAGATTAAAATTTAAAGCATTCAAAAGCTGACATCTTGTCGAGTCCGAAATATATTAGGACTATGTCCCATGGTAATGAATGTTTCGACCCCGCCTAAGTAAACCTTCCTAATCGAAAACACATTTCAGAATTTCAGCCAACATTTCATGAGATCGGTCACTCACTGTACAACGCATGCTGTAAGGATCGTTGACCGCGTTTTGATCTTCTTTGCCTCGGTTAGATCACAAACGCGCAGCTTCAATGCCCAACAGGTTCTGTAATCGAACGCGTACGTCATGGTTTACCTACTTCTTCAAGCATGTCTGTGCTTAGTCCCTCGCATAACCACTAATAAGACAAATAAATTCAGTCGAGTTTATGTCTAAAAATTCACTTACAAATGGCCGTTAAACTGCGTTCAGAAAGGAGCCCTTCAGATTTCCTTGTTCGGCAAGCTGTTGCACAGGATATGCTTCCGCAGTATGCGACAGGGATATTTCCCACGCTTGCTTAACGCACACACTGTTTAGGTCAAACCACAGACAATAGTAAACCCCATCTACGTGGGTCCATATTGCATGACGTGACACCGGAGCCCATAGAGCTTTCCTCCTTCGACATCGGGCGCACCGGAACACATATCCGTCGGTACGCGACCTCATTACTTGATGGCGCATTTGACATCCACATTGGCATTTTGCCACATTAGGTAGCAGTCCCCTTGCTTGGCAGTATTTTACCACCTTAGCCAAGTTTATAGTTTCGGTTATTTCCTCCACTTTGGTCAAACATCGACTAAGGTCGATTCTGCTACTCTCCGTGCCTTTCCGCACGCATCCCGCCCCTGGCACTGACTCTCGTTACCCCTATCCCCCTCCACCCCATATTCCCACATCGCGACTATGTTTTAAGACGAGCTTTAATCGATTTCGGTGACCACTAACATGTTTTTCTCGGCCCCGTCCACAGAAATTTATCAAAAGCAGACGTATGCCCTCCAACTAGTCTTCTGAATATTACCATGGATCGTTCATATGAATGTTACCTTTGTAATCCTCAAAGGAAGACAACAGTTGACATCCAAAGAGCATCTCAACGCTGTGGTCCTCGACTTGAGATTCTCGAAGGAGAGAGAAGATACCTTTCTCGGCCCTCCTGATATCCCTTATCTGTTACAAAGTTTGTGGCAGCTTAAAAAGTAAAGTGTGCCGGAAAAAGACAAATATGATACATGTACTGAGTTTCAACATCAATCGCCTAGCCATTCTCAAACGCAGTTGTGCAATGGCGTTCTGGGGGTGTTGAAACGCGCCATAGCGGATTGGAAGACAAGCCTAGTAGAGTATAATGCCTTGTGCAGATGCTCAGGGCAGACGGCAGTCTGCGCAGAAACTCAGTCGGCGATTTCGAGAACAGGATGGGAGGCCAAGTCGGAGCCGTAACTCATTTTTGCGTCTTGAACAGGTTGGAAGGCGTCAACCGCATTCTCATACAGCTCTGAGGTGGTGTTACGCGCAAACAGGTGGCAGCCAGCATGCACCAATTGGCAAGGTCAAAAAATCCCTTATCGAGGAAGCACGAAGAATACTTCGGATGGAAATGACCAAAAATGCCTCAGAAGAGAGACGAAATTACGTCGCTGACAGATCGCCAGGACTCGGGCACACACGCAAGTTCAATGAGCTCGAAACCATTGTAAAAGGGGAAAACCACATACGTTGAAAGCCGCTTGAATTATAATGCTCCGGTCCACAGCTTACCGACAAATCTAGTGGCCTCTTCCCACTCTGTCCAGTGTCAAGACTTTGCCCAGCTGCGCAGGAGTGCACAGACAATCAATGCTTCCAGTTACGATAATGATGAGTCTAATCGCGAAGAGATAATCGAGCCAATCACCAGGACTTGGGATACCATCGCGCAGTTACCGGATGGGATGTGAAGAACAAGACCAGTATCGCGCCAATTAAGGAGATCTCAGACGAATTTGGGGGCTACTTACTTACGTAAGCTGGTGTGTAGTGGTGCAGCTACTGCGTCAGCTGCGCGTCCGCTAGCTTTATCTGATGCTGCCTAATGGCGAGCTTGATAGTGACTCTGAAACGCCGGGCGTATAAAATTACACTTCCAGGGACCAAGTCTCTTGATCACAATTGTGTGCATTTCGGGCGAGCTAGGAAACGAGCTGCTCACTTAAAGTTCACTGGAATCCTCTGGGTACTCCTGTAGACGATGTATCATCTCACGGTCCCAAGCGAGCACGCCACTGTTGCCGGTGACGCATCATCTGGAGTAACGGCCTGGAGACAGAACACACTTAAAAAATGATGAGCCATACAGCAGCGCGCGCCTGAGTGGGTGCGAGCCGTGGTTTTGACGTCGACAGATAACCTGGCGCTCATTCACTGACTCAAGCCGATTTCCGCCAGGTTGAACACTTAGTTACGGAGCTTTCTCGCATACAGCCATGATGCCACTGAAATATTTAATACTCACCGGCAGACCTGGTCATGATCGAGGTCAATATGTTAGTTTACGGGCTTCATCAAAGGGAAATACGATTTCGGAGACCCTGCATTATAAGTTTGACGTCCCGAAGCACCTATTGTCAGCAGCAGACCTGATGTGTACTTTCATTAACCCTCGTTCACTGCTTCCATCCCCTTACATACGTACTTGTAATCTGTCTTGGCCTAGGTCGGCCAAGTGCACGGAAGCGCAGGGCCGTCCTGCATCTGGTTAGGGTTCTTCTCTGATAATAATGACAGCGAAACGCACTGAAGCAGAGGACATCTACCTGATACAGTTTACGGGAGGACGTTCAAATTTGAATCACGCTAGAACGGACAAGGCTAAATAGGCAGTGTGTGCCAGTTTCCCTTTTACCGACTCGTGCCATGCGCAAAAACTGAGGAAGCCTCCGCGTTTCCCCATAAATCCGAGTCTTAATAAAATTATAAAGCCTTCATACTCTTCTGGGAAATAGACAGCCAGCAAAATGTTCCATCTTGGTGAACTTTAATAAATTATATCATGAAGCCTATATGCAGCCTCACCATAACTTAGAAAAAAGTAGAATGAAGAGATGGTTCGTTAATTGCAATCACACATTTGCAAATATTAGAATGCTTTGTGTTGAAATCCCCTCAGAGATATCTTTTGAACGACCAAAGAAGAGTATGTGTAGGGTGCGGATGCCTGTTACTACCAACAACCTGATGGTTAAGGGAAGTACAAGGGAAGGAGAACCCGCTGATAGCTGGCCAAGCTTTGCCGATTAGAGTCCAGAATTAAGATTAATATGGGCATATTTACAATCCCTTAATTCTCTTGCAGTACACGTGTCTAAATTGGATTCTGAAACCAAAGCAACGGAGTCCGAATTTTCTTCTAATTGAAATCTTCTTCGACCTTTATGAACAAAGCAACAAGTCTATTTCATTTTTTCTGAAATAAACGTTCTAAAATGTATGAGACATTTGATATTGGAATTCATGATGTACTGTTGTCCACTCTTACCCTCGCCTAACGTGTTTCAGTAGGAAATTTGAAATAAAATGTAAAAACAAGTAAAGATCGTACTTATTTGATAAGTCATAAGACTGAGAAAAGTGAAACATTTTGTGTTCAATAGCTCAAAATGACGTAGACAGTGTGTTACAGGCACCAGTCCTAGCAAGACCACAGCACCAAATATGCAACCGGGGTCAAATAGACCGTTTTTTCTGTATCTGAGCCAGTTTCAGTGAATATATCAGCCCAAAAACTGAAAACAGGGACATGGTGCTCAACGAATTATCTAAGTTGTGGGACGGAAAAGTTACTATTCACCACCACCACCACCACCACCACCACCACCACCACCACCACCACCA
>CACRXP010000023.1:1127409-1149133 GCA_902702965.1 Spirometra erinaceieuropaei
AGCAGCAGCAGCAGCAGCAGCTGCAGCCTCATCCTCCTCTTCCTCCTCCTCCTCCTCCTCCTCCTCCTCCTCCTCCTCCTCCTCATCATCATCATCATCATCATCACTAATACCACCGCCATTTTATAATCCCCTAATCATCATTAATAGTGTCGCATCCGTCAGTAGGCTCTAACAACTTAACAACGGTGAGATTTAGGAAGCTCTTCCCTTGTCACAGTGACCTACGATGCCCTGAAACTGAATGAACCTGCACGCAGACTGTCTAGTCGTTGGTTTCGAGCACACTGTCCTTAGAGAATAATCAGAAAGCTGCGGTAGTGGTGTTGGGAGATGCAACTGCATTCGATGAACACAAGCGGAGTTGGTAGCTAGGTTAGTTGAGCACATGTCTAAAGCGTCTCACGCACTCGAAAACAAAAGTTGCCTTTCTTCTGTTACCAGTGTTATGCCAGACAGGAGACCTTCCACTGATCCTGACTAGCGTCTCGAGGATTCACTCGTATGCATACAAATCGGGTAGTGCGTTAAATTGGGCTGACCTGCACACCGACGCTCGTGACTGAGATGTGTGAACGAGTAAAAGATGGCTTTCGATTTGGCCTTGCGTGACAACTCCTAGTATTTTCATTTATGTCACCCGTTTGTCTCCTTCAGTCTCCTTAATCATCATTTCGTTCCGAAGATTTTATATGCTAGCGCTGATTAGTCCGAATCTAAAACATAACTTTGCTGCTATTCAGATCTATTTCTTTCGTTTTTTTCGTCTTTTGCACCGACAAGGCACAGCTGCTTATCCGTTACGACGGTTTTGGGCACTAATCAGCTCCTCATTTCATCATTTAGCTTCATACCATGATCGAAGTGGTTTGCACTTTGCAAAACTGTTTATTATCTCCGACGGAAGTAGGTGACGCTTACTTTTTGATATCATGACGATTTAGACAAGTATGGGTGGATTGCGCAGAATGAGACATCGGTTGCAACAGATTCCACCGGACTGCGGGTCCAATTCACACAGTTAGAGTTTGTCCAATAACTTCTGGACATGGACTGCGAAGACGAGGCACTGGCCGCCAGCGGTGGAGTTCCATGGAAAATGCCTTTTGTGACTCCAGGTCCTACAGGCTGCCGTAAAGTATGAATTTTGCACAGGTACATGGCGCTCATGGCACGCAGGGAGGGGGAAGATCGGTCGAAATGAAAACTCCCTCAAATGCCTAAACACATGCCGCGACTCTTTCCTCGGATTTGTTCTGCTGATATGAGCCCTCATCTGTGACTCAATGAGGTTAAGGCCTTGGCAGTGGCCACAGCGAGGTAATTGTCTTGAACTACCAGATCGTCTGCGTGAAAGTGGCCTGTGCGTCCAGTCCACCTCAGTGGCTTGTCCGCGAAAGAATCTATTCGACTGTCGCGGCTGGTTAAGTCATAATCGTACACTTGTCACCACATTCTTTGGACCAAGTCCCGAATAAAAAGGGAATTTGGACACCAGTAGAGAGAGCATTACATTCTCTACAGGATGAATGGCGAAAAGGTTGGGATATGTTGACAGCCGGACTGAAGGCATACACCCGGCCCCGCCAGAGCAGGCGTCCAAATGCCACCCGGGGAGGTGTCAGAGCGCCTTGGGCCTGGACAAGTGTGAGTCGACTATTAAGTTGATTGGCCGGGAAGCCAACTGCTACTGGTACGCGCGAGAGGCGCAGTATTACGCCTTACGAAAAGTCCCTTTAAGGCGACATATTGTCTGCTTTAGAGGCGCAGAGACAAGATTAACAACAGGCGGGTCAACCATTGTGAAGGCTACCACTAGCGTGCTAGGGTGTGCACAACGTCGTTAGGGGTATATACAATGCCCTAGGAAATAACTCAACGCCGGTCATTTAAATCCTTCTTGATGCTACAGGCACGTCCTTATTCCTATTCAACCAAGGATGCTGAGAACACATAGCATAGAGGCAGCGGGTGCTGAAGTGTGCTGTAAAAGCAAGAACGAAATTTTTCCCATCCAAAAACAAGCAGGACAGCAGCGAGCAACGAAAAGAATGCTGAAGATCTTGTTCTCCTCAGTGGGGCGAAATGACCTTGTGACTATGATGTCATCTTGATCAGAATCCACTGTCCAACCCGGGGGAAATAAGTCATTGTCAGAGTTTCTTGGCTGGCTACGAAATGCGGCTCCTTGTACAGGTCGTAATTATAAGAAAAAATATATTTCACGACTGTTGTGAGTTTATAGGTTGACCCCTGTGTTTATCACGGCAGATGAGTTGAATAATTTCATTTAAGTCATCGCATACTAAAAGACTTAATGATAAAAAGCAACTGCAGGTCGAGCTTTGAGTAGATTTTGAAGAAAGAGACACGATCGCTGGGGCAAGAGCTTTATTAGCCTGACGTTTCGGATTCCTGCTCGAACCCATCATCATAGATAAAAGCAGACACGGGTAGATTTCTTGATAAGGATCGCCTCCACAGTGAAATGGGTTTATGGTATTCCTGTGTTTTGCCCACGGTAAATTCAGTGAAGGATATTTGCACTGCGATGGGATGTTATTGGAATTGTTATCCTACAAATTCCAGCGCTTGCATGTTGCTTCATTTAACGACCATGCCTTTATTACGGCCAAGTTTGTTCTAATGTTAACACCTAGTTAAATTATTTTCTAGGTCATACCCTACTGCTCATGGGATTTTGTTTTTAAACTTTATTGTGCCGGGGCGGTGCGCGCTGTTTTAGGTCCCATAAGAGAAAATAGATCCAACTGCCATGTGTTCATCTGTTGTGACCCCGAGATGCCGTAAGTTGGGCTGCCGATTTTATTTTAACGATTTTATCTGAAAGTTTTTTAAATATACTCCCCAGCAATATGCCTTTTGGTGCGTGAAGCACTTGTACGCAAGCGGAAGGTCTAAACTAGGCTCGCTGCGCTGCGTATTCACCAAAAACAGGGAAAAGATAAATTGTGTTATCCGGAGACCGACAAAACGCAGGCGTTCGCCATAAGGCATGACGCAGGACTTGCCTTATGCACAGACCCTCAAAGGTGACTGTACTACTGCTGCGTTTACCAAAACGACGATAGTATCGGCTCGTAAGATTAGTCAGTCGTGTTCTACTGGATCTATATGATTATCTAATTGTGTCTGTATGACTGCAAGCGATAATGGTTCTTTTCTTACGTGATCTCCATGGGAATGCTTTTCAAGGAGAGGTCCGAAACACCCGGATCGAGGCCTGGTTCACGTCGAGCTAAGGCTCAGCGCGTATGGAGCACGCGAAGGCATGACTAGGCCTCGTTTGACACTGAGGGCACGCGCAGGCCCGGTCGCCTTGGCTGTCTTGCCGTTGATGCATGATTGGTGCGCGAGTGGCGGGCCACCTGGTTGTTGCAACAATCCGCATTACCATCAGCAAATGCATGTAAGTCGCCACTGCGCCCTCTTCAGGCCAATGTCCGACCCCGCTGCCTGCGACAACCGGATTACTTTGAAGGTCATATGTTGCCCAGAAAGGAGTAGTCAGCTTGATGGATTGACAGTATCACATAATGTGCAGCTACAGCAAATGGTCACTCCACTGTGACCCCACATCGGTTTGACCGTCCCGAGCGACGATGACTACCGTGCGCCCCACAGCGTGGTGGGTGCAGGACGGTGCCGTGTAATATAGACCGGTCTCTCTCTTGACGCAAGTGATTAATGTCTCCAGGCTATATACGTCAATCAAGCTAGCAGAAGCAGATTAGTCACGAGAATGCAAATTGACGTCTAACTGTTAATCCGTTTTGCGTCTAAGTTAACAGGCGTAGTTTAGCACACTAGAACAAAACACCTTCTGTGTCACTACAGCACTTCCCCTCCTAGGAGAACGGAATTAGAAAGTGCAAAATAAGAGTGAAATATACAAGTATTAAGTATGATGTACAAGATGGTGACAATCAGGGAAACGGACGCAGCGGTCACTGAGCCTAGCGGATGGAGTTGAGGCGAGGTAGGGAATACGCCGGGTTGTCAGGTTTAAGCGGAGCCGGAAAATCACTGGAGGCACCGTTGGTGTGGCGCAGAAGGCTTATCTGCTGCGGCAGGCGAAAGAGGTTCAGTATAAGCCACCTTGAGATGGTCAACTGAGATCATTCCAGTGTGACCACCGGGGTGGATTTCAAAATGCTTGTCCGCACACAATAGAACTCGAAATAGTTTGTCGTAGGGTCGTTGTGGTGGCCTACGAACTCCGCCTGCGCTGACAAATACGAAATGACACGTTAGCAAGTTAGGGTCAGTATAAGAGTTACTTACTGGGACACGTGGAGGTATAGCTCGGCGAGTAGCCATTGCTTGGCGAAACCTCTGAACATAATCGATAGCATCTAAGTCGACTAAGTTTTGATTCTGTCCGGGAAAAACTGCCGGGAATCCGTAGGTTAGTGCCGTAAAAAGGCTCCGCAGTGGAGCACTCTAAGTCCGGTTTGAGCGCGGTATGGGTACCTAACATGATCAAGGACAAATGCTCCCTCAAATGAGTGAGGCTGTCATAAGCCCGGAGCGGGGCTTTGCGTTGACGGTGGAAACACCCCGCAAGACCGTTGGATGAAGGTATGTACAGTAGGTGGGCTAACTCATGAAATGTCAATCGAAATTCGGAAATGCGTCTTCGTTTCGAAAAGATGAATTAAGCAGGGTTGTAAAACTACTAATCGCGCAGCAAAATTCTGTGGTAATTCAGTTACTTCAGGTTTCCGGCTTTCAAACGAACTTCTTTTTGGCTGCATGCATGAACTATATTCTGTAAAAAATGACTACTTATGTAGCATGCATTTTTCCCATTGATTTTCGATGTCCTTAAAAATTCAATTATATTTCATGGGAAACATGCATACAAATATTTATTCTTTTGCTCATTCGGCAGAAAATTACGTCTTCTTCCAATTTTATACTCTAATGAAGGATAAGATTCGGTTTTTAAAAGTTTCTGATTGTAAGAGTTTTAATAACGTAAATTGGCTGTTTATCTAACGTCATATCTCTGCATTTACCAATGTGGCTTGTAAAGTTAACAATATGGCTCAAATCTACTGCCAAATTGTATGAACCCTTAATGGTCTCCTCTTAATAACGTAGAGAAATGTATGGTTTACTGTAAGCGAAAAAAACAGGGCTTGTAGTTTGAAAACCGTGAACGCAAGTGTGACGTCAGGTCGGGCTTCCGAATTATTCGAAAATCGGAAAAGTTTTTGGAAACCGGATTATACCCTTCCTTCGAGTATCAAAATGGAAGACGACGTAATTTGCTACCGTATGAGCAAAAGAATAAATATTTTTATGCATGTTTCCCATGAAATATAACTGAATTTTTGAGGGCACTGCAAATCAGTGGGAAAAATGCATGCTACGTAAGCAGTCATTTTTTACAGAACATAATTTATGCATGCAGCCAAAAAGAAGTTCGTTCGAAAGCGGGCATCCTGAGGTAACTGAATTATTATGGCATTAGGCTGCAGGACGATTAGTTTTACAACCGTACTTAATTAGTCTTTTCGAAACGAAAACGCATTTCAGAATTTCGGTTGACATTTCATGAGTTAGCCCACCTACGGTAGGTCGTCATGCGCATGGGAGAACATCCGAGGTGGTCAGTAAGGCTAGTCTAGATTCAAATCGTTGGTCTCTGTCGGTGATCATAATTGGGGGGACACCATAATTGGAAGTCCAATGTGCCCGAAATGCGCGAGCAACAGCATCTTCAGCGATATTCAGAATGGGAGTTGCGATTGGTTGTCGCGTGTGTAGGGTGCAATGTGCCAATGAGGGCTTTGTTGTGGCTTTCTGGCAGGCCAAACATGAGTGAGTCCACTGTCAGATATCGGTGTCCATGCGGGGCCAGACGAAACGGTCGCACTGGTTTGCGCAGATGTCACAATGAGCAAGATTGTGCAGAGCGGAGAAAACATTTCTTAGCATCTCATCTGATATTATAGGTCGAGAGAAACTTTGCCACACATCACACAAAACTGCACCGTAGGTAGTGAACAAAAGGGTGACCTTGAGCTGAAGGTTAGTATGTCCAAGCTGTACAGTGAAATTCGGCCGATGTTGCAGTTCGGTCATGCGCTCCAAGTCGATGGAAGTGTGGGCAATAGCATTAATTTTAGGTTGGCAAGAAGTTATCCACTAAAAGTGCAACAGGGGGCTTGGGGAGGCATCCGTTTGGCAGAGCAGATAACCAGGGTTTGGATGCCCCCTAAAGTATGTTGTTGGAGGGCCTCACCCATGGCTCAGTAATAATGGAAAGTGGGACATCAGTTCGAGAAGGAGAAAAGGCGCTTGTATCAGCAACGGTTTTTGACTGGTTGGAAATCGTTCAATAATATGCCAGAAAAAGAAAACTAACGGCGGATTCCGCGCAAACGATTAGTGATAGGTAACATCAGTGGATCGCGGTGAGGGAGGAAACAGCAGCAAAATTGACATGGCCAATAAAACGGAGCAGGTATCGGAAAGAAATTGGAGGAGGGACCTCGAGAATACCTAAAACTTTGGCGTCTATGGGATAACAACCGAAATCAGTTACGCAGTGCCCTAGGAACACGAGCGGGAGAACGCCAAAAACGCATTTAGAGTTGATAAAAATGCCAAATTGGCTCAATCGCTCAAAAATGAGACGTAGGTGTTGTAGTTGCTTGGGTTCACTGGAATTTACAACCATAAAGTCATCGACATAAACAAAACGGAAGGGCAAGTCACGGAGGACTTCGTTAATGAAACGTTTAGGGTTTGAGCGGAGTTGAACTTGCCAAATAGCATCTTAACGAACTGAAAAAAACAAACTGAGTCGTAACATCTGTTTTGGGAACGTACTTTGGGACAACAGGGATTTGATGAATGGAAACGAATGTTGCAGCGACTGGCTAGAGGAAAAATCATGGTGGTGGGGAAGTGGATATATGCAGAATAGCAGCCAGCCATACCCAACCTCGATGTGTGGAACACCTGTGGCTCGAGCGTGTTCCGTAAAAACGATCGGTGGGCGCCCCTCCATCATTGTATATTTCCGATCGCAACCGACAGGACGAGCTCGTGACTTAGTAGTTAGAGGTGTTGGACTTCTAACTAACAGGTCGCGGGACCGAGCCTCAGAAGCTCCACACTTCGATGTTTGGTATGACTGGCTCACGACGGCTGACCGACCAGAAACGGCCACTTAAATCTCCCCTGTCTTTATCGGTAATGTTATTCTGTCTATGTCCTGCGCTGCCGTGCGGCTGCTGATTGGACTCGAAAGAGAACCCTAAGGCACAACGGAATGAGTGAGTTCCGTAAAAACGATCGGTGAGCGCCCCTCTACCAAGTGGATATCTGCGATTGACAGTTCAGTTGTTTAATTGTCGGTAATTACAGCAAGGATCCTAGCTGGTGAAACTTTTTAAAACCATATGCAGAGGAACATTCCATGGACTAGTAGAGGGTCGCCTTATGTCTAACTGTAACGAATAACCGAATTCGGTCTTGGCGAAGCTAACTTGTCGGCGGCTAAAAGATGAGAACCGCTAAAAACGAGTGTTAAGGCAGTTGAATTATAATTGATGATGAAATGTCTGAAAGACTGGCCAAACTATCAAGGCGGGGCGATACATGGAAATTTCTGAAGGAAAAAATGGTAAGGAGCGGACGACAGGATAGTCGGAATGCATAGACTATGGAATAAATATTACGAGCTGAACATTTGGAATATAAGGATGTCATCGGCTCAACTAGTTCATGTAACTTGATGCCAATAAGGAAACCGAAAAATGATATAATTTTGGCACCGAGGATGACGGTATGAACGTCAGCAGTAGTAAATATCCAGCTAAAATAGCATCGTAACTTAAGGTCTAAAGTTAGGGATCGTCGGGCAAGAATTTGGCTGGGGGTACTATAAGCTCCTTGGAGCGAAAGTAGAGAGTTGGGTGACCTACAGTAAGCCAAAATGCGGGAAGTAGACTGATGTCAGCATCAAATTCCATAAGAAAATTACGGCAGGCACACCTGTTGAAAAAGTGGAGCAGGCGATTTGTGGATCAGCCAAATTCGTCACCGTTACTGACCGGCCGGCGAGTTTCCCACCGAAGACTTCCTAGGATGACAGTTCTACCGTCGTTGCCGACGGTGTCCTCCGTGTGTTCCACAGCAAGGTGAGAGTGGCACGGTGACTTGTGCGTGCGTGAATTAGTCTATGGTGGTAGTAGACTTACACAGCATCTACCGCATCCTTCCTCCTTCTCCCCCCGACCGATCTCAGTGTCAAGACATAGTCAAGAAGACCGAAGGCGGGGGAGGGCTCAGATGGTCGGTACGACCGGACCTGTACCTAGGCGTACCAGCGAACCCCCCGATCCACAACAAGCACTTGATCAGGATGTTAATCGCCGATACAAATGGGATGGAAACAGAAGGGTGACACATGGGGGATGACAGAAATAGGTAATAGATCCGTACGTGTGGTGGCACCGGGAGAAAACATCAAGCGTGTTCGGGTCTGAAACTGCGTGGGGGACCTCAGGTGGTGAACGAACGAAGGACTTTGACGGGGGGGATCATGAGCTACACAAAACCGAGGAACTCCAAGGATAAGAGCGTCTAGGCGTTTTATGACATCTTCGGTGACAAGCGCGGTTGGCAGAGCTTTGACACGGCTAGACACGTTGACAGCAACAGACTGCTGCTAGGACTCGCTAGTCATGATTAAACGATGTCGTCAAGGGTCCGATAATTAAGTTGGACGACTGGCGTGTTAAAGCTGAGAGTGAAGGCTATCACTGGGTTTGGTCGAAAAACTGAGGCGGCGGGGATAGCAAGTTAGGTGTGTTTAAAATAACACGATCGATGAAAGTAGGGCGGGGTTGGATCCGAATGAAAATTTTCAATTTCCGAATCTAAACAGAAGGCGGTATGAATGCGAGGGAGTCGCCAATGTAGAACGTAAACTGGTTCATCCTTTGATGCAAGATACAAACGTCCAAGGATGATCTACATCAGTCAAATTGTCAGAAACAAGTCATCCACGAGGATGTTAATTGCCGTTGAACTGCTAATAAAAGCTGCGCTAGAATTTACAGGGGTATTTTAACACTCTAAAACCAAATGCTTTTTATGTCTCTACAATCGCCTGAGCGTAAATTCGTTTATAGTCATAGCGGACTTACTCAGCATCTGCAGCACTCCCTTCCTCTCTTGTCCTCCTGGGCCCCAGGGGCAAGATGGGGCAGGAGACCGGAGGCGGGATGGGGCGGACAAGGCTGGACGGACTGTCTGCGGGTGTCACAAACGCGCGGTCTCCGGACAGTGGAGAAGGTTTCCACAGAAATAAGTAGTGGTGGTCTCCGGTTCCATCTGTATAGGAATGCAACTGAGGCTACATCAAGAAGGAGTCATTACGGCCTGAATCTCTCCTCGCGAGAACAGGAGTTATCTTCGCAGTTGGCAGCCTTCCAAGCCGCAGCCTTCGACGCGTCAGGATGTTTGCAGTAAGCAAAACACTGGAATGCCGTGGGGACGGAGCGCGGAGTCGGTCTCACTCACTCACTCACTCTCTCCCTTTCGTTCTCTCTCTCTTCCCTCCTCTGTGCATCGGTCCACTATCCGAGTCGGTCAGTCATCTGATTTTGGGATTGGACGCAGGTGACCGGCACATAGTGGGCCTACGCCCAGGCCTGCCCTCATATCCCCCATGTGTGACATTTGTTTTTGGATGTGCGGATGCGGTTAACGTGTGCTGTGCTCTAATCTGGCTCTTGCTTTGGTTAAGCGCTTCTCCGGCGTGGCCCGTTGCAGGGGTAGTGTGATCCCACATAATACCCAACTCCCAGCCGAAAATTCATGAAGCTGCGCCCACGTCATGATCATAATTCAGGGCATCTGTTGCAACAATGTGCCTCAGTTTGGCGCAGTTTTGCGTTTATGCATCGGCCGCAGGCGTCTTTTTGATATTTTAGGGGCCTGCGCCTATAGAGTTCAGTTTATCCCTAAAACCGAGAGATCCTGTCTAGTTTTCGGTCAGTCACAGACACCAAAGTCGGCTAGTAAACTTCATGGCTGACGCAAATATGCCTTTGCTCAAGACTCTCGGAAACCTGTTCAACCTACGTCGGAAGTGCCTGTCTCTCCTCCGACTGCCGACTCACTCCAGCATACTTTCCCTGCATTCTGCACGGTCTACAGCTCTTCCTCTACCGGCGTCTAACTTATCCTTCTCTTGTTCTGCATCTGGCCTGAAGGTTGTAGTTGTTAATGTCCGCCGGTCGCTTCAGCTGCCTCGACACTCAGCCCAGCGCACATGTTCAGGCAACCGCTTCGATCCAGGTGGGTAAGGCCAGCGTACTGGTGGAGCTTTGCCACTGGACTAGGATGAGTCGGGAAAGATCGTAGCCTGTGTTGTGCAAATATCCTTAAATATAACCCATTTTGTGCGAACCCCACTGTCGTTCTCCGAAGGAGTGACAGTCATCTTAATGTTCCACTGACTATAGATTGGGTGTTCGAAACGACGATTATCCCTATCGGGTAAGGACTGACAACAAATAATTAAACATGCCTACTTAATGTTTAATAAAGTAAACAGCTAAGCAGTTTAAATTGAATACTCAGTGTTCACTGTGAGCCTGGGAGGTGGTACAAAGGGGGCTGTGGAAACGGTATATACACATGATTTACGACTGCGAAGGGAACACGTGACTAAAATATGTTGTGAGGTCAAAGTTAAAATTTCCAAGGTTCCATAACATAGTAAACCCCGATCATGCAACAGATCACTGGTAGGAAGGGGGCAATTCAAAGGCAGCATCTCAAAAGAAGGGGACGCGCATGCAGGGAAGGACATATACATGTTCTGGAGCAATGATTGCGGCTGCCCGTAATCAGAGCCTGGAGGTATTGTACACAACTCTCAGTGCATGGCGTGTGGGTTGCATGCACAGTGTGCCTGACGCTAGGATCATCAAAACCAGCCGAGGGTACAAAATGGGGCCTCCACTTCGCCCTGCTGAAGATCATACTCGCAGGTGAGTTCCAGAAGCCCTGACATCAGTCCGCCATACAAACTTGTCTGCGCCTTACCTGACTGCGCAACCCCGATTGACAGCAGTCAGAGAAGGAGTCAGACCGTCGTTATTGCGAACCATCGTCACGATCAAAAATGAGGAAGATAAGACAAACTACAGTCGGCTTTGGCAATCCAAACACCAGGCACTCTGTGCATACAGACCACGCGCCATATACTGCGAGCCGTGTACAGTTATCTCCAGTTTCTGATGATGTGGCATCGAGACTCAAATACATCCATCACTTCACTTTCTTTCTGCCACATTAGGCGTCATCGTCCCACGGTCCTTCTACTTGAATTCGACTCACAAGACAGCTTTTTGGTCTACGTTTCCTCGGGTAGGCAGCTAGAGCACGGAACGGGACCCACATATGTTTACACTTATCATAGTCGCGCCTAAATAAATTAAAAAATCTGATCTCTTTGCCGGTTAGAAGAAATAGAGTGAACAAATCTGATATGGGCTTACTCATCCACATGCTTGCCAATTTCATTCGATCTTGGATTTCACTCGCAGTCGTTAAGTGAGGGTAGGAAAGTAAGTTGTGCTCACCTTTCCATGGCCCCATTTATCATTGTACCTTGTCATCTGACTACCCCAGGCTTTCAGCATGGGCAAATTGAGGGTTAGTGTAGGAAATAGGTCTGTTTTTAATATGAAACGGAGTCATTCGATATGACCTTGCTTCGGACCCATTTATTCTGCGGTTGAAGCTGTTTTTCTGAGCAAAAGTCAGATAAATAACAGTTTTGTGCGAATTTAACAAAAAATGTCTGTTTTCTAGAAAACCTTTTTCGGCTATGAGGTGTCAGGGGAATCATAACAATGCAAATGGATTTTTAGAAGTTGAATTTTCAGGTCAGCATTACGAAATATAAAACGATTATCGCCAAATGGCCGCTCCAAGACGTGGGACAGTAATTCACAAACGTACGGTTAAACAATTTACTAACAAATAGTGACTTGCTACTTCTAAACAGAGGGGCTATGTAACAGAAAACCGAATTACGGTTCAGAAGTGGGGAATAATCACAAGGTACCATCCGAGTGGATGAGCAATTCAGCCCGAAAGTGAAGGACAAGTTAGACAAAAGAGTATGGGAGACTCCCGATAGTGTGAAAAGAAAGGACAGTTTGCCATCCCCTTTCTGCCTATCGGAGTGCTACAATATGCATCGCACCTAGTTCTTCCAGATAGATCGTCGTTGGGAGGGGATTGTGCACGTTTTGAACTGGCCGCAAAGAAGAAACGCACACAGAAATTGTACCAGCAACACTGCTTGATCCAGAAACAGGAAAAGCTGGTACCAATTCGTTGGGCTAAATCTCGAAAATCTGGCGCTGCAGGAAACAATCAATTTGTGTGTTGAATCTCCTGCCTTTTACCAGATTTGTGTGGCAGCTAGGGAGTTTGCTTGGTTAAGGTGCACACACCAAAATGTAACTACTCCGTTATCCACCCTTGCCTTTGCTTTTTTAATTAGCATCGCACAAGGCCTTGACGTTTAAGGCACTCTAGATCAAAACTGAACTACGTTCGCATAACACATTCTTGTTCTCATTTTTTCAGAGTTAACAAATGAGGCAGGATGTGAGCTTGCAAAATTGAGTGAACGTTGAGTAAATCCTTTGATATGTTTCCTAAGCCTGATCTGGGCTTGTTCAAAATGCTTCGCCATTTAGGTGTCTTAGAATGTTGCATTTTAAGACGACGTCTCAATGCGCGGCGGGTGATACATATTTGAACGAATGGGAATTCTATAAGTTTGTAATCCGAATAGATTTTAGGAGACAATAAGCAAATTCTGTAGATATTTCTGGGTAGGGTCAAGACCGCCACCTCTTTGGTAGCAGAGTTAAAAATATAGTTTTCGGAATCGAATGATGAGCGCCGACTTTGATCCATATAAAATGACCAATTTGTTAAGTGGAGAGGATGCTAAACTCTTTTTGAAGAATTATAAATTTGCCTATCGAAAATTATCAGTTTGATGCGATGGCCTTCTATCAGCGAGCTGCCAAGGGAAACGTATCGAATTTTACAAAATATACGTTTTTAGGTTGGAAGAATTTCTCAACCGTCTTCATAACAGCGATATGATTTTGGCACGTTCTAAATCACCTTATTTAGGCAATGTGAATTTTGTTCTATGACAGTAGTTGCAAAAAACGATAGCATTGGTATTCGTGGGCCAGGTGCAAGGTGTCACGACTGATACATTCATACCTAAAGGTATAGTGGGTTATGATCAAATGAACAGCGAATCCCTATTTGAATGTGTCACCGGTGTCTGAAAGAGCCACCTCAGCAGGAAGTCCGTCCCATATTCCAACAATGCTCTGCAATGAGGCGTCCCGTATGGATCAACTTCCTCTGTTGTTTAAAAAGGTGACCGCACGGACTGTTATTTCCAGTCATTTCAAAGAAGTCCTCGAACTGTAGGACGCACTCACAGCCTCCAACAATCCGGTATGTCTGAGTGAGGTTACCGAGCAGTTGTCTGTGGTCTGTGCAAAACACCTTAAGTCCAGTCAGTCTGAATTTCTGCGACAGGGCACCAAGGCTCTTCACCATCTTGGTAGCAATCACCTGGACTTATTCGCGCAGTTGATAGTCCTTTTTGAGTCACGGATGCTAAAACCTGTCAAACCGAACAAATACTCCGTAGGTCTTACCGAACAATTGTTGATGGAATTGTACAAACGCTCGTCCTGACGCAACTAGCACCTGTATCATTCTTCGAGCTACCTCTAGACGCTGACGATGAGTTAAACGAAGAGATAATTAGAACAATGAAAGCCATTCGTTCATCAACATTTAAAAGGGGTTGCCGGTCGAGGGTGTATCACAAAGAATCATTTTCCTCGTTGAACCTTCTAGTACGGAGTCTTAGGTCCAAATATTTACTAAAGTTACAGCTGAGGAGCCAAACAGACCAGCTGCTAAGTCTGTGCCCACCTGTGGCAGATCTAATATTTTCACGCAGTTTAACATCGTCGACAAACAACACGGCGCCGTGACCTAAACTATCGATACAGTCGTTGCTGTAGGCTGGGAATAGTGACGTTCCAAGGACTGAGCCTTGGAGGACGACACTTAAAACGGGGGTGAGAGGTAACTTCCAGGCACCAAAGCATCCGGATTTTGATTGCCCTACAAGACACTACGTGGTCCACGTCAGCAGCTCGTTGCTTATTCTGGTCTAAGAGAGATTCTAAATTAGACACGTGCGCGCAACATTGGCCGAAGCCTTCCTAAAATCAGTGTATATGCAGTCAACAATACCCTCCTTCTCACCAGCCTAAATTTACTGTTCAGTGAAAAGCGATAAGTCGAAAAGGCGAGAATGTTTCTGTCCAAAGTCGTAAGAGTAAGCTATTGTCCTCTGCGAACTTTATTATCAGTGTTAGGGGGCGCTCACCGATCGTTCATACGGAACTCACTCGTTCCGTTGTGCCTTAAGAGCTCTCTCTCTCTCGAGCCCAACCAGCAGCCGCACAGCGGCGCATGATATATAGGCAGAATGATATTACCGACAAAGACAATATCCTTTCCATTGCTTTACAACAGATATTGGTTAGACTGGCACGATGGTAATTATTGATGTTGGTTCGAGTCTCGCCCTTATATATCGAGTAGGTATTTACTGTCTTCCGTCCAGATGGCGATCTCACAAATTAAGTTGACGAATGGATGCTATGAGCCAGTGGCTTGGAGAGTTTCCCTCCCCATTCTTCTTAGAATTTCGTCGGCATACCATCCAGATCCGGTTAATATTTTTCACTCATTACTGTCTCTTGTAAAACAGGCATGGCGACTAGAAAATTTTGGCCATTTACTAGGATAACGACGATCCAATTAGATCATTTAAAGCGAGTTCCATTTTTCCTCTGGGTCTCCCGTAAGTGAAGAGTTCCAATTTATAAACATAAGATCATCCCTCGCCCTGTCGAAGTCCGACCTTCAGTTCTTTACTAGCGCTGAGAACAGAATGGATAAAGCAAGGAATATGCACTTGCGGCCACTAGAACAGCCGGTATATTATCCCAAGGGGGTGTAAAAGTGTCCAGTTGTGCATCCACATGATGGTCGTAGTAGGTCGCTCATTTGCTTGCAGGTGCAGACTACGCCTAGCGTCCATTAACTGGTACCCAACTCCCACATGTGTCTCCCCGAAAAATAGGCTCTGCCTAGCGGCCATACCCCCGTAACCACCTCAAACGACAAGCTAAACCAGGTGAGGGCGTCCATGTGTGCACCTCGGCTCCGCTCCCACCATCGCTGACCAGATGGATCACCGCCTTGGTTTCTCCGAGATGAAGCTCCGCCTGTAAACCCACAGGAGGCCACAAGGCAAGTGTCCCCCAGGTAAACCGAATATTGCCCTGTTGTCTTCGCCTTTTACTTGTTCTTGCTTTCTCGCCTTTGTTTGCTTGTCTGTTTTTGTTCCTTTCGTAAACTAAATACCGTTCTGTTGCATTTTTCCGCTCCTCATTTATATTTAAATAACCAGTTAGCTTAGAGTGAGACAAAAAGCTATGCTTGTCTTCTCTCTATCCTTCCCTCCCCCATCCCCCTGTCTCCCCCCTTCAATAAGTCCCACTGCGAGAGCGACAGCGATCATGCAGGCGGCCAAGGCCAACTCGGGTCGTTCTTCCAATATACCAAAGCCGTGGCCCATAGTGGAGTTCGGCAGCCATCTGGAATAACTGAGCAGCCCTATTTAGGTCGAGCACTGATCACCCCCGTGAGGGGAAGGGGCTAGAAAATGTGCCTAAAACTGCTGGAGTACTGTCCTCTGCGCGCTGACCATGGCTCGAAGATGGAAAACACACAGTCGAAACAAGCAAACAAGAAACAATACTCTCTCTCTCTCTCTCTCTCTCTCTCTCGCTTCCTCCTCCTCTCCTCCGCTGCCCCACCCCACAGGCTAGTAGGGCGAGTCCGCTCACTGTGGCAGCTTGTAGTGTTCGTTACCTTTTAGGCAATCCAAGGAGCAACCGACTGGAACGGAGGACGGCGCTAGTGGCTCGGGAATTGACTCGTTACAAAGGGGACATCGTCGCAGTCAGCGAGATCCGGTTCTCCGAACAAGGTCAACTGGAGTAGGTGGGTGCCAGCTACACCTTCTTCTGGAGCGGTTGCCCACAGACAGAGCGATGGAACGCGGGTATCGCCTTTGCCATCCGGAACGACATCGTGAGACAACTGTCCCGTCTGCAGTAGAGTCTCAACGACCGACTGATGAGCCTCCGCCTGCCTCTCCAGGGAGGCAAATTCTCCATCATTGTCAGCGTCTACACTCCCCCCGATGACTAGCCCTGACGCTGAAAGGAACAAATTCTACGAGGACCTGCACGCCCTCCTGGCGATTGTGCCAAAGGCAGATAAATTGATCGTCCTTGGTGAGTTCAGCGTCCGCGTCGGTACAGACCACGCTGCCTGGAGAGGAGCGCTAGGTCCCCATGATCTCAACGGCTCCAACGAGAATAACCTGCCCCTTCTACGAAACTGAGCAGAACACCGACTCATCCTGACGAACACTTTCTTCTGTCTGCTGATGCGAAAGAAGGCCACCTGGATGCATCATCGGTCTCGTCAGTGGCACCTGGTGAACTATATCTTCGTTAGGAGGCGAGACCAGCGGGGAGTGCTGGTGACAAAGGCGATCCCGGGTGCCGACGGGTGGACAGACCATCGCCTCGTCATCTCGAAGATGAGGATTCGCCTACAGCCTCGTAGAAGACCTCATGGTAATCGACCACCAGGTAAGTTGAATATTGCTTTGTTGTCTTTGCCTACTCACCATCTCAATTTCAGTAATGAACTAGCCCAAAGTTTAGCCAACCTTCCTTTTGCTGCCGCCGCCGCCGCCGGCGGCGAGAACACCTATGTGGAGAACCGATGGTGTTAACTGAGGGGCGTGGTCCAGTCGATGACCCTGGCTGTCCTCGGTCGCGCGCGTTGCCAACATCAGGACTGGTTCGATGACAATGACGCCGGCTTATCCGCTGAGAAGTGCCGACTGCAAAAAGCCTATGTCAATCGATGCCCAAAATGCCTGTTGGCTGTTTATGCTATTATGCGGTTCCCCCACGGAGGCTGGCAGATTTCGGCTCAAATATTCATATCAACTTTCAGACCAAGCATATAAAGCTTAATTCAAAATAACTTACTCCAAATTAGAGCAGTAATTTCCAAGGAGATTAATGAACCAGAGTTTCAAAACTGGATAATCTGCCAGAAAACATACGGGAACTTTGGCGGACTCGTTGATGTGTCAACCCTCTCGCGACTATGCTATACAGCGACAGATAGTTGTTACCTATGCTGTCAGTATGCTAAATCATGCAAAAGATGTCTGCCTTGTATTGAGTCAGTTCGCGGACGACCGGTCTCTTGTCTTCAGTCGCCTCTTCTAACCTTTTCAATCCACATGTTAGTCATCCATTATAGACAGGATGCAGTTTTCCCTAAAGTGGTGTCTATCTTCTTCCACTCGATACTGGGCTTGAGGGCTGTAGTGGTTTGGGTTGCTGAAACCGTCTAACCTGGCCCACCTTTTTTGAAGTTAACCTGTCTTAACTGTACCTTTTTCAGACTGCCTTTGGACTGTGGTATTTGGTGTATTTTTTTCCATGACGACCTCGACCATTCCAAAATGTAAACACAGCCTTTACTTCGCGTCGATGCACTCCCCCTCCCTCTGTGTAGGTTTCAACAGTTGACAATCATTTCAGAATTATGGTATGATTCCATATCAGGCAAAAACCTCGCATACTTCGAGCGTTTTAAGTCAGGACTTCCTAATTTCATTTCAGCACACTGTTTACATTTCTCAGCGCTGGGTTAGAGTCGGGATCTCACGAAATCCTAAAACGTATTTTCGACTAGGGCGGATTACTTAAGTGGGATTGTACAACTTATTATCGTGCAACATAATACCAAAATACTTCGGTCAGCACCGGATGTTGGCTTTTGAAAACATTTCTCTCCAGTCGGCTGCAAATCCACACTCGGTGAAAATGATTACTTAAGTATCATATATTTTTCCATTGGTTTTCAAAACCCTTATGAACTAGGATATATTACATAGAGAACATGGACTAAGATATTCATTATCTCGCTCGTTTGGCTGAAAATCACATCTTCGAATTTGATACTCGAAGAAAGGATATATTTCGGTCTTAAAAAGTTCGTAACTGTGAAAGTTTCTAAGATAGTGGAATGTCCGCTCAAACAAAATTGTATCTATCTAATTGTTAATGCTCCTCATGAAGTATACAACATAGGACGAGGTTTTGTCTTGTAGCCCCACTTGTTTGATACCGTATGGTTAGCTTCTTAAGACAATTTTAGTTAACATACCAATCCTAACCACTTGCTGGATTAGGGAGGGTAAGAAGGCGCAAGCGGGGCTGGAAGCACACGCAGGGAAGCGCGCGTGGACCGATGCTTCGTGTAACCGGAGGTGACGTCTACACATTCGTTCGGCGACACAACCACTCGCTGGATCAAAAGTATTGGGAGGGCGCAATCGCAACGGGAAAGCCATGAAGGGAACCGGGTGGTCAATCGCAGTACATGCCCACCATAATGCAACCGACGGAGTCTCCCCCTGTCCGAACAATGGCATTAACAAGCTCCTTAACCACTCGTTGGATTAAATTAATAAATAGGTCGCAAGCAGGGCTCGAAGAACGCACAGGGAAGCGCGCGTGAACTGATACCTGATGGAACCGAGGATAGTGTATAAGATTCCTTACTCGAGGCACAGTTATCTGCCTTATTAAAATAGCGAGGATGACGCAAACGCGTGAAATACGTAAAGTCTGCTTAATTCTAATTACTAAAACTGCTTTAGGAAGCTGATCATATGGTATCAACAAAGTGAGGCTGGAGGGCCAAATCTCACCCAACATAGTTTACATCCACTGTAAAAATTTATGAACCTCATATAGTATTTTCTTAATGGTTAAGGGGAATACACAGTTCTGTCCACACGAAAAGTATATGCACAGCTTGTAGTCTGAAAACCCTTAACGCAAATGCAGCGGCAGATCGGGCTCAAAATTATTCCAGAGTTGAAGACCTTTTAAGGCCTAAATATGCCATTTGAAGAAGTGATATTCTACCAAATTGTTAGGAGGAGCCGTTCTAACCGACGCTTCGCACGCCACCCTAATGACAAGCTCACAGGCCGTCCTAGCGATTCGCTCATACGGCGCGCGCGTGTTGATATCGCGCCGGCCACCGGTAGGATTAGAAGGGTGCCCAGTCACTCAGATGTGTCACAAACCCACTCGACATGGTAACAGCTTAAGGGCATGATATGATTAACTGAGTTCCGGGACGGCCTTGGGACTTTCTGAATTTGCCTTTTACCGCCAGATTTTCGCTGTTAGGACTCAGCAATGGACTTTTTTTCTTCCACCCTTGCTGCTGAGTTCTCACTTGGGGATTCGATCGCGGAGTTGCAGAACGGACTACCAGCTAGACGTTACGGCAAGAACATAACACAAATGAGTACGAGGAAGAATATTTTTACGTATTTTTTCCATAAAATGTATTCGAGTTTATGAGGGTCTCGAGAATCAATAGAAAAAACGAATACTAATTAAATGAAAATTTCTATCGAAAGTGGTTTTTGCAGGCGGCCGAAAAAGAGTGTATCCGAATGCCAACACCACGGTGTGGCTGAGACACTTGGAGTTTATGTCGCACGATAATTAATATTACAATTCCACTTAGGTAAACCTTCCTAATTGAAAGCGCATTTCAGGATTTCGGCTATGATTTGATGAGATCGGTCACTGACTAACAAAACTGTCTCCTATCAGCAGAAGGCTCCATCAACATCGAAGGAAGTCAGGTTGGGACGGAAGTACTCTCATTATCGGACTTTGCGCTAATATACGCTGGGGTACTACACTGCAGTGGACGACAGAGCTAGAGGGACAGAATGGGAACGGGAAAACAACTGAGTCTTAGACGTTGCTGAATCCAAGCGAGGCAGGCGATTGAAATCGAGTTGACGGTCCCAGTGTGCCCTATCGCAACGCAGTCGGCAGATGAACGTAAGCTAATCTCAAGTCTGACTCCTAACAAAATAATTCCTAGAATGTACAGCCACGGATAAGAAACAGCTGTTATCCCATCTTCGGATAAATCATAGGCTGGGGGTCATCATTTGGTTTATTTTCATGCATACGTTCAACAGTTGAAACTTCATACAATGTGGATCCAAGATCTCTGTGCACCTCTAGAAGTACTACTGTGGGACAAAGCAGGGTGGTTTATTCGCTTCACCAGATTGCTCATTCCTGTCGTGTTTTGCTTGTGTGGACTACAGCTTACTTGCTTCCACTAATAATCTTCTGGATAATATTTACATCCAAACATTTCCCTAACTGCTAGAATGAATAAAACCCCAAATGAAAGTATTTGCCGGGTTCACTTGTATTTTTATCTATAAACCTCACAAAGAATGATCCATTCCTAAGTCGAAGGGACTAGCTGAGGTCTAAAGGCCAATGCTGGAATCGAACGCATAGCTTCATAGGGCAGAATCCACTTGTCTGTTCTGCTAGGTGAATTACAAGCGTTGTTTCATTGCAGTTTCTCTTAGAAGCACATAATTCTATGGCGGATTTTAAATGAAATCCACTTCACGAGGCAGATCTCTTCCAATAGTTTCCCTCTAACGATTGCTTCCAGTAAATATCCGGTGTAAGAAAACGGCTAGTTAGTTTCCTAGGAAGAACCACTTAACCGAATCTACGATTGAGGGCACCTTCTTGAATTCATTTCAGAGTACGCCCTTTCGGTCGTTCAGTTACCTTCTGATTACCTACCCGAGTTAGAAATCTCGGACGCCTGGAGACGAACCGCGGACGCTAGGGCACCTGAATAACCAATAATCGTCCCATCGGATGACGCGCACAGTCCTGATCCCACAAACTAGGTGCCACCATTTGTCTGTGAATAAAATTTACTGGAATAGGCCTGATGATATCGAAAAAGTAGTTTGTCAATAAAGATTCCATGATCTGGACCTAATAAGTGCTGCGGAATCCAGTTGCTGGTGGTCTGCACATTCAACACCTACCTTAAAACTTGGGACCGCACACTAATTCCCACAGTCGTGGTAGCTCAGGGCTAGCGCCTGTATGAATTTAAGGGCACACAATCCAATCTGGCATAATAGAAAAACGCACCCTGGGTGCGTGAGTTCCCTGCTTCCCATAATTAGCCTCAGTAAAACGTCTCAAGCTAATGGACTGCCATTTATGGTGACGAATACCGGTCTGGCCAAGTAATAAGACGGAAATGCAGTCGAAATCTCACGAGAGCCTATCTTGGCAAGCAAAAACTGCGCTAAAATGAGGAAGTGCTCATCGGCAGACCAGACATTGGTTCTAGGCTTGTTCAAGTGTTTCGAGAGTCGGCTCAATCCTAGTTAGCAGACCAATTTCACATGGTGGCAATGTAGGGACCAAAGCAAAGGCACAGAAGTCCAAGTCATGACGTACCTCCAAGGACTGAAGATACAAAGTTTCTGTAGTGAAAAGAAATGGAGGGTCTCAGGCCGGCTAGCACAAGTCCACGAGGCTATGGGGTTTGTCAAAGATTCTCA
>CACRXP010000023.1:1149178-1162760 GCA_902702965.1 Spirometra erinaceieuropaei
CCGGCGCCAGATATGCGTCATTCGCTGTGGTTCGCCGAAGCACTCCAGCTGAATCACCACGAAGTAGAACCACGTAGCCTAAGGGGTACATGAATCTGTCGATCCCATAAGAGCTAACCTCGATGGTAAAAGCGTTAGTTCTAGATGTCTTATGCTTGTTTACTAGCATTCTGCTGAAGGATAGAATAGAATATCCGCGTGACGAGACTGCGTAACAGGATTACCCAGTTGGCATGCCAGGTACGACACTAAAAAGTTATGCTATTGATTACGGACTAGGAGCTCAGCCCGAATTCGGTTAATTTTACCTCGAGATCGACGATGTAGCAGTAGTATCACTTCCTTGGCTCCCATTACCCGACGTTTTTATAGGGACGCTCGGGAAACCAATTTAACTCGATTCTAGAGCGTCTCGATTTCCCTGCACCGATAAACGGATGGTATCTCCATAGTAGAAGACAAGAGGCCCGACTTGGATAAACTAACAGGACCGTTTTGGGGTGCACGCGTCGGAGGGAAGGTCATAGAGCCCTTCCAGACATTTTCAATTTGCGCTTACAATTTCACTGGTGCCTACGGAGCAGGCAATATTGGCCAGACGATTAGGCGCTCATCAAAACGCATGCGATGCATTATCTCTCTTGTCTCTATCTAGGCACGGCAAAGTTCATTTCCAAAGTAAGTGTGACAGCTCGTTGACAGCGGTCACCTAGTAGACATCGGCCAAACCTTCAGAGTCATCTGTAAGGGGCTAGAGGGACTCCGAATTCCCACGCCAGCGGATCCTTGGGACGGCCGAACTGGTAGTCATGCCAGGTCCTATGTTCGAGAACGCGTTAAAACCCTCAAGTTACCGAGACCCCAACTAAACCCCACATGTTTCTAGTCGCATCCTACCGCACCCGCCACGGCAATGAGACAAACATTCCGGCGATATCTTCAACCCTGACCTGAGGACTGCCTTACGATTCCTTCCTCCTCTTGTTCGACACGTTTTTTTTTTGTTTTGAATCTTTAGCCGCCCTAACGTGACATAAACTGCTGCACTCCTGACGAAAAATCGAGAAGGCCCGTTTGCCTATCTTGATTTTTTAAATGTTTGCACGGGCGTCGTCGCAAAATGCTCAGCCGGTAGGTTCAGCCTCGAATCTCACGTAATAACCATAAAAAAGCGATCGCTTACAGGTGAGTAGGGAACAATCGAAAGGCTCAACAAGAAAAAAAGGAAGAAGTGGAATAGTTACTCCTGGTTCATCCACCCATCTCGGTCAGTCATACACAGAACTCAAGCTCAAACGGCTCGAAAGCTCGATAGGATCTGAACACGATCCATTAATTTTGGAGTGAACAGATGCTCAATGCTCTATCACTCAACTCCGAGCTCACATTCTGCCAAAAACGACGATGAATGCGTCTAACACATGAAAGTAGCGCTCAGCCCTGCAACTCACTCAGAGGACCGCTACGTCAGAAAACAAAAGAGACAGAGACAGTGAAAAAGTTGCTACTGTTAGGTTTGGCGGTGGCTTAGGATGTCAGAAAGGCTTGATCACAGCGAGGGACAGATATAAAATTAGGCATATATAAAATATTTCTGAGAATCTAAATTGCGAATAGACGCTTTCTGTCGTTCGCAAAATTGCTGAGAGGAAGTGGGTCATTGACCTGAGCAGGCCTACTCGTTCTTTTGGGAGCAGGCAGTCAATACGGCCTCCATTTTTGCGTGTACGTCTTCCAAGAGAGAATCGACGTCGGCCGCAGTGAGGCCAATGGTTGGAATCGGAGAGAGGACATGCACGTGGCTGACGCCTAAAAGGGTAAAAAACGAGTCCAAATGTCCCACAGACCACCAGAAGGAACTGAAAAAAGTTATAGGAAACACGACTGATGCACCGAGGTTAAAATATCGGTGACTGCTAATTCCCACCGAGTCCGGAGTCAATCTGGGGTCTTCAACAGTCTAGGATAGTGGCCTCTTCGATATCGCCAACTTATTATGTGCTATAAAACGTATGTAAGATTCAAATGACAATAAATAACCTTTTTAGGGTAAGGGAATATCATACTAACAGCACAATTACTAGCCGAAAGCCCATACACGCGAGTTTCGCTGATATTCTGCCGCTGGATGACACAGATGCGAAGGGTACGGCTGATGGGCCGTATTCAACCAGGTCCTGAATGAACCATTTAAATGACTCCGGCGAAGATGAGCGTCTAACTACAGTGGTGCTGAACTTGTGGGAGAAGCGACGAAAACACTAAAATTCCCTCAGCCACCTTTCTAAGGTGACTGCCGACATCCACACAAGGTCGTCCCAGCGACTGGACTGTCCAATCGGGACTAGATAGGTGTAATCCATTAGGAGGGTTGTTTTCAGACAACGATGGTCGAAAACCTGCACCTTCGTTCGTCCACGCAGAGAGCCTAGTATTCACAACATACATGGGGACTGACTGGACAGATGTCCGGCGCATCCGGACTTTGGTGGTAATCGAAATATGGTGACGGGTCGAAGGTTTACGATCAGCATTGATCTGGGTAGCTTTATCGTCTTGGCTCTAGTTAGTTGGCAAGTGTCGGTCCCGAGATACTTGGAACTGTCTGTCTCTTCAGGGTAACAATCAGCTATCGCTAGGGCAACTCCGGAATCGGAGACACAATTTGTAAAAACATTAGTTTCTGCAGGGTAGGTGAGCAAATCGGCCACGCACGATACTGAATCAGGCAGATCATCGTTATCCTAATGGAACTCGGTGAGGCGGCGTTCTGGTGCAAATTCGATACGGTCAAAACAAGGAACAATATTTCAAAGAATGTAATCAATGACGTAGTTAAATACGATTTACGACAAGAGACAGCCTTCTCGAGTGTCAAGAGGTTGTAAGAAGTTGGTGCGGGTAACAGCCTATGCAGTGTTGGGGAGACAGTTAGCCTTAGCTTCGACGACTAAAAATCCGACGGCTCCCCACGACAATTAACGGCTTAAGAACCAACGATAAACTCAGAAGAAGGTGCGATCACTGGAACAAGAAGTTTATTGGCCTGACGTTTCGGATTCTTACTCTAACCCATTATCAGAAACGGCTGCAGGTAAAGGTCAACGAGAAACTTGCCAACATCAACAAATCGGGCCACCCAAAAGCGCACAAGCAAAATTGAAACAAACACACATAGCGAAGGGGAATTAACGATAGTTAAAACGAAACGCGACCGACGGACTCGATAGTAAGTCAGCAGGGCAGTTTTCATGGGGGTACTGTTACAAAAACATGCAGAGCTCGATCAGACCGACAACCAACTTCCAAAGAATTAATATTCTGTTCCAGGCTAGGCTGCAAGGCCAATACTGTACTGACACAGACTGTGGACTAAAATCTGCATAGAATTTTCATCGTTCGCAAATCCTTGGACGCACCGAAACTGGAGCATAGGTTCTATTTAGTATTTCAGTAGGCAGTTTACGTTCGAGCGGCGCCTAATTCCAAGGGGCGCGAGATACGACAATATAAGGCGCGCAATTGCAGTTGTCGGGGAACATGGTAGAAACAACCGCCGTCATGCTGTAAGACTGCAAAATTGCGGATAGCGGCAGTTGATAATTAGTGTCTCGGAGAATATTGCGGCTAATGGTGACGTATCGCACATCAAATGTGAAAATTCAAGGCCGATCGGGGATACCTGGTGATACTGATGACGAAGTCAAAGCTTGATATCCTAGATAATTGTTCAGCGTCCTACACCGTTGACCATAGAGGGAACCGGAGTGGCGTTGCTGTCTTGAGAATTGTAAGCTTAAAAGACGATAGAGAATGTTACGTTTTGAGAGAAAGCTGGGTCGACTGTCTTCGGATGTCAACAACGGCATGCCAGATAAAGAGCAGTCGATGAGTTGCGGTGTTTCGCGAATCTCTGGATTCTGGGCTAAACCAGTGCGGACGATAGCCAATGCCAGTACACGTGGGTAAGATGCCAGTTCAAATACTGGATATCTGATTTTGTGGTGGGGACTCGAGCGTGCTGGTCCTCGTAGACGTCCTGTACAGCGTACTGCAATGCAGAATGGCGCGGATATGATGTGGGAGTGCCGCCTAATACTAGGACGGCCTTAGTGTGAGGTCAACGTTGAAAGGCAATGTTTTTGTACACCGGACAACATTCATCACATGATGATCCCGATGGGGACTGAAGCATTTCAAGTGGGTTATGGACACCGACAAGACGTGACGCCAAGTCCAACGGCAGTATTGTATGGTTCAGGGTTGGTTAATTGCCGGACCTCCACCTGAGCACAAGTAAAACTGACTCAACTACTTGTCATGCCCCCGGTGAACAATGTAACAAAACCATCCGACTTCTCGCTCGTTCTGAATATAACTGAATGTCTTCGCGTACGAAGAGGCACCTGGTGACTTGGAATTAGGGTGCAGAATCATCGCACACATTGACTATATTCTTACCGGAAAGCGTGGTCCTCGACTTCCGCTCAGTGTGCGAAATCGAGACTGGCAGTGAGGATAGCTCAAACCAGACGCTCATAAAGGCGAACTGGTGCCTATAACTTAGGGACTCAGGCGGGCCACTCGGCATCAGTAGTTTAATTTTAGCCAACTACAACTTAATGGAACAATCAACCACCTTCACCAGGACGCTGATGGCTGTATTGCTTTGCTGGTAAATCAAATGACTCGGCTGCCCTGCGTGAGTGAGTGATGACCCGTGCCGAGGAACACCTTCTCCATAGTAAATGTGAGCTCAAAAATGCGACATCGCCTAACACCGTTTAACTAGCTTATGTAGGACTTGCTAAGTCAACTAGTGACACTATCTTCAGAACACTGCGTCGTCAAGTGACGCGGTTGGCGAGAACCGACCGAAACCAATACTAGCGTATGGCATGCGCAGCGGAACGAACAGTCCGTTTCGGCGACATGATAAAGCTCAATTAAGTTTTTCAGCCTTTGTTAAAGGGTAATTCAGTGGTCAGTGAAACCATTATAACAAAGACAGTCTTGCTTATCGTGATACTGACATAATGATTTCCGTGATAGCAAAAATATTCTTCTGAGGTGCTCAGCCCTCCATGACTGGATACGTCCGGTGTGGCTTCTACCCCAACGGCCCTCACAAAAGTCTTACGGTTGTACATGCAAAATTCGAGCAGCAAACCAGAGCTTTTGAGGTCATGACAGAATGTCAGCGGAAGGCTAGGAGATTCGTTCTGGTGCTATTTTTTGGTAACTGGATTCGAGATTTCAACAGGCGCAACGTACTGAATCAGTTTCACAAGACTAGACAAAGTCGTTCTAGTCGTTTTTTCATCAAGATTGAATATAGGGTGAACTGTTGCAAGTACAGAGGCACCATCTTAATCGAAGCTGCATGTTTGTGCATGCCTGTACAGTCTATTCACGAAGGACGCATGGACATGAACAAGATAGAGCTATCTCTGTCCTGGAAGAGACTGTGACCAAACATCCATTCTGTAACAGATCTTAGAACAATAAAAATTGCTTCTAACAGAAAGTAACTGTCTGTTTTCCGAACTTGCATCAGAATCTGACTCAGTGCTCTCTAGAAGGCTTTTGAGACTTACGCCGTGCCCTGAAACTGATAAGCTTGGTCAATGCATGTTATCAGTTCTACCCATGGCACGTCACAATTACAAGGGCGCTCAGGCAGGACAAGACTCCGTAGTCACGGAAATTTACCATTAAAAAGATAGCAAGCGTTTGACTATTCGTTCGAATAAACACAACGCGACCCTGACTACACAGTCATCGAACCCCAAAGAATCGTTCTGAAAATCTATACTCGAGTAAGCCAGTGTTACTTTGTACCACAAATAAGATCTTCTCACATAGGCGGCGAAAGGTTCAAAAAGATCAAGAATCTCAAATGACTCAGCACAGCAGTGCTAGGAGATGAACGTTAGCGTGGAACTCGCATAGGGCATGCATGAACTCAGAAAGTTCTTGTGGTCAAGCAAGTAGGATGTTACGGACAAAACCATCCGCCCATACGGTTTCAAAACGTCGCTCCTGAGTTACTAACCAGATAATTGATTCAACAGCATCTGGTCCCGAAATGATTCCAATGTGAAGCCCTACCATATACCGAGGCTACCCTCTGACGATGAAATAAGTGCAATAATCGCACACAAAGGCCTCGGTGGTCGGTTGATCCTTAACACAGGTATCAGACGCGTCTGTTAAGACAGACGAGGATGCTCACTCCAGGCGTACCCCTGAAAACCGTCCTCAATTATATACTTTCTCTCCCACGTATGCAGCGTGTACGGCGAACAAGATCGCACTCAGTTTGGTGACTACGCACACTTCTGTAAGTAACTACATCAATTTAATTCAGTACAAAACGACCCAATATGCCTCAAGCAGTTGCTGTCACATCCACTGACTGAAGATGTACGACTTCTGATACAGAGGTTCCTACTGGTCCTATCCTTTATCTTTTACAGTCTGTGGAAGAAATAATAGGGGCCGCCGCGGTTAAAAGTTAGGCCATACGCTCCACTGACTCAAGGAAAAGTTCGTATGTCATACCATCTCTCTAAACGTCTGTCCGCATCGGCAGCACCATCGTGGAAATTAATCAAATGTTAGTAAACGTGGGACAGTCAGACCTGGTAAGGATACTGGATCCAACGGTCTTTGGAGATGGAAAATCAAATAATCAACGATCGCCGGGCATTGAAAATATTGGTTAGATGTTGTGGGCGGAGGAGTCGGTTGAGTAGGTATTAGTGTTGTTTGATACGAGTAAAATTATTGGCCAATTAGGTTTTTTTTAACCACACTTAAGGAGACTTCGCGCATCTACAAATACATAATACGAGCCGATTTGTTGTGTCCGAACTCTTACTTGGTTAATTTCGTGACTAGGCGACCGATCTGTAGGATGCAATCACAGACAGGCTGCATACCTAATAAGCTCGTTGAACAGTCAAGCGTCCCTTGTCTAGCGCGCATGATGCAATCAAAATGGCGTCAATATTAAGATATGTATGATATACAGGAAAACAATAGGTTAAAAGCATCAACTGGCAGTTACCACTTCTAGCAATCCTCTTCTCAAAGTCATAGAACACGGAATATGGCTCAATGACGACGGGCTGTATGGGAACCTGCAGAATAAGGGGATGGTAAAAAGTATTACTTGGGCAGAAATGGCCAGATGGAATGCTCCCTTCTTAAAAGGGAGCAAGTTGTTGCCCAGGCAACCGCGAGTACCCTCAGGAAATATAATTATGGAGACCTGACGTGAAGGAACGAAAGAGGATAATACCTGTTCGTCGCGAATGATTTTGGCAGTTCTTTGGAATTCACCAATACTGCCCATGCGGTCGTTACGATCAATAAGTATGGCTTTTAAAAACCATACCAGCAACCCAAACGGTCCATAGAATCTAACAGACCGCTTAGCTACGAAGGTGCAAACCCTGGGCCAGACGGGAGTTAGCGCTATATATATGGAAAGCGTCATAAAAATAAATTGTGGACATGCAAAGTATATCCAAAAAACTTTGATGGTTGCAAACGATGACATGAGGATTTGCATTCAAATGGTCAGTGCTGCCGTGAACTTGAATATGTAGTCCGAGTGCCCCAGCCATAAGGTCCCACATGGGCCGAGTCCTTCTGAGGAAGAAATAAAGACACTGTCGCAAACTTACGAACTGTTATCATAATGCCTACCAGTAATCGCAAACTTGAGTGAGTAATAGGTCGATCCGACAAGGAATATCGTTATCAAACAAATATATTTGAGGAAGAATTCTAGCTCTCGCTGAAGGTCCATCATCAAATAAGCGGGAAAAACCTCCCCACCCAATTTTAGTCAAGTAAAACACTTTTGACCTTTCCATAATTTTTGCAAAATTTAAGTAATGTTCACGCGGACTAGGGCAAGCTTGAGATGACTCGGGATCTTGACCGTCTAGTATATTTCTGCGGCAGTTTGTACCGAAATAAATGTTGCATGTTTTGCATTATTTCCCAGAATACCAAGGTTACTACACCCTCAATCCCCAAATTACCAGTGGCGCGTTCGTGCGAAATCTCCCGAATAGTTTTCTTCAAGTTATTACCAGCCCTTGGACGAGGTCGAGTGGATAGGCTGCGGGGACACTACGAACCGGCGAAAAAAGAATGGCGGAGATGCATGCAGCCATCTAACGGCCGAGGATGTCGAGGGTAGCGCACAACCACGTACCGGAATACCGAGAAAGAGATCCTGGCTTGTGTTGATCTGAATACGATTGGTAGCAGTTCACGATACTCATCCATACATAAAGGAAGAAGAAACGATCAGTGGACGGGAAGATATAATGAACAGAAAGGGGGATTGAAAAGATGTATAATGACAGTTAAAAGTACAAACGCGATGAGTTACAACAGTCAAGTGACCTGTCTGGGTGGAGATGCGAGGCTAACATGCCAGCTGGGAAACCGGTGGGGGACGCAGCGCTGGAGGCAACTGCAGGGAAGGGCCGAGGGGGTTGCCGATGTAGCGAGGGAAGCGGTACGAGCGTTACGTCACGATACGGAGCGGGGGAAGGGATCGGCGGAAGAGAGTAAAGGGGACACCGGCCATCTTCACCAACATGCGGCTTTGCCATCTCCATCCTAGGTCCGCGCGCCAAAAGTGTCACGATATTCAAAAAACTCTGTCCGTGCCAAGGGGTGTTACAACCAGAAACACCTATCTTCCGTGTGTTCACCTCATATCGCCATCTCCTCAAACTGCCAGCCAAAAGTCCAAGCGCGTACTTTTTCTATCTTTCTGCTGCAGTGTGACGCAACTGCGGAGCGTTCGAATCCTCAGTGGATCTCCAACACTGTCTGTGCGGTTGTAGTTTATGGCATGTTAAATATGAAGCTGACAATCATTATGATGAATAGGTATATTATTTTTAGGGCGTTATGATCAGGTTTTGTTTTACCGCTGTGTATTTGCTTCTTTGAAATCAACCCAGAGCCCCTACAGGCAGTCCTGTCGAGAGCAGCACTAATGCAGAGTCGAATGTTGGCAAAGATAAGGAAGGCTGTGATTGCCGCTCGGCCACGAGAGCACGCTCAGTTGACAAAACCAGTAGTAGATACTTGGAAAATAATAATTTCGTCAGCATGTGTAAGCTGTTTTGCAGTCCTTGCATCATAACCTCTTAGGGAATCTTGAGTCTTTCTCTACTGAGGCGGCTCAACGCAAATTTTCAGCCGCAGGGTGCGTTTATTTCCTCCAAAGCAAAAGTGAAATCCGAGCATAAGGAAATTCAGAAATGAATCAACGACACATTTTTATGAATACTCAGAACTCGTGACCTTGGTATCCTCACAGACATGCTAAAATTATTGATCGCGCATAGTAAAATTTTGCCCTCAAATAGGTGCGCAACCTTGATAATGTCGGTAAGTCAGACTAATAATACCTGAAGAAAATGGAAAACACGGACGAGCACAATAAAAAGTGGAACAAAAATAGAAGTCAAACGAAGTCCCTTGAACAGTTCACCGAATTAACCGACTGGGCGACCAATGAAAGGCAAACCGATGGCGGTGAAACAGCCACCGGGGCTAACTGAATCGCTGCGACTGTAGAAACCACATACACTGAATAAAAAGTTAGCGATTGAACATCGTTGGGAGAGTTACAGAACAGTATTGGTAAATAAATTTCAAAGTTGCCCAAGACTGCATGCAACACTGCATCCACTCGAATTTTTGGGAAATGATGGACGGAAAAGGTTTAATTGGGTGCTGACGTTTCGAAGAGCTTGGTCGGCTATCCATTGCCAAAGCATAAAGAACACTTAATAGACCAGGAATCTGAAGTGTCATGTAGCGTTGGTCGGCACCATTCTGATCGACTTTATGCTTCCCTTTCTGCCCCAGCTCTTCGGGGGACCGTTGGTTGACGTTTTATCTCCGCGCTTTCTGAGTCAGTACTGCAATACTCGAGTTACCTGATGGCTTGGTCTCGTCTGTATTGGGGTCTTTGGGAGGTAGTTGAGGCTTTATGATCCGAACGGATAATAAAATGTCTCCCCAATAAGAACGGTCCGAAAGGGCGTGGGTTCGAATCCCACCGCTGCCACCATTGTAATACTCGAGTTACCTGATGGCTTGGTCTTGTCTGTGTTGGGGTCTTTGGGAGGTAGTTGAGGCTGTTCGTCTGTAGAAGGCAAAGCAGACATATCCATCACGTCTCTCCTTTGTGTGGGGGTCTTGTGGGTATGATCACGCGAATTTCAACAGCCAATATCAGAAATGAACTTCCAACAAAGGAACGTTAATTGAATCGAGAACTAGGAGTAAGAGGAATTGTAAATTGTGGGGCAGAGGGGTAAAGGGGGCGACAATGAAGTAAGGGAACCAGAAGGTATGCGCGAGCTTTCCTCCGATTTACCCTCCTTCCTGTCTAGGCGTCGGTACGCGGGGTTTCACCTCCTGCGCGTCCGCTTGGTGATCCGTCACCGTGGCTTCAAAGAGAACGGATTGTCGCTCAGGAGAGCATTAACAAAGGAATTAAAACAAACTTAACTACAAATATCTGTTCTTTACAACTTCCCCCTCCTCAAGATATGGCCCTGTCCTCAGGGCCGTTGGCCGGCGGGTCATGACCATCACCAATCTCGACCTCAACTATGGGTTCCGGGACTAGGTGTGGTGGGATGATACGGAGGGTATCATCTCTCGCAATGGGAAGTCGACCTCTGTAAGGTTTGAGTTTGTCATAGTGTGCCGTAAACGTTGGGCCGTCCGGCATAGGCGCATCACGTATGATGTACGTGGTGGGAGAGAGGACGTCTGTGATAACGTAAGGGGCTTCCCATGGATAGAAGAATTTTGCCGTCGTGCCGACCGGGGGAATAGATCTAAAGCGTAGGACTAGGTCACCGTGGTTAAAGGTTGACCCGCTTGTTCTCCTATCAAAATATTCCTTCTGTCTATCATATGCAGCTTTGAGGTGTTCACGTGCCAAGTTGTGTGTGACTCGTAACGTCTCTTGTAAATCGAGTACGTACTTATCTGGCACGTCCGACTCTTGTGAGTGGAGTGGAAAATGTGAATCTGCTGGTAATCTGAAATGGCGTCCTGTCAGCATATGATATGGTGCGTAGCCGATAGAGGAGTGAATATAGGCTCTATAAGCCATCATCGCATAAGGCAGCCGTGTATCCCAGTTATGGGGGTGGTGTTCCTCGGCGAATGCCTTCAGGAGACTGATAATGGTGCGATTCGTAAGTTCTACTTGTCCATTGCCTTCTGGGTGGGCCGGCGTAGTACGTGTCTTGTGGATGAGTAGAAGATCGCACACATCGCGTACGAGTTTACTTTCAAAATTAGCTCCACAATCGGAGTTTAGGGAAAGCGGGGCTCCGAACCGGCAAATCCACTCGCTCAGCAGGGCGTTAGTAACCGACGCGGCATCTTGCCGGCGTAATGGAACAGCCTCCGCCCATTTCGTAAAATAATCCACCATCACCAGAATGTAACGGTTACCTGCAGGTGTAAAAGGCAGTGGTCCAATAACGTCAATGCCGACTCGCTCGAAGGGAAATCCTGTGGTCATAGGTTGGAGTGGCGCCCTCCGTTTGGGTATTGAGCCCTTAAAAGATGCACAAGTCGGACAAGTGTTACAGAACGTAGCCACCTGTTCCCGCAGGTGCGGCCACCAAAAACGTTGCCTTACCGCGGCCTCTGTTTTCGTGTGTCCGACATGGCCTAATTCTCTGTGGATGTCTTCTAGGACTGGAATGAACAAGCTCCCAGGAACGACGAGCCGTGGTTGATTATTCATGTCGTCTTTGAAGAAAAGCAGGTCGTTTTCTAGATACAGGTGTTGCCAATGCTTCCTCACGATTCGAGCAATGTCGGACGAGCCACAAAGATCAGTATCAGTGGGACGGTGTCTACCGTGGAGTTGGTGGTCGTATACGATAGCTGTGTCCGGATCTGTACTCTGCGCGACAGCCCAGTGGTGACGTGTGGGTTCACTAACCGTGATAGCGTTTATGGTAGCATCCTCCCTGTATGTAGATGGATCCTCTGTTGCTGCAGGTCTATTGGACAATGCGTCCGCATTGTTATGTTTCGTGCCTGACCGGCATTGGCAGGTAAAATCAAATTGTTGCAGAGTTTCCTGTCATCTTGCCAACTGCACTTCGGCGTCCTTCCTATTTTGCAGCCATTGTAATGCTTTATGATCCGAACGAATAATAAAATGTCTCCCCAATAAGAACGGTCCGAAAGGGCGTGGGTTCGAATCCCACCGCTGCCACCATTGTAATACTCGAGTTACCTGATGGCTTGGTCTCGTCTGTGTTGGGGTCTTTGGGAGGTAGTTGAGGCTGTTCGTCTGTAGAAGGCAAAGCAGACATATCCATCACGTCTCTCCTTTGTGTGGGGGTCTTGTGGGTATGATCACGCGAATTTCAACAGCCAATATCAGAAATGAACTTCCAACAAAGGAACGTTAATTGAATCGAGAACTAGGAGTAAGAGGAATTGTAAATTGTGGGGCAGAGGGGTAAAGGGGGCGACAATGAAGTAAGGGAACCAGAAGGTATGCGCGAGCTTTCCTCCGATTTACCCTCCTTCCTGTCTAGGCGTCGGTACGCGGGGTTTCACCTCCTGCGCGTCCGCTTGGTGATCCGTCACCGTGGCTTCAAAGAGAACGGATTGTCGCTCAGGAGAGCATTAACAAAGGAATTAAAACAAACTTAACTACAAATATCTGTTCTTTACAGTACTTCATCGGCGGGGGTGACAGCACCTCCGTAAGGTAGTCTGTCTGGCTGTCCTTGTTCTTCCTGGCCAAGTAAATTCGTCGTCGGGTTGTCCTTGTATGGTCTTTTTAAGTCCATTGTGCGTATTTGGTCCTGAGCTCCACGAACGGAATGACGTAGGACTTTGTAAACCGTAGGAAGTTCCAGATTCCTATTGATGAAGTTGACATTGGCCTGCACTTGAGACATGGTACTCCTCAATCCGAGATTATCCAGGGAACCCCAGTCACCTCTGATGAAATCTTGAAGGAAAGGGTTGACCAGGGTCTCCAGACCGTCCGTAATTTACTGAATGACACAGTGGTTCAACGTGGCCGAAATCCAACAGATCTCCTACCCTGGGTTCTTAATTACGAACAAGGCGGAGAATGTGTACTGTTACCATTGAATGTTAATAATAATAATTTATTTAATGCCAGTTTACAGGCATTGTCAAGGGAAGCGATTAAACACAAATCCGACCAGCAGTGAAAAAACTCCAGAGGTAAAGAAATAAAAATATAGTTGATAGTGGTTTTCATGGTTTGGAGGGTTCAGGAGAAAAAACTGCTGGTGGTAGATTTTAGACCGTCAAGAAGGGGGGGGGGGGTTGCACGGTATCGGAGATTATCAGACGTCAATTCCTTTCATAAAGTTGGGGATAGTCAAAGTAGAGGCGTTGAGGAACAGCTGGTGAGACCGGCCATAATGTTCAGAGACCACAAACGCCGTCGCTACGGTAGAGTCGTTCGGTGGATTTAGCACCTCAAATTTTTGGGAGCTTTTCTGGATGC
>CACRXP010000023.1:1206593-1244153 GCA_902702965.1 Spirometra erinaceieuropaei
GTAGTTGTTAGGGCGTGGGAACAAGCCAGGGAGCGTGTGTGTAAATCCTCGCAGTGGGCGTCTAGACCGACGTGGCGGTTGATACTGGTCGTGCCAGAATGCCAAGCTTCGAGGAATTCTCGCTCCTGTCTGGTGTTAGCCATTGCGATCACTTCAGCACCGTCCCACTTTAAGCGGCGGTCATACTCAAGGGCGTGCGCAAACACGAGGAACAGAGGGTCACGTCGGCGGACGCCTAACTTATGTCCATTAATGCGAGTCCCAAGACGTCGGCCTGTATGACCAGGACAAACAGAAGGGCAGTTGGCGCACGGGATGCGGCAGATGACACTAGTTAGTTGTTCTTTAGATACGAGATCTTTTACTCCGCATAATGCTGCACGTAGGGAAGATGTGGGCTTGTGGGCGATGGGTGTGCCAAGACGTTTTAGCTGTCGGGAGAGCGTTTCAGCAATTCCTTGAATGTACGGCACTGAAGGGAATTTCCGCGGCGCTTTATCTCCATTAGAATCGAGGCTTTGGTGGTTGTCTCTGGCGCCTACTTGGGGAGTTCAGTATAAGGAAACTTAAAGATCGATAACTTGCTTACAAATTAAACTTCCAAAGTTAGTCAGTTGTCCGATTTGCTTCAGGGCCCATTTTAAAATCCCTGTGACCTTTTCCTCAGTATAAAACTGAGTATGTATTGATCCGTCATCCTGAAGAAGCTCCTTACGGGGCGGGGTCATGGACAGTCTACGAAACCAAAATAAGGAAATCAGTTCAGATGCCATCACAGAGATGGTGAGACAGGATCTCCCACACATAAGTCCATGCTATTCAATGGTAAATGCAATTTCGGTAGGGCAGCCACGTCTTGCACCCGAACGACAGGTCTCTGCCTAGGCGACTACTCTGTGGCAACATCGCTATGGCCTCCCTGAAGCCCTTTCCAATCCACTCCCGGGCTTGAGACAATGTCGCTCAAAACAAGCAGGCCTGGATCATCGTCACACAGATTGGGTCACCCGTCTTCGAAGCCCACTACGAAGAAGGAGTTAAACCGAAGAAGGAAGCATGCAAATCTCGAATACCACGAATGAAAGACGCCAACACCCACCCAACACAAGCGACAATTTCTAAATTGGAGTATCTACCAGAAAAACAGATGGGGAATGCTGCGGGACCCACTTACGGGCTGAACCCCACGCAGCTGTGCCAAGCAGCTGCAGAATATCGGCGAAACACGCGTATATGGGCTTTTGGCTCTTACATGTGCTGTTAGTATGGTATCACCTTACTAGCTACCTGTCGACAGTTAATGAATATTACGCGGTTATCCGCTGTGGCTGATGGACTTCGGTGCAAATACTCATACATAAAATTCTCGGTCTGTGCCTATAGACCTTGAATAAACTGATCTGTTACAAGTTCGTAGATAATTTCTGAGGAAATTAAAAAGCAACCTGCCAGTATGTTCGCATTGTCAGCTGACGTCGAAAGCGGGCATCAGATACCTCGGACGTCTGCGGATCAAACCCCACTAAAATCCATGCAATTGGTCACCTCGGCACAGAGCGCTACCATTACCAACACCATTGCAGGAATGTATACCCATCCACCTTTCCTCCTATCATTATAAGGGCATTAGGGGTAGAGGTGTTCAGTTGAGGAGTACACCATGAGGGGTGACAGGTTGCCTCATGTGCTTCGTGCAGGTGACGCATATTCTGCACGTTCGTACATGGTCATCCAACTCTTACTCCTGGCTCACCGAAGCAAAGCTCTGTCTATCGGCCACACCCTGTTAACCGCCTTGACCAGAGAGTTAAATCAGATGTGAGTGGCTAGCATTGTTGTGTCTACACATCAGGTGACCCTCTTCCCTCTGCCATTCTTCCCATTCCACTCTAAAAAAGTCCTACAGAAGGGGCAACATACGGTCCTGTAGGCGACCCAGGCTAATTCGGGTGGTTTTTCGCACTATACAAGACCATGAATTCGCTAGCCGTCTGGGATGTCTAGGCTGTCCTAGTCAGGTGTGGCACTACTTCCTCCCTCGCGGGAAAGGGGGACCGAAAATCTGTCTTAAACAAATTCTAGAAAGCACGCCGTTTGTTAGCTGTCCATGACTCGTGGGCGATAAAAACGCAGTCGAAGCAGTATGCGGAAGAACCATCGGAATCTGTTGCCGCTGTTCCACTCCACAGGCTGCTAGGGTGATACTCACCGTTTCCCACACAGCGTGGTGGACGTGGGGCGGTGACTTGTGCCCGTCTAAGTACGTCACATACGACCTGGCTCCGCACAATGTATCAAGTTTTCACGGAAAAAGGGGACGATTTTGATCTCACGCTCGTTTGTTTGCCACAGAGGGAATACCAAGAGGGAGCCAATGATTCTGACTATAAGCCCTGAACAAACCGAGTTACCAAGTAAACTGGCAGCCTTCCAAGCCTCGACCTTTAGCTCGTCATGGCAGAGAAAAGCGCTTCAGATTGTTTGTAAGAAGAAATACGCGCTCAGATGTCGTGGGTACCGTGTCCCCAGAGCCGACCCCACTCTCTCTTCCATATCACTGACAAAATTCCACTGGACGAGCCAGCCAGCCATCTGGTATTGGAATTGGACTCAGATGGCTGGCGCGGAGTGAGTCTGCACCAAGGCGTGACGCTACACATTCCCATGCATGACATTTGTTGCTGGATGTGCTGGCTCTGCGCAGCCTGCTCAAATCTGGTCCCCCTTTTGATCTAGTGCACTTACCACATGGTCCATCACTTCCAGCAGCACCAACATCATCACCAAAAGCAGCACGAAGTAAGCCCTGCCCTGTCGCAATCGTGACCACACTTTCACATCGCACGATGGTGTGGGTGATAGCTTGCGAGCACACTGTGCTGTGACCGGTGAACTGGTGTAGCGACTCTTAACAAATACCTCTCCTTCCGCCTAACTTGCTCCCAATGTCTTCAACACATTTGGTCATCGCATGTGTCTGCCCAATCACATGGGTCTGCACGGAAATTTTTGGTAAAAAACTCAGTACAGATAACATCACAACACTTCGTCCTGTATCCGACAGCTTGACTATCGCAAACCATGACATTCACGGCGTGCCGCACGAAGTGGGCGCAGTACCGGGAACTTGCGCATGAAATATTCCATATTTCATGGCAGACTTGCACAACACACACTGTACTACTTCCTCCCTCTCCTACCTTGCCCCGATAACACAACGGTATCAGGGAGACCGGATGGTTGAGGGCTGAGAGACTGGCAAAGATATACTGTCTGTACACGCTTGCCAGGCACCCGATACTGCAACCGGCATTTTCTAAACGCCCCCGACAGATTTTGAGCTGTAGGAAGGAGTAGTACTTTCTTGTTGTCAATTCCTTCGCTTTCTGGCGCATGTGGAATTCATTGGGCAGATTTTCTTCGAACTCTCTGTGAACTGTCTTTGAATCTCTCCTGGAATTGACTTCTTAGTCTATATTTTGTCGTCGTTGTTTTTGTTATAAAATTACCAGTTTCTTCAGACGCTTAAAAAAATGCACTCCATGCCGATCTAATATTGCACTTGGCTTAAGAGAAAGCCTCCTTCTTTGTTTTATCCATCGCTTCTTCCTGACTTTATCTGCCAATTTTTCGAACGAGGACATCATATGATGGGTTGAACAAATCAACATGGAATTCTAAACCAGTTACTGGCTCCGTGGAGGCAGACGATGATTCTTCAAAATACCCCAGTAGACAGGCATGTATATCCATATTTATAATTGAAGGATGTTTGACCCACCAACTTTGAGACTGAGCGCACAGGGCAAAATAGGCAAAGCGTCAGCCCCGAATGTCCAACGGCTCTGCTACTGGTCATTTTCTGCGGTTTTATTTACATGTACGCGTCTTAGTCGAGAGCTTTACGATTTACATAAGATGAGGAATTACGCACTTCTTTGAGCGACCAAACACCACGCCAAGTTTTTGAATTTTTTTCTGTCATCAATTGTGCTGTCCGATCCCGCCTTTGGTCACCGGAGAAGCCAAACACTCCGATTATTCTACGGACATATTCGTGCAGTTATGCTTTGGAGCTCGATCTAAGGCCCGTAGAAAATTGCACAGCAACTCACAAGGTATGCAAAAAGAGACTACTAGAAAGGCAAGGGAGGCTTGGGTGGCCATTTCTGGCTTATTGGCCATCGTCAGTCAGCGAAACCCTTGATGGCCCTATTACTATATGATTATTTGCTTATTAAAACTCAGTGAAAAATAGCAAACATCTAGAATGTGCACGCTTCATAATACAATATAACAGAAATGATTGTAGTGCTTCCATGCGATTCAGTAACTGAGTGTGGATCACGATGTGATTTAAGAGGACGACTGTAGGCACAGTAGGTGGGCTAACTCATGAAATGTCAGCCGAAATTCCGACATGCGTTTTCGTTTCGAAAAGATTAATTAAGTGGGGTTGTAAAACTAATCCGTTAGCAATATAATTCTATAATAATTCAATTACTTTAGGATGCCGACTTTCGAAAGGACTTCCTTCCGGCTGCATAAAAACAATACTCTGTAGAAAATGACTACTTAATTAGCATGCATTTTCTCATTGATTTTCGATGCCTCCAAAAGTCCAATTATATTTCCTGCAATACGTGCATAAAAATATTCGTTTTTCCCCTCATTCGATAGAGAATTATCTTATTCTAATTTTATACTAGAAGAAAGGACATAATTTGGTTTTAAAAAGTTTTACAATTCCCGAATACTTTTAAACCAGACATGCAGCTACGCTTGCACTCAAGGTTTACAAACTACAAACCATATATTTTCTGCGTACGGAAAACCATACATTTCTCTACACTATTAGGAGGAAACCATATAGGTTTATAAAATTTACCATTGGACTTGATCCATATTGCTAACTTTACAAGCCACATTAGTTAATACAGAGACATGAAGTTTTATGAACGGCCATTTCACGGTTTAAAAAAATCTCACAATTAGAAACCTTTTTATAAACGAATTATGTCCTTTCTTCGAGAACATAATTGAAGGAAGACGTAATTTGCTACCAAATGAACGAAAGAATGAATACTTTTATGCATATTTTCCATGAAATATAACTGGACATTTGGGGCATCGAAAATCAATGAGAAAAATGCATGCTACTTAAGTAGCCATTTTCATAGAGTATAGTCTTCGCATGCAGCCTGAAACGAGTTCGTTCGAAGGCCGGCATCCTGAGATAACTGAATTATTATAGAATTTTACTGCAGGCTGATTAATTTTACAACCCTGCCTAATTAATCTTTTCGAGATTAAAACGGATTTCGAAATTTCAGTTGACATTTCACGAGTTAGCCCACCTACAGTAATTATGCTGTGAAAAAATCTTTGTCGAATATTACGCGTTCAGGCCTTTCCTGTAACACGAAATAGTGCCGGCGGTCACCAGCTCACATAGTAGCGAGTTCCATTGTCGGACTGCCCGTTGTTGGCTGCAGAAAAATGTCAAGGACGGTGGGATGTGCTGTTTATGTTGGCTCCTGGCATTTCCACCGCCAGCCGTCTGCGCGCTAGCTGTGTTACATCAAGACTGGGCATGTCGGCTCTCATGGAGTGTGTTGGATGAGCCCGGCTGAGTTTGCGCATTCCTTTGACTATTGCCATAACTGCACCCAGCACGCGTTAGTACAAGCTCTTCGCCGCGTCAGTCAGTCCCACCAGCGATCTATTGAGAAGCTCGGATAGGGATGATAAAAAATAAGTGTACTACTGAGATACCTACTCGCATGCTACTTCAACACAATCTTCACTATAATTAATTGACGCGTTTAAAACCATTAAGACGCGTCTTAGAATGCAACTTCGAAGGTTATCGGCTGATTCCATAACTCAACCCTTCTTCGAAAAGGGAATCGCGTCTTGCTTCCTTCACATTAATATGTGTGATTCAAGACCTGCTCATTGAAGGGGGCATTTAGTCCGTGATGCACGCAGGTGTTTGTCGCCTCTGGCTGTCTTGACCTCGCCATGCCGTAAGGATTAGGCAACCGTGCGACGAGTGGGGAGATTTAAGGATGTGCAAGTTCAATTCACCGTATAAAAATTCACCATTAAGTTGGCACTGTGCCCTCTTTCTGGTAGTAATAGCACCAATCCTTCCCTAAAGGGTGCAACATCGTCCTTTAAATTATATAGTGCTCCAAAGTCAGGTAAAATCAGAACGTGCTTTCTGATCCACGCGTCTTCTGACTTACCCGCATTCACCTATCTTTTGGAGTATTCCCACATCTGAAATGTGGCTTATTTCGTCCCCAACACCATTACTTATACTGTGGACTCTGATTTAACTCCTATTTTATCACAACATTTAAGGAAGACAACATAAAGGCATGAAATGGTAGGTCGGAAATTCATAATCCTTTATTTATGTGCAATTCATAATTTTTAGATGTTTTCTTGCTTCCGTTGTTCGAAATACTGCACCTACATAGTGGCCCACGTCGAATTACGCACCGCTTAAATCGACGAACTGAAACAATAGAAGTGTAGCGGTCATTCGATGCAAATTTAAAGGCTTTTCAAGTCCCTATTCAGCTGTGACGATTTTTAATGTAATACTTGACGAACAGGGTGCCCGCAGGCAGCCTGCTGTTCATTTGCATTCAAGGCAATTGTTTGTTAGATGCACCACACTGGACATGTGATCAGTCTTGCCGCAACTGTACAGAAATCAGAAAAAGGCCATCCTCGGTCTCCTTTTGCGCCGGCCACGGAACTGCAATGAGCGAAGAGGCATTCGGCAGACAGAAATTTTTAAGGAGAAAGCCAACAGGCAGGATGAGCAACTGCGTGAGCGGCGACATCGCCCGCACGCATTAGTTCGTCCGCTGTCAAAGACGATGAGCACGAAGGCCATGGGAGAAGCAGCGATGAATTCTGTAGGTGTTGGGCTGAGGTAAGGAGAACTGGAACGCTACCCAATCTGCTCATTTCTGCCGTTCATTGCATTCAGATGACAAGGTCAAAAAAATTGAAGATGGGAGTGGGTGCAGCAGCTGTCTTAGAATGAAACCTTCGAAACCTAAACCTCAGTCCAGAGGACTAAGTTACTCACCCATTGAACGAATATTCCAGATAGACTTTAAACACATTAAGGCGGCCTCAAAGCCCGTGGAAAGTCACTCAGATTCGACCTCACCCTCCCTCCTTTCTCTCTTTCATTGTGCGCTACTAGTGAATGGAGTCAAACCAACTGGAGACGAGATCAGAAGTAATGGTTGACTGCCACAAAACCTATGCCTAACTCATGTATATGCATACGAAAGACTGCTCGCTGTCCTTGAGAGTTGTCAATGAGGCCGGCACGAATAGAAGATGATCAGAATTTTCACTGTTATCGGTGTTATTTTGTACACATACTTCGGCGCAAGATTCAGGACAGATTAACTTGCAAGATTTTTATTAAAGCATAAGCTATTCGTCTTCTCCTATAACAATAGATCGCAGTGCAGAAAATGGACTGTAACAAGACTAAAACACTAGGAGCCCTTGCACAGAAAACGAAAGAAAACTCCTAGCAGAACATAGCAACACTCAGAAGGGGCTAAAAGTTCAGGATAGATACGAAGGATGTCGGAAACGGTTGCCCTTCGATTGATGTTCATTCTCGAAAAGAGACAGCATGCGGAGTTAGAAGTAGGGGGTGGAGATTGCGATTCGGGAAAAGAGGGCTAATAATGACTGACTTCAGGGGTTACAGCAAGAGAAGTGCGCTGAGACGAGAGGATGTGTGTGAATACGAGGGGAGTGGGCGGTGGGCAGAAAGTCTTAGTGTGAGGATCAATGATAAGATGGTGGCGATGAGACTCAGGAAGCCCCAACTGCAACAACGGCCTGGGGAAAATAACGAAAGTGATGGGGGTCTTTGCGAGAGCGGCAGAGGAGTCGCTTTATTCGACCACGGAGCTCGGAAGTGGGACTCCCGCTGGGCTCAACGAAGGCAGGCCCGTAGCCCTATGAAGAGGCAATCGATGTATTAGTGCCACAAATGTCTCAAGGGATAATTTAGATCGAACAGGCCATGCTACGTCCTGCACTCTGTAATAAGCTACTTGCTCATCATGCAGAAAGAATTCATGAAAAATGAAACACGAACGAGGTACATTTCACAGACCAGACCGAGAAATTTAAATATTACGGACGATTGTAGAGCCCTGCGTCCGTATCTAAAAACACTCTCTGAATGAGGGGCACGCTAATTTAATATAGAACTCTCGTAAGCCACTATCTCATCAAATGTACCTTATGTTTTTAATAAATAGTCGGGTATTTAAAAAGGTGCGTCTCAGTTCTTACTAAGTTAAGACAGTCTCCTGCCTCCTCTTAAGTCAAAATAGGAATTTTCTAAGAGTAACCAAATTGATTAGTATCATGCATAAAGAAGATTCTGACGTTCTCCATAAGTCAATCCTTCGAAGAAACACCTGTTGTGCGTAGGATGTTACTCTTTACTACGCCGTCCATATGATAATCAAATAGGTTTGTAAGCTTTTTTAAAAGTGCCATCAAATATGCAATTTCCTTAAGTAATCGATTGCATGTATGGAGGAAAAAATCCACAATTTCTCCAAGTTGAATGAATAATTGAAACTGCGACAAATGTTCAAACTGGAGATGACCGCGAACTTCGTCAAAGATCTTATCAGAGGCTCAGCTACAATCGAAGTATGACCATTTGCGATTCCGGCTTGAACTGTTATTTCGGCAAGACAAATCTTGCATATGGAGGTTGAAATCGAAAGACTGTCTCTCCGATCGGAAGGCCTTATTCTTACTGTTTAAGTATTTCGACTAAGGTAAGGTAAGGGCAGTAGACCTAGTGCAGCATATAAAACGCCCAGCAACAAACACGGACTAGACCTTTGCCCTTCCAAATCAGATCGTACGCTCACCAGGAGGCAGCCTATTTTCATAAATGGCCTCTGACAACGCGCTTACGACAGTTATTCCCCATGATTATTTCTAAGTGCGCTTTGATCCTTAAAACATGGGTTTTGGAGTGCATTTACGTGAGCCCAACATATTTGTTAAATCGCCCCTTGCTATTTTGCCTGCCTCGATCACTTGACGCAAAAGCTCTCAAGCAAAATGCTACGTGCAAACTGTACTTCCACCACGAAAGACTCTCTAGAGGAAAATGGATACAAGCCTCTTAAGGTCTACAAGTTTACTTTAGTAACTTCAAACAAAGTAAAAGTAATGTCAACAAGAACATCTCGAAACTCTGCAAGGTGTCATTCCACTGTTTCAACTCGAGAAAGCGGCTGCCGATAATGCCAGCGAATACTCCAAAACTGCGTTACCAGCCCATAACGAATCTCAGGGCTAAGTAAAATAGAGATTCCGGAGCATTTGCACGCGATGCCTATTTTAGAGCACCTACCGAGTGAAAACTTTGTTTACATTATAAATATGAAATTTTCTACTCTCAAAATCACCATTTGGAGACTTCCTGTTAGGAGAACAAACAGGAAATTTCCGCACAATTAACTCCAATTTTCAACAATAATGCTTAACCTTTACTTTTGACTGTGGTGTACGCTCAGAAGGACGTTATAGTGCCTTCGCGAAACGGACTTCGGTTTCGGTACTACACAAGTGGTTTAAACAACGCTATTGAGACAATAGACAGCTGAAGAAGTAAAGAAAAATCTTTTGAAGTCGGAGTGCGAATTCGCATGAGTAAGACCAGGACAAGAACAGTGTCTGCATAGTAGGTTTTAAAAATTAAATTGCAAAATTAAATTAAAACAACAAGCATAATGAATAGGCAGGATTTTCCTTAAAAGCACGTTCCGCCAATCGTGAGTAGTTGGGGATGTTTGCAAGAAAACAAATTAAAGCAGGTGCAACATAACCAAATGATTGAAGCTTCACAAATCCAGTGAAGCAGGTAGTTCAGGCTAAGGATTGCACTCACGATTAGTATATGTAACGATAAGTCTACAAGTGAAGAATGAATATATTAGGTGTTTTATTCATTACCGTGTTTCAAGGGATCATACCAAAAGTTCGAATGCCGTAACAAACATTAGAGGGCCAAGTCAAGGTACTCCATATAAGCACCGCTATCCAATACTTCGCCATTTTAACCTTTGCCTTAACTTTAACACACCTCGTCTTTGAGGCGCACACGGGGTCTGGGGACTCGACTTTGACCTGGAAAATGCATGCAGTAACAACTACGTTATCTCGCATGCTTAACGCCATAACTTGATCGCGCATGCCACTACAATTCACCATTGTGGTCCGTGGACTCCGATAATACAGTTGGCTTTCTAATGGTGAGGTGAACAACGCCGGGCCGCGAGAGCGGGGTTCCTCAAAGTCTACTGGATCGGGGGCCACCGCTTCGGCGTTCTCCTTAGTCATTAGTGGTCAAATAAAGGTCAAAAGCTACACATATCACGATCCGTAGGTAAACTTTGAGAATTACATAATAACAAGAAAACGTAAACGATGAACGAAGACGAGTACTTTGAAGGAATATCTGCTCATGCAAAAGGAGTTTATAAAATAAGGGTATGAATTTTACATCAGAAAGAATTTACACGACTGGTCAGACCATCAGCAAGTGATAACGAAAGTGCAAAAGGTGCCTGCTTACCCTTATCGACGGCTGGCTCTACAAAAAGAAAAAGAGCATTATAAATTTAAGTGTGATATAACATGAAAGGGGAGGTTATAATACAATATGAGTGTTGATACATGACTCTTTGGCTAGAATATGGTGTGCGCTGAAACGAATGAGCAGTTGAAACCGCCGACGACGCCTTCCTACAGACGGGCTTCCTTGATCAAGCTTTCCAAACCAATGTGTACAGCATTTAGGCATGAGTTAATTAATATGCAGTAGTATGCTGGGTCGCGCATGAGCACCACTTCACGCTCGGGGCAAAATGACCACTTGCAGTAGATGTGCTGTGTCATGAAATGTTAACCGAAATCCTGAAATGCGTTTTTAGTTCGAAAAGATTACCTAAGTAGGATTGTCATGTTAATTGCCATGTTTCACAATAATACGATATTCTAGTCACGTTAGGAGGCCGGCTTCCAAACGAGCTCCTTATCGATCGCCTGCGCAAACCACATTTTGTAATAGATGACCACCCAGTTAGTATAAATTTTTCTCAGTGGTTTTCGATGCCCTCCTAGATTTTAGTATATTTTATAGAAATATGCAACAATGTTCTTCCTTCTAGTCATTTGAGAGCAAATTACGTCTTCTCCGAATTTTATTCCTGAAGAAAAAGCGTCTTTTGTTTTTAAAAAAGTATAATCATGGAACTTTTCAAGACCGTGAAATGCCCAGCCGTACAGCATCGCATCAGTAGATTAACTGCTTATAAAGGGACAATATAATTCACATAAATTAGAAGATTTTACGATTCTTATATGTCTTCTTCATAAAAGTATACAGAAATGTATGATTTTTTTTATACAAAAGATATGCAGTTTGTAGTTTGGAAACCCCTGAATGTGGGCTTAACGGCAGGTCGCGTTCAAAAGTATTTGAGAACTGAGAAGGCTTTTAAAGCTGGAAGATACCCTGTCTTCGGGTATGAGATTTGAAGAAAAAATAATTTGCTATTAAGCGAGTAGCATAAAAGATATCCCAGCTTATGTTTTCTGCAAAATGTATTTGAATTTATGAGTGTATCGTAAGTCAGTGGGAGTAATCCGTGCTACTTAAGCAGTCATCTTTTACGAAGTTTGATTTATGCTAGCGGTCGATATGAAGCTCACTTGGAAGCTGGCATCCTGACGTGACTGTAGTATTTTAACATTGCATGGCAAAATAATGTGACAATTTTTCTTAGGTAGTCTTCTCGAACTGAAAACACACTTCATAATTTCAGTCAATATTTCATATATACGTTTTCAGTTCTATTCTCAAGGCAGCATGCAAAATATTTCAATTCTCGTACTACTTTTGTAGCGTGCCGCTTTTTTTACTGCGCCATCTGAAAAAAGAGGCATTATTGTCGTTTAGGTGTTTACTAAATTCGGTTTACTTTGATATGACCTGCGTTTGCACTTTTATTTAAGGTCTCCACACTGTCTGCCATGAACTTTCCCCGTAGGTCGGCCTAAGACACCTTTTTATGCCCCCAAGTAAAGTCTTTTGGGGCTCACAAAAATGGTACGCTACGTAAGAGTAACGGTGGACACCTTGAAGGCAAGATTAATAGATACGCGAATACGCACTAAGTGAACAATCGCCCCAACACGTCCAAACTTTTCACAAATGGATGATGTCTACTTTTTTTAGTATCAGAAAGGAAGTAGCCTTATTTTTCTATCAAGCGAATACAAGATATATAAAGCAGTGCTTTATTTATAGGCGAAATTCTTGAATTTAAGTTGGCATCAAGCATAGGCATAAAGTGGACATTACAAAATAACTGACATTCCGTCGCGTGCGTTTTGCACAAGTAGCTGAATAGATGCTCATTCAAAGGCCAAGCATGTTAGCATGTAAGTCAAGATTTTGTTCTCTTCTGATCACTACTTCAAAATCACTGAAGCAACATTAGTCGCCCACAAGTGTTTTTCGAATAATCTTTGGGGGTGTGGTGAGTTTGAGCATAAGCAGCACTTGCCAAACTTAAGAAAAAGAGGATCTTCGTTTGGAGACTTGACACTAAAGACAACTAAAAACTAAATTTCTTGATAAAAACGAAGGCACTCTTGATGAAATTTGTTAAAGTAGCTTTATTCGAAGAAAGTTGCATGCCAACAGAGGGAGGATACTTCTAAAGAGAATAATCCTGAATATTCCCTGCATGATCCTTATATTTAAGAAAGTAAGAACTGGGCGCATATATTTAGAAAAGCGGTTTTTCGAATAACCAACAAGCAAAAATAAGAGTAAAAATTCAAATAAAATTCGTGCAATGGGCGAGCAAATCTCAATGCATTCATGCGGTTCTTTTCTCCTCAACAGTTTAAAAATGTCTCCAGGAGGACTAAGAGGAAAAAAGTGATGGGCCAGACAGAGGGTGCTGTGAGGTACGCCGAAAATTTTCCGCTCATAGGGACAGATACACAGGAAGCAAATGAACCTGGATCCAAGCTCTTGACACTTGGCATTGACTCGTTCCTCAATGGATGCGGGACCAGTAGTCATGTCAATAGCAGCGTAGCGGTCAAGTAGTGTTCGATGTTGGTCCATTTTATCCAGGACGGATCTCAAGGAACTCCTGAAGGCCGTAAAGTAATCTGCTGGGGGTAGTTTGTAGTCCAACAGGTTGTCCATTCTTCTCTAAAATAAAGCCGATTTATGCTTCTGCGTCAAGAGAAGTGCTTTTGATGCGTGCAAAAGGGCCAACAAAAACCGTTGTATCGAGTCTCAAATACAGTTCTAGGGATACAAAGTCAGTTAGTGGAAGTGGTAGCCATGGCCCTTGCATGAATATACATCTTCCTCTTAAATTCTTAACGTGTCTTGAATGACTACTTCGGTTAATGCTCTTTATCAAGGAGAATATCGGCCTTATCTATTGAAAACACAGGCTACCCTCCATTCGTATAATCCGACTACAAATGTCACCTTGGACGAGCTCTAAATCGTCCTTTTTTGGTTCCCGAAAAACAAACTAAAACAAGGTCGGATGCGCCTAACATACCTTCCGCAAAATTTTATTGCCTGAGTGATTTGAGTTTTTAGCCCGGTAAAAATTCGACATTTTTACCACCCGTAAGGAAACCGAACTTCAAAATGCATATTGTGAATTTTATCCTTTGTCAGTATTTGCCATAACCCCTTTAGAAAAGTCCCGTAGCGCATGTAATGGCCGCTTTTTAAAAAAACTGAAAAGTGGAGAAATTACATGTTCTCCTGTCATTCGTTGAGATTGATAAATACGGAGAAACCCGTCATGGTAGGTAAGAGTGACCATCTTTTTAGGTTTGCTTGTATCAAGCCTTCTAAAAGTATCTCCATACCCTTCTATACGTTGTAATCTTACGGGGTCTTATTTCCGAATTATTTAAATTTTTATGATCCCCACGCGTTTGACATTAAAGTCACGTTCGTAAGTACAACCTACCTAATGCCATCTTACATTTATAATTTCATAAAGAATAAATAAGTGAACATCACGTAAAGTCGATGTAAGCAGTTTTATCATTTGCAGTTTCGGTTCTTGCTAAAATACACACGTCGAGTGTCGCTCTATACTCGCACCTACAACTCTCCATGCACTATATGTCTTGCGCGAAAGCAGTGTCTTAACATCCACCAAAGTGAAGTATCTGTAACTTTTTTAATTTCCCCTAAAAGTAATGCGTGAATCTGAAGGAAATTCTTCGAAAAGGCTTTTTAGGTCCGGTGCGAAAGCTGATATAAGCATTTGGGTTGACATTCATCACCTACTGCGGAATAACCGCGTAATATTTACAAGTCGCCGATAGGCAGTTAATAGTATACAAATACTGAATGATTTGCAATAGCGACAACATAGGTATTAGCTAAAAACCCAAACGTGCGGGCTTTTCGGATCTCGTGCGGCTGCATGACGCAGCTGCGGGGCGTTTGGCCCGTCGATGATAAGCTTTTGCTCAAATATTCCCACCAGCGTTTGGACTGCGCCTAAAGACGTTTGTTCCGGAGGATATACTGAACAGTCGCACATAACTTTCCGAGAAAATTAAAAAGGGCAATGTTGAAACTTGAGTTTGTATATCAAAAAGCACTTGGGGAAAGCTAGATGAACCACTGATGGGGCGAACCTTGCTCAGCCAAGTCATGCAGCGACAAAAGACATGTAAAACACTCATGTCTGGGTTTTCAGCTAATACCTGTGCCCCCTAAAACGGGCCACGCAGTAAATGCGCTGGACCAATTGGGAGGCTAATTCGGTCGGAATCGGCAGGCGTTATCGAACAAGAACGCCCTTAAAAATGCCAAAAATCGGGGTGAGATAGCAGGTTCAGTTTCAGGCCCACGTCGCGCCAACTGGCATCCTTGCTCCTCCCATTGTTGTTATTGGTCAAAATCCTGGTTAAGTGTTTGTTGTGAAACAGGGGTGTGGTGGTACGTCTAGTTGCGGGTTTACGCTGTGCCAGTCATCTGAGCCCTCTCACGCCTTCCAGTATTTCTGACGATGTTTTGATACCGGGGGCTCTTGGGGGAGGGAGAGAAAGTGCGGTAAACGCTGCGCAAGTCTACTATCAGTATAAACTAAATCAGGTCTAAGTCACTGTGCCTGTTTCACGTTCCTGTGAAGCACGCGGTAGACATCTACGGATGCGACAGTCGAACTGTCACCTGACTGAGCAGAACATTTTGAAGAACTTATAATTCCCCGTCGATTTTAAACAATACAGGAAATGTTTAAATATCCTGTCATCCTGCAATTTCTCCTTTCACTGCATTAATAATGGATCATATAAAGCAAATTAAAAAATAACCCACATCGATTCGGCGACGCTCCGCCATAACCTCGCTTGAAAGGGCAGTTAGCGAGGATGGATATGTGCCCAGAGCCGTTGGGCGATAGAAATTACGATACGCAGCTCTTGTCGCCGTGTGGTAGTTTGGAGAAGTCTGTAAGTTGAGGATAAGAGTAGTATGTTTTAGTGTAAAGTACATTTGAACAGAGTGTCGGATCTTATTTCATAGCTGTGCCTGCAGTAGACAAGCCCCAGCTGCCTGTCATACGGAACTAGTGGTAATAGGGGGTTTAACCCTAACCCCTAGCCCCAACCCCTAACTCCTAACCCCTGAGCATAACCTCTAACCCCTAACCCTAACACCTGACAGGTACGGCTACGAAATAGGATCTCGCTGAGCAGAAATGTTCGTGGTTCAAACAATGAAATATTGTTAAGTTACCCGGCTTTTGATCTTATTCAAATATTTTCCCCTAAAAGCTATGCTAGGGCCGCATACGCGTAGCTCATGTTTTTTAAAATCTTTAACTAGCGTGAGCCAAATCCAGTAAGTTAATCGCCACTTCATAAATTTGTTAAGCTCATCTACTGTAAATATGGTTTCAGTCTGAAAGTGTATAATTTGAACTGAAAGCTGGAAGCTTTGTCTAGGGTTTTGAATATGTTGTAAAGCGCCAAAGATTGACCTAGCCATGGCAGCAGACCGATTGACATTAATGATACTTCTAAATTGATATCAAATTCCCCTTTCGGTTAGCGCCTCCACAGCCATTTCCGTCAATGAAACTCGAAAAACCGTAATTACACAAGTATATACGATTTCCACATTTGTTCATTGCTAGTGAACACAAAAGTGCACTTTTCGACGGGAAGTACAAAAGTGCGCTCTTTGTACTCATTTATTAGTCAGCTGAATCTAATTCAATTTTTATACATTCAAAAAGGGCGGATTTAGGTTTTTAAAGAGTTTTTATTAAGAGACATCTTAAGACGCTGGAACGATTATTTGTGTCACCTTTTGTCAACCAATTTGTCAATACTGCTCAGAGAGTATACGCAACATGCGCCTCCAAAATGATAAGAAAAAAATGAAAACTCTGGATATCTTTGATGAGCACTAAGCCTGGCCAACTTTTTAAATCCAAAATACTCCTTTTCCATGCGTACGAAATTTAAAGTACCTATCGAAAAAAGACATCAGATAATCATTTATCCACCCGTCCTATAAAATAGGGTTCGATTCATGCAAACATCAAATTTTCGTTAATACCATAGTGTATGAACTGAATTGCAATTATATGTTCTGTAAAGTGGTTTTGTAACCTCAGACAACTAATCATTTCCACTTAAAATTGCATTGGGACATTCGAGTCAATGTTTTACAAGCTTTGCCGCATGCCGCGGATAAGGCGCCCACTGTTAACGGTGTAGTAAAAGTGGGATATACAAGCTCTTTTTAGGAACTGTTAGCTCTAGTGATGAAAAGATGTTAGTTATCCCATAACGGACCTAAAATGTCAATGTAAAATATCAGAAAACAAAGTAGATATATGTCTACTGCAGATAGTAAAAGTAGTCAGGGCAGAACGAGATTTCAAAAGCTTTTCCTTTGTTCCTGGTTCTTATCCAACCACGCCGAGTTTTACTAGGAAGCTTTCGAATCTGCACCATTATGCTCTGACAGGTGGGACTCGTTGAACCCCCACAACAGCTTCGCTTTGCTAAGTTAATCTTGACATTGTGTCAGCACAAGGATCTACTTAACCAAAGAACGACTAAATAATTATCTTCTGCTTATGAACGCCGGAGGTAAGCGAAAAAATGTGACTGATTGAAGATTGCAAGTTTGAAGTTAGTTCACTATTTTCTATACTGGAACAAACGACTCTTTTATAATGAACGCACACCTATGCAGAATGTACACATTATGAATACAACTTAAATGGGCAGATTTCATGCTCAAAACGTCAGGCCATGCCAGTCAACAAAAAGAAAACTTTGTATGGTGAAGTGGATTTACACCAGGATAAAGCATGCTTTACAGGCAACAGTCTGTGGTTTGACATCAAACTGCTTTCCTGAAGGCATGTGGTCTCACAGTTGTACGCGTTCGGCACGCCCAACCTCTAACTTGGAACGGAAAGAGAATTGACCCACAAAGGTATAAAAGGTGAACAAAAATTCTCTTAAAATGCAGGAATATACAAATGAAGTGTCGAGAGTAAGGTGGGGCTTTGTTAACATAGGTTTATGCGGTATGTGATTCTCAAAACCGCTAACTTGCCTATACATCATTGGGGTCTAGCATGTTTTTGCATGAGCAGAATGGAAGGCTTGGACGTTGATTGCATCACTCTTGTCGCCGATGGGACACAATACACATAGGATAAACCATTGGTCTGTTCTCACTATCGCCATCGATCATTGTGCAGATCATGATCATGAAAGTATCTGATGTGATCTTTGTCTTCGATGGCCAGTCTGTTAGAAGGCAAAGGAATTGAGGTAATGGTTGGTTCTGCATGTTCTTCAGCGAAGCCTCCTGCAGCTCACACCCATCGTGCACAGCACTCAACAGTTTATTCTGCCTATTAGGAAATACTCAGTTTCAGCGAAAACGTCGCTGCTGGTAAGTTCGACCTTGACCTGCACATCGCCAACTGTTGTTCCCTCATCCCCGTAGCGGTTGTTCGTCACATCCCAACGAAACGACGGCAGTACGGATGCAAATGATGCAGCATCCCTATTCATGTCTTGTTTATTTTCGTTCAGGCCGCAACAGTCAAACGTTGATTCAGGTTTGCGACTGAGGCCCGACACGACTTGTCACGGTTTCCTGAATAGCTTCGGCGCGCGGGATACTTCACCATGTTTCGAACTACCCAACTTGCTTAACCCCGCCCCGAAGAGCCAACGCGCTTCGCGGCGAATGCTCCAACCATTGGAGAACTCGCAGAGGTATCCGGGCTCACTTTTCGTGGTACATGTCCTATTGCAGTGCTTTCCCATTTGTTTGGGAATTGCACAAAGAATTTTAACTAACCTTGCAAAGCTGTTATGAATTCATGGTATTCGAAATACGCGGTTGTTTTAAAGGAGCCTGTTTTTTCTTAACGCCGGCATTTTGCACAGTGTGAATAATGGAGTCAATAATAACTGTTAGACAGACTATTACAAATTAGTATGCTCACAAAGTCAATAAAACTTGTCACTGGGCAGACTTAAGTCACCAGTCATTACATTTACTCAACTTCTGCCAGTTACTAGTTGCACCGTCTTCCAATTTCATTTGCTGGTCTCTCGAGCTCCGAGAGACTATTCCGGATGAATGGGTAGTTTTGGAGTTTGCAGCTAGGCGACATCGGCAGGCGACGTCGGAGGGGATATTCTGAATGCGGGCCTTTCTAAGTACCCATAACCTGCCTGTAAAGTACTTTACCAAAACTAACCAAACGATCGTTCGTTCGGGAATCTGGGACACCAACGGGTAATAGAATCGGTCTTTCATTTTTCATCTATTTCAAACAGCGTTTCTAAACAACAAAGTTCAGTTGCACCGCCTTTACATGCAAAATTTTACCTTGCTCAGTAATTTCAAAATTGTCAAACAAATGTCGTGCCAAAACTCTTTCATAGCAAAACCTCAGAAGTTATAATTTGAAAAGAAGGGCAAATGTGAAACGAGCACAGATTCCATGAAGACTGAGTATTGACGCCAGTAGTTTTTCAGTCGAAATTTATTTTGGACAGCCCAAAATGGCATTATTAGCAGTCACAAAATAAGGCCCACGAGTAAGATAAGGTAAAAATGAACACCCGGACCCATTGTTCGGCTTTGGCATAGACGGGCCAGTAAGAAAACTGCAGTGACGCCTAAGTGGCAGTGCATAACCGGTCACAGACGGTTCTGTTGATGACGGTCACGGTATATGCCCGGTTTAGTAGATATATAACGGGGACTGTGTACGCATTGCCGTGGTTCCTGAAGAGGGACAGTTAAATTGACTGTGTGATAACTTGGGAGTCCAGACAGACTTGTTTAGTTAATCTAAGTTATTTTTATCTGACATCTAGTAGTTGTATCTTAACTGTCACTTGGCAGACTTAGGGGTTTTGCCTAAAAGTCATGATTTTAGTTGAATAGTTTGTGGATAGGGACAGAAGCACTGAAAAAGATATGTCTAACTGCCTTGCCATCGTCAGTCAAAGATAAATGGACGCCCGGTGGCACGTCCAATGCTTGAACTCGTGCCAGCTGATCTCGAATTTCTCCTACTTGTCATTTGGAAGGAGTTTCAATTACTAAAACGATGATATAAGTAGGTGAGATTAGTTTTGATAATAACAGATCACAGTTACCCTGGTCTTCTACTTTATTTTTTCTCATAAGCTTGACGTCATGCATGAGGAAGTCAACGGATAAATTCCAGACTTCGGAAATCCCCTTTCAAGCTTGAAATAAGACTTCGGCCGAAGCAGAACCTCAATGTAAATTAATGATACGCAAAAAATAAATTTATCTGGTCACGGGAGTAACCAAATGTCGCAAATGTATTATGAGCTACGAGACTAAAAATAAAAATTTCGCTTTTCCTGATCAGCTTAAGCCAGTCTATACACTGCAGCGTTCTACGCACTAAGGCTGCCCGATAATCCGCTTACAGTTGCTTTAAATGTCATTCGATACTAGCGAAAAATAAGCGTAATTTAAGCATGTGGTAACAAGTAGCCCTTTTACAGTATTTTCCGAACAGGTTCTGCAAAGCCCCTATTTATTTTTTCTAACGGCGAGAGATCTAAACTTAAACCAACAAATAGATGGCAGAACACTAAGCTGAAAATGATATTTGCGGTTGAAAATACGATGGTAATAATGTTTTAAGCTATAAGCTACTTTTAACTGCCAGATAGTTTGAATCGTATCGCGTTATAAAAACACTAGAGATATAATATATTCTCTGTAAGACATATTCGAGAAAAGTGACCCTGTCTGATTGGACGATTCATCTGTACTGATTCAAAACAAATGATTCAGCAGAATATCAAAAAATTTTGAAGACCTAATGCTCCTGGCAGTTTCGCTATATAAGTCGAGCTTTACAGTTCCTGCAGTAAGTTGCCTGAGGTCGCTTTGTGGTATCAGGTAGATCAGGAGGGCCACAAATTCAGAAAAACACTCGCAAGCAGGGATGGAAAACTCACATAAAAGGAGTAATAGGATGGCGTCTCCTCGGTCAGATCGGAGTAGTAATGTGCGTAGACGTGGCGCGGAAGGGGAGCAACACTGGTCGCACGCTGATAGGTGGGAAGCGACAGTCCAGCGGGTGGCACGGAACTGTAGCGTGGTGCTCGATGCTGGCCACGGCGTGTGCGATGAACTCGCGGGGTGGGTGCAACCAGACTGTTGTTCTGAAGAAGGTGAGGTGAAGATTTGACAGTTCTTCCTCCTTCAGAGCATGTGGAAGTTTCCATACGTGGTGTGGACGTACATGGCTGAGCCCTACGCGGCATAGCTGTGTTTGTGCTATTACAAAAGCCATTTGCTGAAGCTTACGAGTTGCATTTACGAATAACCCCATTGGTCGCGTAAACGTTGCCTTCAATTGAAAGAAGTGTTTATTTACTTTATTTAAACTAGTTTTGAAGCTGGTTTTAATAATTTGTCGCTCAGATCACGGTTAACAAATTTTATGGAGATTTAAAGGGTAAAATTATATCTTTTTTAAGGCGTGTTCGGATTTTGATCTACGTGGTAAAAAGGGATCAAAGAAACAAAAGGATTTAACAGCGTTCATTAAAAAAGCAGCCAGAAGGACTTTCTACGCCGACCTTGACTAGATTTCGCCTGCAAATTCGGTGAGTATTCCGGGCAAACAGACCCGTATTTTATATATCTACCCTGTCTCAACTGCGAATTAACTTAATAAGCTCTAGAAAGAGCAAAGGGCCATTTTTTCGGCAGCAGTTAAAGTGATTCGGTTAGGTTTTCCACAAAATTAAATGTAGAACCTCGTGGTTTAGCTGATTCTACAAAAAACTAACGACGATTGTAGTTTACAGAGTCGGTGCCTTAAGTTAAATTAGACTCTCCACAGTTAACAACATCTTTGTAACCAAATGAACTTCAGTTACTTGACATTTTTTAAAATCGAGCACTATTAGTGGAAATTTATTACATGAGACGATAGATGACTGGAAGGTTACTTCGCTGGAAAGCAGGATGCGTTTCTTGGAAGGAGTGTGCGGTTGTTTTCGGGAAATGAGATTTTCCCACCAGGGTTAACTCTCCCACATGATCCTTTTTTGTCTAAGATCACACTCACATCGTTCGGCCAGTGAAAGACGATGGAATGTGCAGTCAAGGGAAGCTAATAGGAAGACCATCATCAGTAGAGAGCCTAAGTCCCAGATAGTTTTTCTTTGCGAAATGCTTCTTTTCGGAGAGATGGAAGACATTTGAAGAAGAAGAAGAATCGAGCACCGGAACAATTCGTTTATTATCCTGAGCTTTCAGACTCGTACATACATGAACATAAGCTGGCTGTGCGGCGAGGCGACGCACTGTCACAAGTGGCCGCCCACACCTACGAAATGGGTCACGAGTTTGACTTCGCTGCCACCAAAATAGTCGCCCACGCCGGAAACAAAACAGGACGAGAATTAATTGAAGCCTGGGCCTCGGATGAGAACTCGGTCAATCGATTTATCGATCTGGCGCCGGCGTACAGAGCCCTTCGTAGTCACCTCCAGTCGTGCGACGTCGGTCGATGATTGGGTCTACGTGCCTTATAACTGCCGTTTGTCCTGTTTCTGCCACTACCTCTGACGATGGACTCCTGTACGAGTCTGAAAGCTCAGGATAATAAACGAATTGTTCCGGTGCTCGATTCTTCTTCTTCTTCTTCTTCAAATATGTATACACCTGGAACTCGAAATTTCGCCTTCATTCGTGAGAAGGAAGACAGTACTTCAAATCTTTATTCCAAATAACAAACAGCAACATTTACTTTACAAATGCTTACAACAAACGGGAATAAGTTTAAGGTTTAGACAATACCAGGGATTGGGAATAAGTCACAATTTGCCGTAAACGAAACAAACCAAAATGTAACAAAAAGGAAATGAATCAAGCAGAAATCAAAAGGATCAAAAAGAGGAAGAGTAGGAATGAAAAGGGAATGCATGAGCAGTGTACAATGAAAGTTATGCCCTATTAAATTAAATGCAAATCTTCATGGCTCTCTAGTCACCCAATAAAACGCTTTACAGAAGTAGAAAAATGCGCGTGTATGAGGGTAGTTGGGGTTCAGTCCACATATACACATTCACAATACCAAGATGCACTGCGTGGAATTCTGCGTGCCAAAGTAACACAGCAAGTTTCAGAATCATGCTCGATCAGGTTTGGTAAGGTGAGTAATCACTGCTTATGAGAACAGAAGGAGCGGCCAAAACCGCTCACTTACTGTCGTTAGGGGTGTAGCTGCACGTAATATTGCTGAACATTTATGTTCACAGACTGTTTATAGCTATAATACAGCAGGCACACTTACAACATCGCTTAGCAGGTCGCTACTTGACCACCATCGTCTGGTAAGCGTTGGTCTACTCAAGAACTCCTACAAGGAGGATAAAAACCACAAAAGAAATCAAGTACACACTGTCCACCGCCTTTAATAAACCATCCGCGAGGAACGTTTTATAAGCATTAAAGTCGGACGGACATCCAATGAATTATCTCAAACATGAGAACCGGAGGCTAGTAAACAGGCCAGAATGGACAAGTAACATCCGGAGGTCTTTCATGCTGCGTACTTAAAAGGATCCCTGACGGGACCTCAGGACAACTAGCGTCTGCGGACATCAGCTACGTGCACAAGCTTATGTTACGCCCATGAATAGGGCGCTTCAAATGCGATGCTCCTGTTCAAGTTCGATTTTAATTGTGAAGAAATCGCAGTCCTATAGGATGAACTCCAATAGACCCTCTAAACTCTCCGCGTATGCTACGAACATGTATCTATACTTTATCTGTGAAATTTATGATGGAACACGCTAAAATTTTCCCGAGATGTTGGCCATCGAATTCCGGAAGCTGCCAATTCTAATGCCACACAACATGACATGGAATATTTGCTATCCATGCCTAGTGTTTTAAACATATTTTAGTTTTCGATAGGCTAATTGCTAATCTGCTGGATAGAAAAGGTAGTTTCAGCTATACTCACACATAGAGGCACTAAGTTCGAGTACAAAATCTTCACTTCTCTTTCACTTCTCTGTTGTTTACGTATAAACATATGGACCCCTTTTTAGAGCCTTAGAAGGAGCAAAAATATCTTTTTGTTACAGGTAGTCTCTGTTCAGTCGGTTGGAGTTTTAGGCCAAAATGACTTCATTGAAAATTGTGAGTCAACATTTGTTCCTATGGAACCTAATAATTAGTGTCTATTGGTAACATAAGAGAAAAGAATAGGGACAGACAGTCAATGACAAAATGAATGGGAGGTCAAGATTGGAATGTAAAAAGGGGAGGAGAATGTACCCAGTTTGGTTTCGGTCCATTGCTCGCCCGTAGATGAGAAGTTGGCAGAATGTCATTGTATCCGTAGTATGGGTAGTAGCGCGAGTTGACGTAGTTGTAATATTTCGGCAACTGGCTCAGATAACTCCTCGGGTAGTAGTTGTAGTAGTACCTGCTCGTTGGCACATAGTCGTCGTAATAGTAGTACGAGCTGGGATAACTGTAATAGCTACCCGGATAGTAATAACTATACGGATAGGCTCTGTCATAGACCTTCTTTGTCGGCAGGAATCCGTAATGAGGGAAGTAGTCTTGGCTTCGGGGATATCGAGAGCCAACCACAGTGACCGAAGGTGTGTAATGTGAGTAAGTCGTGTAGCGTACAGGGTCAACGCTGCTGGACCAGTATCGCACTCGACCGTAGTCAGAAGTTGTTGGGACGCTGTAACGAATGACCGAAACGCTTCTTCTTGTCCGAGGATAGGCGTTTGAGAGACCTACCTCGGGAGAGGCCTGCGATCAGACGGGCAAACGAGTTAGCTTAACCTAAGTGGGTCTCAATTAGGCCAGGCAAACACCAGCCTGAGGATTTTCAGTGGAACCTGTTAAAGTCCTAGTGAATGCAAGTACATGTGAGGCTCACAATCCCGTCCGACAACTTATATGGGATAAAAGTTCCAATTTTAGAGGCTAGAAGCAAAAACCATTGATTGCTCTTAGGTGTCTGCATAATTTTTGTCTGAAAAGATTAGGAGAAACTGTCACGGGCATGCTTAACCAAATAGAAGGTAGGAGGGTTTTCTACCGGAAGGGTTCCTGCAGGATATGCAGAGAAAAAGGTCTGGTGCTGTTATTCATTACTGGCTGACATAATATTGCACCAAATATCTCAGGGTGCAATGCGCTCTCTCTGACTGTATTTAAATAATTGCACAGACGGTATTCGAAAAGGACTTATGTGGATATTAAGTGCTACAAAGGGTTGCCGAGATTGTCACTCGGACCCTTGAAAAGGGCTTAGAAGCTAAAATAAAAAGGCTAATTTTTAAGTTTCCGGCATAAGCTTAACCAAGTCTAGCCGGTAATGCTATAATTATTCTTTTAAAAAGGCGGGTGTGTTAGTTCAACGATATCGCTGGTTAGGATCATATTTTGCGCGATGAATAGAGAATGAACTGTGAGAAAATCAGCCATATAGGGCGCAGCTACTAATTCGGAACCTATAGGAAACTAAAATTTCTGCAGATTGTTGCTGTTGCTAGATGACAGGATTAAATATTCAGGAATACCGTAAAACACTAAACTAACATGACTGCAATTAAATAAATGGAAGTTTCGGGAACGTACGGCTGCATCGAAATGGCTCATTGCTCGTCTGTCAGCATCTCTGGAGGCTCGCTGGAAATCGTCGACGTCAGCGAGGAAGTTTTCGGCGATCGTCTGGGCATGTCGCGAAGCGGTGAACATGTCTGGAGCCACTACGTCAATTTGCACCGTGGCAAGCATGTCGAAGATGTGGGAGAAAAGTAAGAAGAAAGGGAACAATCACTTGTGCAGTTTTCTATTTTCCTGCCCGAGGCAGACCAAAAGTGATGGTTGTATCTCTATCGCGTCCTGTTCTCTCCTTTTTCCGTTCTCAGCACTAATAAAAAGGAGTTCTGTGGACCTTCTGTACAGTGTTCCTAGCCCTGTGTTTCTGCGTGGACTGCTGCCCTGTTATGCGACTCCAATGACATTTAAGTGCGTAGGTGCCGGTCCAACAAATCAGCACATGATAAACATCTCTAACTGTCAGCTCTGCTGGGGAAGAGGGAAAAGGTCCTTCGTGAACACGGACAGGACTGATTTTAGTACTTAAAATGTTCGCGCACACTTGAAGCTGGTTGGCTGCTGCACGACCTTGAACGCGCACTGTCCACGTACAGCCTTCGAACGGTCTTATTGCAGCTAGGCCTTAAATCCCGTAGAACTTCTGTCCATGGCAAAGGTGTGTTGGCAAGATGGGCCAATGTGATTTACGTCTCTTTATGGCTCTCGTCCCTCTGAAGTAGTGAGGGCACATTCTACATGTGAAGTTGAAGAAGGGTTTTTGAAATCTGCCAATCGATCAGTTGGTCGTTACCTTTTCATATAATTTAGTGCAACTGTTCGGATGAAGAAACTAGATAAAGAAGACAGTTTGAATATTTTAAACTGTGCCTTTATACGCATTGCATCATATGTCAAATGAACAAAAGAAAATGTTACAATTAAATACCCGAGCCTATGGTATAGCATGCAAATATTCTATATTGGTCCCTCAATAAGCGAAGATTATTTTATTAGACCAGTTAGGCATACTTCAGACTTTTATTTCGACACAACGAACTCGATGAAATTCGAAAATATTTCCCAATGCAGTTAAATATGTCTAACAGACTACTTATTTTTCTACGTTAGATCATATTTTTCAGGTAAAACTCTATTCGGTTACTCACGAAGTATGTCGGCGGTTTGATAGACGACGAACGAAAAAAATTTCAGAAACTGGGACTTAAGTCTTTAACATGAAGGGTCACGAAATGCTGAACAAGAGAGATTAAAGGGTTTTATCATTAAACAAGTTGTGTGCATAATATTCATGCAAACCCATTACAAATTTAAAGATTTTTTCCTGGTTAAATACATACAAGTCAGGGGAGAGTTACTAATTTTTTATATTAACTTGCATGTTTTATTGCCGATTTTAAACAGTGGCGGACAAAATCACTACGCCCATGAGTCCCGAAAGAAAGGTAAGCAGCATACGTAAACGTATCGAGAAAATCTCTTTCAAAATATCGAAGTTCGTGCTTTCAGGCACGGCAGTTATAACTAGGATTTTTTCATGGCCAACCTACTTCATTTCTATATTAACAAAAACGTATTAACAAACAAAAAATTGAATGTTTGGCCGTCTACAAACTTTTCAGATAAAAAACTTAATTGGAGAAGGTCTCCAAAACGCCCTACCAAATTGATAAATCTGTTCACAAACTGAACCTGAAGGGGTTTTATACGGTAGAATCTTCTCCAAATTCAAAGGGCGATTTCTGAGGAAATTAAAAAGCCCTAATTCTGTTTAATGCCAAGTTTGGCCAATTCATGTCTGCTTTAAAAGCCCTTTTTCATTTTGAAAAGATTGGACGTGATAAACAATGGTATCAAATAAACCTATGGAGTTTGAACTAGCCATAGTCCAGTTTCGACGAATGAATACTTGGTTGAGTTTCATCTGCATGGATCATGCTAAAAGGTGTCATCATACCGCTCTCGTGTTTCAGTGACTGACTTCTATACTGGAGGAATCAAAAGTCGGTTCTTTGTCAGAAATGTGTTGGATTTTGTGCTTTTCATTCATAGGAGTAACTTTTTGATCATTCATCTATTCAAGTTTGATACTAATCATCAAATATCGAAGTAGGTGTTCTGGCGTTCAGTGAGAAGAACAACTCAATCTCAAGGATCCTTAGGTAGGTGATGCGATTTTTTTAAAATTTCTGTCTTTAGAAGAATCTATGGTTTTTTCGGTCTACTATAAAACGTTTTTGACTGTGTGTTTTCTGTCATTATCTTCGTTCCAACTTGATCATACTCATATTTGAGTTCGTTGAATGCAATAAGATTAGGAGATTATTGAGATAAGCTTAATCAGTTCGTCATACTTCACTTGGGGATAAGTATTAGATTCCACTTCGACGACGAGATATAATAAAGGAATTTCTTAAGCACTTCAGACTTCCCAATAAACTATTCACCGCAGTGCTCACAAAGTCGGTAGCAACTGTTTCCTATCATTGAGCTCACAGGATATCCCTCAGTCATTCCATACAGTACGTGACCTAACTCATTAAACCTGATGGCCGAATTTGATATAAGAATTTTCAGACGCCTCAAACGCTGCGCATTTCTGCTCTTTCATCCAGCCCCTTAAGAAAATGCGCTTGTCTTGTTCAGAAAACGTGTCTACGCAATTCTATTAAGCAAAATGTTTACACATTTGAGCTGAAATGGATGTTGCGATATATTCGGACCGTTTTTATGACCGCGATTGCGTATCTGTGCGTTTTTCTTTGAGTGGAGAGTACTTCACCCTCGAGAGTTTTACTAAATAGAGTTTTCCGCACTCAAAAATTGTTTTTTTGTCCGGTGTCCACTGTGGAAATCAGTTTGCTGACATAAGTTATTTTGGAGAACGAAGAGTTTTATCGATTTGTAAAGGTCAGATCAACAGCTGCTTGCGATTTCGTACCCTGAAGTGCAGTGTTAACGCACACAAGCAACCGTCGTTTAATTGGGCCAAAATTGTGGGTTGAGAAAGAATTGACCACCAGTGAAGTGTTATTTTTAGTTTTAAGCGAATGTACCATTTGTTTTTGCGCGGTCTAACTTCTACACATACGTTACTTAAAAATTATACGTGCAAAACATCAAGAATTTCAGCAAAATATCAGTATTTATATGGCCACTTTGCCATGCATTCGTAGTAGTAGAGCTAAGCCTAAACGTGGCGGAAAATAGTGACAATGGCTGCAATATAAAGATAAAGACATGTTCTAACGTCTATGATAGAAAAACAGCAGTATTTTCTTAGCAACATGAAACAAACGGCCAAAAATTCCAAACGTTTGTCTTTGTCGCACGAAAATATAAAACAAAAAGTCAATGGTCAACGGAATGCAGTATTAAAGCACTTCTTAGAAAGGCAACTTATTAGAGAAAGTTTCCTAATTGATTGAAAGCATATCCGTTGTCGACTTTTTTGTAGACTTCCATCTTTTAACAGTGGAGTTCCATGTTTGGCAGACTCTTTCAATGTGACTCAGACGGCAGTCTGTATGAAGAAGAATGCCCAAACACTCGCTAGTTCGGCAATTACCTTCAAGAAGTTTTTAATAAACGCATGGTAGAAAATCTACCTTTATAGGCAATCGACCGAAAACATTGCAAATTATAAAGTATTCAGCAATATCTCAAAACCGATCTAAAAAATTAGCGTAATCCAGAACAAAAGGTGTGAAAAAGTCCTCTTTATAAACACAAAATGATACGTTTACGATTACATCCTTCGGATCTGCTTGAATTTTTTAGTCGTCGACCGGCCTGAAAATATGTGACCTCATGAATATTTTTATCCTTATGATATCCCTATCGATGAAGTCAAGAAAAGTCGTGCCTACCTTATTAAACGGCATGTTAGACAGTGCAAAAGTTTGGACAATGCGACGAAATCTCAGGAAACCGTTTTGGAATATATACCCAGAATGCAGGCTGTAGGAAACCGTCATATGTAACATTAAACTAACTGTTAAAATATATTTAGGTGCAAGCGTCATTAAAAGATTATTGTCAAATATTATTGTATTTATGTCGTCATATTTTTAGGTTTTTAGACGAAAGGGCTTTCTGTGCACCAAAAACTAAAATTTTCTCAAGTAAATCAAGTTTTGCCATTCTTGGAATTTTTGCGCTTTTCTGGAAAGATCAGCATTACTGCAAACAGTAGTCTCTTTAAAAATTCTTTCTTGCCTTCGGGTTTTCCTTTGTACCGCTTATTCGACCTTATAAATGCCACGAAAACATGGCACCTAGACGAAAAAATCATCATTACCTTAACTGTGAGTATTTTCAAGTACAGCCCTCTGAAACTGAAGTGCACATTTTTAGGTTTATTTACTTGCTTGTGCGCGTGAGAACGCATTCGGTTATTCTACCGATTAAGTTTATTTGCTTAAATGGCACTTTTTATCTTTCATTTTAGCGTATTTCTTCAAAAATACTAGTTCTAAGTGATTTGGCATTACTCGCTATAACGATTTGCGCTTTATTTGTAATGCAACTGCCCACTTTTAGCTAACCACTTTTGGCCAATAAACTTGGATTCATTAATGGTCATTGGTATTTCTGTACAAAACGCCTTCACTGTCTAATTTTGACATGACTGCTTAGTGTCATTGACTTAAAAATTCATGAGCAAAACTGGATTGCTTCCAAAGAATCTCTTTTTTCTTTATTCTGCCGACCCCCAACGCATACTACCTCTATTTTGTGCCATACAGATATTCATTGATATCATTTTGTACACAAAATAACTAAAGAAATAATAGTTAAGGTGTGTATGGCGTTCTACTCTAAACTTTTTTGTTAGAAACTTATGGTTAAGACAAAAAATTGTATTCGGAGACGGAGACGCAAATCAAAACGTTTATAGTTGACCATTCTAGAAAAGCTGTTAGACCCCTGTCAGATGTTAGTACTCGTTTTTTTAATATTTTTATTACTAAATGGGCTGACAAAAATATACCTCCTATCGATGATGCTTAAGATTTACTTCTCAATGAGTCTGAAAGTAGTTTGCCTTAACATCAGGTCTGGTTTTATTTACGAAACCAGTTGACAATTTTCTGGTCAAACAGACTCTCCTTGGAAAGGAAGGCAAGGGCCGAAACACACCCAGAATGCGAATATCTCGCGAAATTTCCAGGAGTGTAAGAAGACATGTGGGCACCATGGTTTATTGACAGCATTAAAGAGCATTAGTTATTATTTCCTTATCATAAGTGACTTTACGCATTCTAGCATCCGTAACGGTACAGTCATTGAAGATACGCGCTATCAGAACCCTACGTAATAAAGCCCCACATACTTCTCAAAGACATGGGTTAATCAGGATTTTTTAAAGAAATTATTATGATTTCAGATTATATGGAAGGTAATGGTAATCGTTTGACAGGAGCCAACGCTCAGTGTCTAATAATAAGACATCCGTGATTGAAACTTTTTATTGGCGAGTTAATGAAAAACCGCAGGTTTGTGAATGATGACAATAGTCCAGGAACCGCGCTGAATTATATAAATTCACCGTGAAGTACATGAAAAGTTGAGATAACGATCCTGCTGTTTAGTGTAAACATCGTTCCACACATATGTTGCAGTGCATCGAATTAAAAAATAGACTTCAAACGCGAATGTCCTTATTTCCATAGAAATATTTGGTGCTTACTTATTTTTGTAAGTACGTACTCTCTCTTAACATGTATATTTATATCTTAGAGGTCGAGGTATGCCCTTGGGAAATGTAGTTGTGAGTGGTGCAAGTGTTGCCTAGAATCAACAAATTGCTTTATCATTTCCAAAGTATCGCACTATAAATACAAAACAACGACTCGTTCACAGTTATCGTTGAAGACAGTCTTTAATGATTAAAATGTCCAAAGAACGTGACCAACCCATTTCTCTGCGGGTATCTCGCGGCCCACAGGCCTATGTCACTCCGAAAACTGCATCTTAAGGGATCAGTGTACGCTTCATATTGGTCAGACCGACGTCCTTTGTGTTCTAAATCTCTTCTAGGTATTATGTCTCCACACGGAGTCACTGTTGTACATTGGCCTCGTGCTTCAAGCCAAATTAGTTCATCAAACGCCTTATCAAATACGTCCAGACTAAATGGAAAACAGTTGGCTCTTTGTCTTATTAAATTTAACTACTATTTCACAGTTTATTGTGAGATGACTGTCGAATCATGTGATAAATTTCATATCGTATTTCACTTCAAAGGACAGTCTACTTGCAGTCCACGATTATTTATTCACAAAGCCGGACCCAGACTACTGGGGAATAAATTACGTCACGCCGTACCTTCGTGCGACAAAAGGCATTTCTAGTTTGTTGGTATTCTTGTTCAAACTATGTGCATGACCAATATTCCAACTACTGTTCCGCATGTTGAGATCAATGTCTCCCTGGAATGCAAGCCAGGATGCTATCACACCAGACGCAGGCGGCCGTTTCATTGTCAGTGCGCCATAGACCCGTTTTGTGCTTAATGAAGTGGGATAAATAAACGTGCCTAGTAAACTCGTGACCGTCACTTGTCTTCTTGAACTACCTAGTTGGCTGTTTCTTCAATAAACCAACACGCCAGATACCGCTCAGTGGTGAAAACCGTTCAGGAGATAAGTCACGGGGAGTACCCCAGAACTGGGAACGGGCCACATACCAGCGTAATTGGCTAAATCGCAGAATCCCAGCCGTGGTCCACAGGGTAATCATTTCCGGCACATACAACCACTACAATAGTTAGATTAATCAGAAAAAATATTCACCACTGATCCATGCATCAGACATAAAATATGGACAAAATAAACGACTTGGATCGGAATATAAAAATTGTGAGATCTTATCTTAAACAGACGGTATTACGAATGGATAACAACTCTAACTGGTTGAAGTTTAGGGAAATTTAAAAAGTGACCTGAACAGGTCTCCTTTTCTTTCAGAATATAGACGTACAAGCTTACAACTTGTCCTTAACTGCTTATGTGCGGCATCCTGTAGCACTCTAGTCTGTCTCATGAAATTTTAACCAAAATTCCGAAGTGTGTTTTCAATCAGACATGATTACGTAAGTAAAGCTGTAATATTCATTATCGCGCAATATAATCCCCGGAAAATACAGTTCGATAGGATGTCGACTTTTTGATGAGCCTCTTACAGGTCACCTGAAGAAAAAGCGCTTGATAAAAAGTGTCTACTCATGTAGTATAAACTTTGCCAACGGTTTTGGCGCCCATATAAAGTTAAATATATTCTATAGAAAAAAAGCAGTAAAGTATACTTTCTTATATTCACTTAGTAGATAAATATGTATTTTTTAAAGTTTATGCTTGCAAAAAGAGCATTTTTAAGTTTTAAAGAACTTTTTAAATTTCTGGAAATTTTGAATCCTACTTGTGGTCGAGTTTGTGATTTACGTTTCTAAATTGCATGCTTTATGCTGCCCCTATGGAGAAAACGACTTGCTTCTCTAAATTATTGAGAAGTCATATAGGGTTAATGAATCATAGGATTCGATATGGACAACGATATAGATTTCACTAGCAGTATTAACAAAGGACAGGTATGATGCTGCATAAATTGAAATTTCGTGGTCTTGAAAAATTTCATGATTGCAAACTTAATTTAAAGTAGAAAATACCCTTTCTTCGGAGGAAAAATTTAAAAAATACGTAATTTGCTACTTAAGGCTCGCAAGAAATAATATTTTTGTACACATTTTTACAAAATGTATTTGGATTCATAAATTCATTGAAATCACTGGGACGAATTCCCACGTAGCCCCTTCTAATCAAGATACGTCTCATGTGATAGACCAGATACCAAATACACACATTTTGAACGGAACAGGATTGACGCTAGGGCAAACTTGCACGTCCTTTGTGATAGCCATTTTGACAACTTTAGTTTTCGGGACTACAAGCACATCTTCACTATGTGGAAAGCGTTAATGAAGACAAATATAGCCAAAAAGTTCATAAATTATCTTCCAGCTCGTTTGAATTTACCTGAAACGACTTAAGCTATAAACTACCAACTTCAGGTTGATCTATAAAGTGTGTCAGTCAAGGGCTAGCAGCGCGACTGAAAGGTATAACTGTCATGGGCCGACCGACCAGTGAATTTATCAGTCGATCAATTAACTTCTTTCCTCGACTGTTCAATTAGATAAAATGTCACTGGATGGGGCTGCTTAAAGACGTTGAAATGAACCGAGGCAGTGACACAGGTCGCACGCAGATGCAGAAAATGTGAAGCGCTTTTTGGCCGTTGGAAATGTGATAAAAGATGGTGTCTTGTAGCAAATCGAACAAATGAATTTAGAAGTGGTGGATACACACTTCTGTTCGTTAGTGGATTGAAGTTTAGGTTTTCATAAGTTACCTAGTTACTAAGCTTTATTAACTTGACGGACTATTCAAATATCAGTCCAAAATACCAGATGAATTCTGACCAGTCTATCTTTCCAACGTCAGGGCCAATATGAGTCGCACACATGGTAAGAAGACCTAGAACCGGCAGCACAACTGAGTTGCGTATTTCGGTACCGTTCCTTCCGACTGTTCTTTCTGATTTTGCGCGGAAACAAGGGAAGTTATGATGGCTGCAGCCGTTATGGTAACTATTTGACAACCTTGACTTATCGAACCACGGCTATTTGCAAAAAACGCATCGTTTAGCGGAATCAGATTCGAAACTATTTGTTTGACTAACACATTATTTAAAAATCGTCTTATTATCCACTTTCGTTGTAGGCCTTCACCAGCATGCAAATAAGGGCTGTTTAATAGAAAATGGCAAAAATGCCTTATTGATATTGAATTACAGCTGAGAGCCTTCGGCACCAGATTATGAGCTCTGGTTACTCAATCCATCGGTTTCTTGAGGAAAACGTATTTCGTACATATCTGCGAATCCAATATATATCTACTTTCGTACTTCCGCACACTTTTATTTGTGGACTTGACTCATATTGCACATTTTTATTAGTAAAAAATGTGCGATGATAACTTATCAGCAAAAGCGGCCTAAAACTAGAGTCAAAATAATCCCTGAAGGGTCTAACATCTTTTGAGAAAATGTTAACATGCCAAAATACATTCAATCACTCATGACTTAATAGGTATGGTGACGCCAAAAGTGGAAAATGAGTGGCAGTAAAATAGTGGTGAACCACTGGTAAGTGTACATTTTTGGTAAATTTCGATTAAAATGTATTTCATAGATAACGAAAACTTTGCAACCGAAACTACGGGACTGTCCGTTAGGACGCAAACATACAGTTTTCTATCAATTCTGCGGTATGCTTTCCAATCGCTTTAGAACTTTCAGCAAGAATAATTAAACTTTGCAGGTGATACCGTTTGAAATTCTTTTTAGCGGAAATTCATTCTCACAACGTAACCGTCAACAAATAATGTGTCTTGTACGTCGTCCTGTGTTTTTATCATTCCAAATTCAATCACAGTGTTGTAATAAGTTTCGGTTAAGAAGTAATTACCATGGAAAAGTTAATACTCAAATAAGTCTTAGAGAGGGATTTCATTTAGATAAGTTCGTTGTCGAAATATATGTTAGTTTCGTACAGTCACCTACCGGTTTTGAAACGATTGAGTAAATAGAGATTCAACGTTGCCAAAATTAAAGTCACATAAAAATGTTTTTGCAATAAATCCTGAGGTCGCGATTCAAAAGTGTTAATTCGCCATTACTTTTTATGCGGTTGTCGTAGTGTTTGATCGATAGATTTTAGGCAAGCTTTCGCGCTCTCCAGTTGACTGAAAAATGGAGCGACCCCGGGCTGAACAATTAAATGTCAAAAGGTAAGTCCTTCGTTAAAGGGCAAATAGCTTTAACCCTGTAAGCGGCGCACAGCCATGGCAAAACAGAAGATTCTTGATGTTCAGGTAAGTAGATGCACTCCATAATCAGCCGATAGAAATGAGAAGAAAAAATATTTTTTTAAATAAAATTGGCAAATGAGACGATAGGGGTTAGCATGGGTGGCTTCAGTGTAGAAACGAAGAAAACGTGGATCTTTACTCTCTTTTGCCTTGCGCAACTCAGTGAGCATAAAACAAATGTTTCCACCTAGAAGCGCACCCCAAAATCATCGAAGAATTTTGTGTTGTTTGGAAGGGGTCTTTCAAATTACTGTTTCTATGAGATTATTAATATCCGAGATGAACAATCCGTTTAGAAATAGTCATACATGACCATGTGCAAACGCACGTAGTGCGTTGATATACCTAAAATATGGCAAAATTAACAAAATATTACGGAATTAACTCTAAGGTTTAATTTCTCTGCAGGCCAGTGCGATGAAATACCTAAATCGGCATCTCACGCAAAACGAATTCCTAACAAATGTTGAGTCGGAAAAGTTGTGAGCTCATACAGAAAGAGCAGTTTCCAGTATCCAAACGAGCTAACATTCCATTGGGCCATTATAAACGAGACCGCTTTGCTACATGTCCTCCTTCGTTAACACATGTTTGACATTGTAACAGCGGCTTGAAATTCATAAAACATTCAGTTAACTAGTGGCTGCGGCTACTCGTATCCCCATCATAAGTTTTATTCATTGTAAACGTTCTGTATAGCAATATGAGTGTCTTATCCTTCGTGATGCACACTGGAACCTAACACTGCTTTGACTCGTCGTAAGGAGTTTTAAAATTATGTCCAGTTGCTTGGACCAATTTTAATTTATACCAAAAGTATTCATTACAAGTATAACGGATAAATTTCTTCGTAATGGCTCTGTTGATGTTTCGTCTTTTGCACGGACTGATTCAGAAAAATCCTGAGAAAGCATGACAGTTGGCAAAACGACAACGAACCTTTCGCTTGATCATAAATGTTGGGGACCGTGATGTGTCCGTGGTCTTTAAGAACTCGCAATGTCGAAATGTAAACAAAACGTTACAGGTTCCCTCGCTAAAAGCGCCTACGCCAATTTCCCCGTAAAATTTTGTTATAGAACGATTTATCTGTCCATGGAAGTCAGCTCGGTTCTTCAGCTGCCGTACTACTCTAAAGATTTCCAACCAATTTTGTCCAATTAAAATACGGATAATAAACATAGGGAAGAAGGTGCCTAGGGTGACATATCCTTTGATGTTTATTGTTCTGAACGCAAAACGTGATTGGATAATTTATTGACTTCAGATCAGATGTTTTGTATATCTAATAACAGGTCTTTTGGACAGATTAAAATAATATTTTGTCGATCATCTTTCTCCATAATGAAAACAGAACACAATAGTTTATTGTCCCAGGGTGACCGGATATGACATGTCGGCTAGCAACTTTGCGATGTGCAAGCAAAGGTGAAACATACATGTCCGCAAGCTTTCCGTTGCATAACAACATCAAGTAAGCATATGGCTTGCGGTGTTTCGTTTGCCCCTTGACAAACATTAAATCCCAACATAGGAAAAAACAGAATTGAGCAATTTACCCAGGGGGTACTAACCTTGAAAGATAGAAACAGTATTGAGGACACCTTGTTTGCGGATCGAAGCAGTTGAGGGGTTGCGTCTGCTTTCGAGAAAAACCGAAATGCGGCTATGCCAGAAAAGCACGCAACTAAGCCCTTCAGGAACTCGTAGGCGCAACAGGCGCACACACGTGCGCAATCCAGGCGAGATCGATGAGGCAGCATCAGCACCCTTCCCGGTGGGTGCGTATGTGCGATCGACCGGTCCAACGTCTGGCCTTGGCGTGGTACAGCCCACGCACTTATACGTAGACACGAAGCCAATGGCCGAGGCCGCATCAGCTTGATCCGCATTTGGCGCGTGATCTAGGCTCTAACCCGTAAGGCGGCTTCAGGTAGCTGGGCGCGGGGGTGGGTCTTAGTGCAATCGTCTGTGCCGGGGCTAGTGAACGACAAGGGGGAGAGAAACGCAAGCACACACAGACACACGGCGAGCAAACCCTTGGACGGGCAAAACAGACCCGAGGGCGGGGGGCGGGAGAACTCCGTGCTGTTACTGTTACCGTCGCTGTTGTCGTTGTATACTAACAGAGACGCCAGCGTGTCAGACGGAGTTGCGCTAGGCACATAGTGCGAACTTTGCTAACGTATCCTTCAGGCAAAAACACATGGCGAGGAAAGTGGAATAGGAATTCGGGCTCGCTGCGCCGTGTTCGCGATATTTGCGGACACAACGCTGCCATTTTTTGCCGTTCTGATGTCTGATAAGGCAGGCGGCCACTTC
>CACRXP010000023.1:1244480-1262943 GCA_902702965.1 Spirometra erinaceieuropaei
TAGTGCGAACTTTGCTAACGTATCCTTCCGGCACAAAGGCATGGCGAGGAAAGTGGAATAGGAATTCGGGCTCGCTGCGCCGTGTTCGCGATATTTGCGGACACAACGCTGCCATTTTTGGCCGTTCTGATGTCTGATAAGGCAGGCGGCCACTTCGAATTGGGTCCTGCCGAAGGTGTGCACATTGGTTTTGGTGGTGTAACGGTGCATATTTATTTGACAATTATCTGATCCTTTAGCTTCGTGTAGGATAACCCTGGCTATTCCATGACTATATTGAATTTCAAGCATAGTAGAATGTTCGCGTAAGCAACCGTATTTGTGTGAATTAGGACAGTTGACTTGGTAGCCAAGATTGAGTGACGCACTCTTCAATTTCTTCTTAAGTGTTTTTTGTGTATACGATTACTGTTTTTGTCAAATAATGTGTTTAGGAAGGGCAAATTACAGCCCTTATCGCCCTTCATGGCGAACTGAGTGTCTAAAAATGAGGCTTAGATTCTGGTTGAATTCGATAAAAATGTCCAAAATGACCACGAAAAATGTGTCAGTAGTGCATCTTATCGAGAATTCGGCCAGTAGTGTTCAAACGTTATCGCCCCTAGTCATCGAAGTACCGCTTTGCCAATTAGGTATGAAAACGGTGATGTTTTCCGTGACATTCTCGTCACACATATGCTTACATAGTAACGAAACAGGTATGGCAGTAAACCAATAGAATTCCAAAAAACTAGATCCTCGGCTACCACAATGGGAGTTTGTCGTTTTCGACGATGCCCACACTGTACTCCACAGCAGGATGAGAGCGGAGTCGGTGAATTGCGTGTGAATTAGTTCATAAGGATAGTAGAGTTGCGCGACACAAAGACCCCGTGTCAAGAAAGAATCAAGAAGACTGGGCACGGGATATGGTGGCTACCACGGCAACCATTCTGTGGCGCACATACGCAGTAGGGTCAGAATTCTCATTTAAATAATGACAGGCCCTACACCCCCAATACGAACGAATAAAGAAACACCATTAGGCACCAGTCCAATTCGCGAGAAACTGTCGCAAACGAGCCCAACATCCGTCCATGCACACAGGGGAGAATCGCTGACAATGTAACACTGCCTATCACATATAAAAATGTATTGGAGGCGACAAAACACTGTCACAAAGGTTAGTAGATGTATCGTCCATCTATCCGAAGCCTCTGTGCGCAATAGTTACAGTAGGTGGGGTAACTCATGAAATGTCCACCGAAATTCCGAAATGCGTTTTCGTTTCGAAAAGATTAATAAAGCAAAGTTGTAAAACTAATCATCACGCGGCATAATTCTAGAATAATTCAGTTGCCTCAGGATGCCGGCTTTCGAACGAACTTCTTTCCGGCTACATGCGAAGACTATACTCTGTAAAAATGACTCCACAAGTAGCAAGCATTTTCCTCATTGACTTTCGATGCCCTAAAAATTCAATTATATTTCATGAAAAACATGCATAAACATATTCATTCTTTCACTCGTTCGGTAGAAAATTACGTCTTCTTCCAATTTTATACTCGAGAGAGGGGTATAATCCGGCTTTTAAAAACTTTACCAATTCCTAAATAATTTCGAACCCGACCTGACGTTACACTTGCATTCAGGTTTTCCAAACTACAAGTCGCATATTTTCCGCGTACGAAAAACCATACATTTCTCTATGGCATTAAGAGGAGACTATGTGGTTTTCATAAAATCTGGCATTGGATTTGAGCCATATTGTTAACTTTACAACCCACATTAGTAAATGCAGAGACGACGTTTTATGAACGGCCATTTCATGGTATTCAAAAGTTTCACAATTAGAAACATTTTAAAACTAAAACACATCTTTCCTTCGAGTATGGAAATGGAAGAAGACGTAATTTTCTACCGAATGAGCAAAAGAATGAATATTTTTATAAAGAAGATGAACAAACTATCTCTGGGATAGTAGGTGTACTAGTCTGAGCTTTCGATCTTGTACAGGAAGCCAGCGTCAGAGACTGTGAGAATGCGGCATCAAATGAGCAGTTTTTTAGTCAAGCCATGAAGGGGGGGGGGTGGGTTGAGTGCAGAGAGTGGTATTCGCGATAAGCTGAGTCCCACGCCGTATCACGGCGACGTGACTGCGTGCACCATTGGCTGGAAATCGGTTCTCGCCTCTTGGCGGCGGGAACGGAGCACGTGATAGAAGGGGGTATGTCAACCTGTCTGTTGGTAGAGTTGGTGTCAGACGCCCAGGCCTCCAATAGTTCTCGCCTTGTCTTATTGCTGGCCCGCGCTAGTATCCGTGTGCTAGCGAAGTTGAATTCGTGGCCTTCCTACAGGGTGTGAGTTGCGACCTGAGACAACATGTCGCCTCTCCGCACTGCCCGTTTATGCTCCGTTATTTGTGAGCTAAGTTGTCGTCCGGTCTGCCCTGTGCAGTGAGATCTGATTAACGACACCCGATTGTTCTCCCACGTCTAGTCGGTCCTTCACTCGCATGATTTTGTTGCGCATCGTCGCTGTCGGGCGGTGAGCGATACCCACGCCGAGCTCTCCAGCGATACGTTCCCTCGCTTCGGACACGTTCTATGTATATGGCCCAGTTCCGTTCCCATCAATGAACAAAAGGAAGGGCAATGGGACGCATTATGGTAGCTATTACTCTTTTACAGTAAGTGGGCTAACTCATGAACCGAAATTCCGAAATGCATTTTCGTTTCGAAAAGACTAATTAAGTAGGGCTGTAAAACATAATAATTCAGTTACCTCAGGATGTCAGCTTTCGAAGGAACTTCTTTCCGTCTGCATGCAGGAACTGCACTCTGCAAAAAATGACCACTAATGTAGCATGCATTTTCTCATTGATTTTCGATGCCCTTAAAAATTCAATCATATTTCATAGAAAACATGTATGAAAATATTCACGCTTTTGTTCATTCGGTAGGAAATTACGTCTTCTTTCAATTTTATACTCGAAGGAAGGGTATAATTCGGTTTTCAAAATGTTTTCTAATTCCCAAATAATTTTGAACCCGACCTGCCGTTACACCTGCATTCAGGGTTTCCAAACTACAGATCGTATATGTTCCGCGTACAGAAAACCACGCATTTCTCTATGTCATTAAAAGGAGACTACATGGGGATAATAAAATTTAGCGGTGGATTTGAGCCATATTGTAAACTTTACAAGCCTCATTGGTAAATGCAGAGACATGACGTTTCATAAATGGCCATCTCACGGTATTGAAAAATCTCACTATTATAAAGTTTTTAAAACCGAGTTATACAGTTTCTTTGAGTATAAAATTGAAAGAAAACTTAATTTCCTACCGAATGAGCAAAAGAAGAAATATTTTCATCCATGTTTTCTATGAAATTTGATTGAATTTTTAAGGGTATCGAAAATCAATGAGAAAAATGTATGCTTCGTAAGTAGTCATTGTTTACAAAGTGTATCATCTGCATGCTGCCGGAAAGAAGTTCGTTCGAAAGCTGACATCCTGAGGTAACTGAATTACCATAGAATAATGCTGAATGATGATAAGTTTTACAGCCCTACTTAATTTATTTTTTGAAACAAAAATGTATTTCGGAATTCCGGGTGGACATTTCATGAGTTAGCCCACCTATTATATATGAACAAGACAACAGGAATACTGCATCTGATGCTGTCTACATAGCCAAGCAAGACGATCACAACTTAGTAGCATAAAGGTCAACGACGAAGCTACTTGTATTAAACACAGGACCATCTGTCCCCGCATAAAATCTGAATTCTTTATGATCCAGACCTGCGTATGGTGAGTAGACCACGGAATGTCGCCAAAAATGAGACTTAATGCTTCGTTGTTTTTGTTAATAATACTTCTTGATTACAAATAACAATGTTTGAGCAACTATAGTAAGCACCTATTTAAGAATCATTTCATTAGAACGGTAAGTAACTATTGAATAGACATGCGCATGCTAATATACTGTTTGGTTTAAGTTGCATTGCTAAAATCACTTTGCAGTCATATAGTTAAAAGTCCAAATTCCAATGAATAGTGCCCAATTTGCACAACCCCTGAACCGACCGTCGAAGCGGCAGCGGCGGCCGCAGAACGCGCAATAGAGCAAATATTTGCTCGCACGCAATGCTACCCCTAGGTCTAATTTATCACGGGAACAGGAAAATAGGAGCGAACTTACTGCAGCCCTCATCACTAAAACTTGCCTGCGCACAGAGCCAATGCCAATTCTAGTGCCCCGCCTGGGACATCACCAACGCTCCTTTTTTAGCAACGGAAGGATCTACGACAGGGTAAATTCTACACTAGACCAACAAACACATAAAAGATGCATTCTATGCATTCCTTCGGCAGTATTATAGGCCGGAAATTGCATACTATATGACTATAGTCGGATGAATGAAAGGAGACACGGTCGAGTCCTGTTACCTATCCTCAACAGAGCAGAGAAGCTCAGCGGACGGCTTCTTGTTATTTTTACCGACGGAAGTCCATTTTGATTACAAAAGTCTTTTATCTCACTCACTTGACTACAGTTCTTGCAATTATTTTAAATGTTGGCAAAATGTCGGGAAACATTATTCGTAGGTCAAATCTAACAATAAATTGAGGATATCAACAAAAGTGCCTAGGACGAATTAAGCATACGCGTGCACACCACATGAAAAGGACGGTGCATTGAATAAGAGGATAATTTTGTGTCTTCTTGCAAGCACAAATATAAAATAATTTTTTCAACATCCGATATCATGTCAGTCAGACATAGCTGCTTGGGCGTCAAAATGCATCTGCTGACATGTGCTACAAAATAACGGAGATTCAACTGATGCATCTCACCTTTAACTGTTTGTTTCCTGTAATTTGCAAGCTAAAAGACGAGCAAAAGTACACATTATCCAGTTAAGTGCAAGTTCGCACATTCACTATCGCTCACAACAGCCCTCTGAAAGGATGATGCTGCGCCAGGGATTGGTGCGAAATGTCAGCCGTCATTAAGGCCCCCATCGCCGAGCCTGGACGGACGACCTTGCAATCAGCTTGGTAATCTTATTTATTGTGAGGCAGCAGATACATGTAAAATTTAGAGACCGATGCCTGCGGTCATCAGGAAATGCATTCAAATAACCGAATAGATCTGGCCCTCGCGTTTTCATCATCATCATCATCATCATCATCATCATCATCATCATCATCATCATCATCATCATCATCATCATCATCATCATCATCATCATCATCATCATCATCATCATCATCACCACCACCACCACCACCACCATCATCATCATCATCACTATCGGCAGTGGCAGCATTACCGCAATCCTCTCATTTCGCTTGACAAGGAGAGCATACTTACACCTTAGTCAGAACGGAAAAGCGGCTCGAAGTTCATCTGAGTGGGAGTGCCGTGGACGTCACGTCAAGGCGCCACTGGGCTTGACTGGCAGTCCGCCAGCTAGTCATCTCACGCACACACAAACTGTATTGACCACAAGGATCGAAATTTGTAGTCAGTTGGCAACGTTCCAGACCACGACTTTTAGTTTATCGGGGTATCTATTAAGCGCGTCAGATTTTCTAAGGTGAGGAATCCGCTGTAATGCCGTGGGGTGGACTGTCCGAGCCTGTCAACTGCCTGCTGATGTGATTGGAACTCCATGACATACCAGGCTCTACACGGGTACTCCAATCCGCGAGTCGCGGGGGGAAGCAGCAGATCGCGGACGCCATCGGCAAACCTCATTTCAGTGGCGTCCACATGTGGAAAAATGAATGCAAGCAAAGATGGGAAAGTGGTAACTGTGTGTAATGAGGAGGCTGCAGAAGACTGACAGAGATTATGGGAGAATTCACGTCATGCCTCCATCTGAATGTTAGGAAGCAGAAAAGGCTCATAGAAAGTTCGGAAACGATGTTTGATCACTGAGTGCTCAAGCGGTTGAAATATTTTAACGGAAGCCACGGGAATCTTCGAAACTCCAAAATAGTCCAAAGATATGGTGGTGTTAAAGGCACTCAATGAGTACTTACGTTTAAACACCAAACTCGTGGAGGCGAAAGCACTGGCCAAGTTTGTCGGGGACTTATTGAAGAAAAGGAGTATCTAAAACCGCTGTTCGAGAGCGCTGAGGCATAGTCGTACAGTTGTTACCACTGAAACCCTGAAAAGATACGCTGAGGATCAACTGGGAAGTACCCCTGTAAGAATTTGAGCGTCACGTGTGTCAACGCGCAGCAGTCCTGACAATAATTAGGCAGATATACGCAGTCCATAGGAAGAAAACGCCAAGAGACAAATAGTTCTGCGCATCTTAAAAGTGTGCATGAAATGAAACCATAATCACGTCTTCTAAAAGATCAGGTCGGTATGTATACAACCACTCTTAGATGACATTTGATGAAACGTCGCTTGGAGCATTATCCCGTGGTCCTAAGTTTAGCATGTCCTGCGTCGCTCCACTGGTCAATGTAAATGCTTCTGGAACTGTCCCGTTGATCGTGATGCTAACCATCTTCCCGTCGAGAAGCTAACGCAACGTGTGCGTGAATCACTCAGGATAACTGGATTTCTGCGCGATTTTCCAGAGTCCATCAGGATCCCCGCATTGAAGGCCTTCGTCAGGTCCACGAAGGTAGCATAAAGTTTAGCATGCCTTTCTTGACACTTTCCGAAACAATCGCGCAAAAAGAAATCTCGTCTCCATTCCCTCTGCCCCACCACCAGAGGCTGCTGCAGGGATTCTACTCAATCTGGCAATATGGAATATTCGTTCTTTGTTAGGCAAGCCTTGGAGCAATTCGCGGGAGGGAGGACGATGTTAGTCGCACGGAAACCGGCGCGTCACAAAGTGCGCATCGTTGCACCCAGCGACACCTGATTCTCTTAACAGGGTCGGCTGGAACCAAACTTACTACCTGGTATCCGCGTCCGCAGACAGTATCCAACATTTTAAATCAACAATGATGAATTGCAGTTATCATCGTCTGAACAGAAGGTTGAAAAGTCGGAGATTTCTGACAAAAGCACATGTGAAGAAGTTAAAAGAACTTCGAGAGAACACAGGCATCTTGGTAACCAGGCCGCACAAAGGAACATGCATTGTTATAATGAACAGATCGGACTATGTAACGAAGATACAATCCATTTTGTGAGGCCAAAAGAAATTCAGGAAGGTAGACAAAGAAGAGAATTGTACGGATGAAGTAGAAGCAAAACTGGCCGACTCTATAAGAAGGCTCCACGCAAAGGGTTTTATAAGTGACTGTGACCTCTAACACCTTTGACCAGTCGACACACATCCCTCGACTGTGTGGCTTACCTAATATCTATAAGGATGGCCTGCCAGTCCCTCTGATTTTGGACATGCAAAACTCTTCGCATCATGCGATTCGAAGTGGTTAGCAGAGAAACTCAAGCCTGTACAGCTTCAGCTAGCATCACGCAGCTATCAAAATAACCTTCGAGTTCATTGTGGACTTCAGAGATCTTAACCTTAACGGCATGATAATGCTCTCTCCAGACGTGTCATCACTTTTTACAAACGCTCCGGCTGCCGAGACGGTTGATTAAATCTTCGATTTTCTCCGAGTTAATCAACAGGAAATGGGAATTCCGACCAATACAGTCAAAGAACTATGGCTAAGATGCACATCAAACATGCAGTTCGTTTTTGACAACTAGCTCTATAGACAAATCGACGACGTTGCTATGGCCTTGTCTCTTGGGCCCTCCTAGCCGAGAACTTCATGGGAAAACTAAAGAATTTCAACCAAGCGATCTGATCAATAAATTTAAACATAACGGTCGCTACGTTGATGAAATCTCCGCAATTGCCACCACAGAAACCGACCTAGCTGCCCACCTAAAAGCTGTGAATCGGGCATATTTGTCAATCAAGTTCACGTTGGAGATGGAATCGGGTGACCTGACGGTAGCGTGCGAAGGAGCGTTTGCCGGAAGAAAATATGGTCTGGACAATACACGAACTTCGGCAGTTTCTGACTCCTCCAACAAAACAAAATCTAGTCCCCTGCTTGACGCAAAGGCTAGAAAAATTTGTTCGGTAGATAGCATCGAGGAGGAGTTTGGAAAAATCTAGGACTTGTTTCAATAAAACGGGTATCCTGACAGATTTATTGCAAAGGACATTGCTGAGCGACGGGATGACCCACCACACTGACTGCTGAAAAGAAAACACTTTTCCTCAAAGTCCCTTTTCGAGGGGACGCTGTGGGTGAGCTCCTAAAAAACGCCATGACCAGCCTGTCTCACGAACCTTCCCAGGGGCAAGGGTTAGGATATTATTCTTTACTAACCCTGTTTTAGGCGGCGAAGGTAAGGATAGGCGGCCAAATCAGACCACCTCAGTGTGCATCTACTCCTACACTCCTTCATTGTGGAGCAGAGTATATTGGTCGTACGAGTCGTCGCCTATCCAATAGAATACGAGAACACCTCCAGCCATGGCTGGGAAAAGGCCAAACTAAAATCACAAGCAGCGCCATTCTCGCACATGCTGTTGATTCCGGGCATCGTATGGACCCCAGCCAACCTTCTCGTGTGATTTATAAGGTCTCATCGTGCTACCTTAAGCTACTGGGTCAGCGCCTGTTAGCGACAGCAGAATTCGTCGTCATTAGGTTACGAAAACCGGACTTATGCGCGCAAAAGAACCATGTTCAGACTCCCCATCTAACCTCATATTACCAATTTAAAGGTTTTTGTTGGAAGCCCATATACCTGTTTGTCCTTGACTCCCAAAAAATCTGCTCATCTTACATTGGGACTTGACAGGGATTTTGAGCATATTGCTGGTCCTTCGGATGCGTTGACAGACTACAGAGCCTAACCTAGCACATAGTGTCTGTATGGCACAAAGCTACTGGGTCTCAATAAGCATACTTACCGGCCAACCACCTGGCTTGCTGAGGTTGCGAGTATTCCTGGTAGCTCATTCAAATCCCCGGAAGTTTCTACGACAATCTATAAATCGTAAAGGTAGTATTTTACTTCCTGGCAGAAGTCCGCGCAAGCGTATAGAAGGTTAGCAACACTGCAAAAATTGAAAGGTATAATCAGAATGAGCTTTTTTCGAGTTAGATCAGAACGAAAGGCGATGTGCGAGTGCCAACGCACAGGTCTGACCTCTCAGACCGTTAATTAAATTGACCATCATATAGAAAAGGCAGGATTTGGATGCGAATCTAAAACGTCCGATGAATAGATTTTTTTGTTTCAGCGATCCGTTTCCTTCTTGATGATGACCGGGTCAGTTATGCCAGGATTTGTTAGCTTTAGCTGACACCGAGAACATTAGCCCATCAAACTAATGGATGCTTTAATTTGAATCCACCGCATGTACTCATGCAATGCTCAGCGCGCGGCTGAAATGATTCCAGGTTTGTCGGTTGTCATAGCAGTGTAGAGAAAATCTCAGCAAAACGGAGCGAATGGCCACAGCTGTTGGGTATGGTCAAACATCAAGAATTGGCGAGCACCATAGTGACGGCTTTGACATTCATTCAGGACGGTGCATCTTAAATCTGCATTGTAGGATTACACCACTCGCCCACTATATGAGTCGCTGAGCTACTTATCAAAGGGAACTACTTGAGGGCTCTTGTCTCCCATAACACCATTGGTTGTTGTCAGTTTGGCAATTTGTTTGATGGAACAACGTAACATTTTGCGCGACAGCAGCTACTGAATTCAGCTGTATGAAAGTGGACCACAACATCGCCCACAGCCACGTGCTTACTGAAATGGAAATTTAACAAACTAGTTAGGTTGAAGTTTATGCTCCCACTTAGCGACTAGTGATACAGGTTCAAGCGTTGAGGACCTCTTAAACTGAACGTATGTAACTGATTTCTAAAAACAAATGTGTGGTGCACTGTATCCTTTTCCTATTTTTACATGACGTTTTAAAAATAATGCCTTAAATTTTAGGTCAGGAGACTACTTTCGAAAGGGTCCACGAAAAAAGAAAACTACATTTCGATCAATCTTAAAGGAGTCTCCCCATTAATATACTAGCCGGTGCTAAAGTTGGCATTTCCACAAGGAACGACAACGAATCCTGCTATTTAACTGCGACGGCACCCATCGTGATCGGTTCAGCCTGTTTAGCACTGCAGGTTCTCTGCATCAAGAATGATCGCCTCGTATGGAAACCGGTCGGTAGCAGATTCCTGAGTTTAGCTATACGAGGTTTTACACCTGACTGTAAGGCCAGATGTGTGCTTTCAGACAGTTTTTTGCAGCCTTAATGTTTTAATCAGCTAGTGCGGGATTCGACGTTTCAATCTTGAGAATTGCGCAGCACACAAACAAATATCTTAGTTGGCGAATATGGACAACGCATTTGAACAGTGATGCCGATTGCAGTCAGATAGGGGGGTGTATGACCCACCCATAACTTTAATGATTATTTGTAGGGCGTGCGGATTGTAATGGTGACCAGCGTGTCACATAAAGTCAGATATGAAGAAAGAGCATCAATCATCAAAAATGGGTAAAGTTGTTCGCAAGATGTACTGTCAGACAGAAAATGCATGCAGTCAGTGAGTAAAAAATGTCACTGTGGGTGGTTTTTCTTAAAATGATGCACCGGGAAGTGTCAGGGAACAGTGTTCTTAGAGGGACTTGACAAGATATAACGCATCATTTCACGGCACTTGTTGATAACGGAGGAAGAGAATAGCAGATCCACTGGGACCATGACGGAAGGGGAGGGATCGGTGAGGCAGAGGTGATGGTCACAAGGTAGGCGGTAACTGGAAGAATAGTAGGCCAGTCGCTATGAAAAGGTGTTCCATCGGCTGTTTGAATGGGCTCAGTGAGACTTATCTCGAGCTATGGCCTAGCGCATTTAATTACCACCGCCAACTGAACGGAAGTCGTCAGGGCCTTTGAGTGGTATACACGGGTTATTCGGCATAACTCAGCTGTCTACGACGCACATTTACAATTGCAAATATGGCTGTCATATCACTGAGTAACGCCGCCAAGTTCATAATAATACTCAGGTTCTGCGATTATCATACAAAAATCAAGCTTGAATGATCTGTCAGTTGAGACAACAGATAGCGTCCAGTAACAGTTAATTTTAACGACCCACTTCTCGCCAAAGTCACATCGCGTCCATCAAATTTACCTCACCGACGTACGTCTTCCCATAAAACCCATTCTCCAAGATGCCTTTGTCCCACGAACAAGCGAGTAATATCATCTATTTTTTACACAAAAAATCCTTCTCCGTTACACTGCTAAACGAAAAACATCTGAATTTCTGAATGGAATACTAAAACCACGGGAAGCTGAAGTGTGCATTTCTGGTTTATTCGCCAAACCAAGCAGACATTCACATACTTCAGAGTATAGTCTGCTAACCGGTCGGAATGAAGTTTGGTGGGTTCGGTCCGGAAATTAAAATCAATGGTTGACCTGAAACCCATCAGCTTCGGAGGTTGCCTAATAAACTGCGGATTGTAATTATGAGCATTGACTGCTGAGTTTTTTCATTCGGCTCGATTTTCAGTGAAGACTTCATTTCGAATTATTTACTCCAAGTTAGCGCATTAATTTCTAAGGTTAAGAAGTGGAAACTGCAAGGCTGAAGCTTGCCTTCATTCAGCGTGAGGCGATATTTTGGAGTCGTTATGTAGACGAGAGGTTTGTTATCGTAAAGAAGGGCATGCTGCCAAAATTTCCTCAACCTTCTAACGCCGTCTCCCCTGATATAAAATTCACGAGGAAAGAAGAACAGGAACAGCAGTTGCCCTTTATTGTCGGGCGAACCCCTAACAGTGAACTTAAAACGACGGTTTATAGGAAGGCAACGAATACTACACAGTTTCTCAACCTTTATAGAAACTATCCGCGGCTTACAACCGAAGCCGCTCGGAAACGCTCTTCAGACGGGTCCAGACTCATCGCAGTGAACCGGGGAAAGTGCACGTGAGGCCCGTTATATCCGCTACCAGTTTGTGCAGAATGGCTCTCCGAAGGCATTTATAAGTTGCTGCTTACGTGGTCGCCTCCAGAGGACCCAAACATCAACACCACTCACAATATGGCATTCTTTGCTATATATTAAGGACGCTTTAGAAGCAACCAAGCTCACTGCTGAGAAAATAGGTGTTGGAATTGGACACCGGTCCAAAGCCACCTTGCGTAATATGGCAATGAAAATTAAAGGCCGGCTAAGTCCCGGGGAGCAACATGAAGTACTGTATCGCATCCCGTTCCAAAAGTGACCTTGCAACGACACAGGGCAGACTGGACGCAAGCTTGGATCGCGCATACACGAACATAAGCTGGCTGTGCGATGAGGCGACGAATCAGCACGTGAATGTCCATACCGAAATGGGTTACGGGCCTAACTTCGCGCCCACCAGGACTAGCGCCCACAGCGAAATCAAAACAGATCGAGAATTGATTGAAGCCTGGACTCCTGCAAGAGTTCGAAATCTCGGAACAATAAACACAATGTCCCGGTGCTCTACCAGACTTTTCTTCACTGGAGCATGTGCCAGAAAGGACGCGAGTAACGCTGAGGAAGCCACAGACGAGCCGGATCCCTTTGCCGCTGTGCCGTGAAGCGGCAGAATATCGAGAAACGCGTGTCAGGAATTTTAACTACTACGACTTCTATCAGTTCGATAAAATCACACGGCAGTCCCTTTGTTATTTACACTCAGTCGAGTATGTGAATGCGTCTCAGTGGCAGCAAGTTGGAAAGGTGAACACAGTAGGCTCAGATCAGAACATTTGTGGTCAAATATTAGAGTTTACTCGGCTAAAAGATATGAGACTGGAGTATTATAGATAACTAAGGTAGTATCTTTCGATTACTGTTTGCTTGTAGTTGTATCGTCGTGTAGCTCAGTCTGGGGTTCTCCCAGACACTTGCAATGCGAGCGATAATGATGCTGAAGTGAGTGACGACGGGGACGATAAAGTCTGGATGGTCCCTTCTGGTTTATCGGTTGACGTTTACGTCTCAGATTTCTTCTGCGTCTTTATCGTATTCGTCGCGTGATGAGCAGACGGAAGTAACCAGGGGCAGGCTTAGATAATATGGGGATGGAAGTTGAAGTCCTTGTTACGTCTAAACGTCAGGTCCAATGCTTATCGCTGATCCAGTGGACCTTTGAAAAATGGTTTGTCGTCAGGAGTATTAACCATCTTGCGAAGGCGTTTCACTGACTGTCATACTGGACATGGGTGTTCCGTGGAGCCTTCGCACTTTGTCTTTTATGGACTGGCTTCCATGCATTCTTGTGCAGCTCCTTCACTCATGGTATTCTTTGGCACTTGTACTCTATTCCTGTGCTTTCTTGATCAAAATTTCCAACATTACGTATGAGGTTTGATTACTGTTATAGTCTCGTTTTAACATTATTTCCACAGTAGGCTTTTATTCCTCATAAAATTATTCTCCCCGCTCATTGGCGTTATTTTGTTTGGATGAGCGTAGGTCCCAGTACACTTAATATACTGACTCCAACTTGTAATGCCCAGGTGTGGTAAATTCGAAGTCCGTCATAAAAACAGTATTCTGTGTTAAATTTATTTTACCCGACAGTTCCAGCTCCTGTTGGGGGAGTTATCTATGCTTAAGTCTTGAAAGAAAAGCAACTCGATCGCTGGGAAGGCAATGCCAGTTGCTTGACTTTTTGGTTTCATTCTCTTACCCTTCATCAGGTAAAACAATGGATTAAGTCAGTGGACAGATAACGGACACGGTATCCATAGGATCCAGTCGCTAAGACACCACACACCTACTAAAATTAATACCACCTGTATCTAACGCAGATGTTCATATTGCCTCCGATAATGGTTTGGCCACCCACATTCGAGCCGTTAATTGCCGTGATTTCATTTCATGTGTTGTTGACTGACGCGATACTCACTCAGCTACCAGGCTAACAACTACCGACATTGGAAACAGTGTCACCTAAAGGACTAATTTTTTCTCCGTGGCAAATTCTAGAGGCTGAATAGAGAGGAGGAGATTATTTCAATTACTGCTAGGATACAGGAATCTTTCCATTTATGTTTTATTATTTATAAATTCTTACATACTTTCTGGAATGGCGACACAAAAGCTCCGTTTTTCATGATGACTTTGCGGAAATTCATCTTTATTCCGATGCTTATTCATGAGGAAAAGGTTTGCTGACTACGGAGGTGTTTCCTGGTTTCCGTATCTTTCTAAACTCACACCAACCCAGTGGCCCAGTGGAAAGACCGATATAGGACGGCCGGAGGTGGATCAGATGCAATGGCCCGTCTACGCATGCGGCGCGTGACCTGGTCCCCACCTGCTTGTCCCAGGATAGCACAAAACTGGGGGGACGGCTTGGATCCCGACTGGGTAAACGAGCCATAAAGGTCACATTCAGACGGAGCCATTTCAGCCTGACTCTGCATTCTAAGAGGACTGCATTACCCGAGACACGGTCTTTAGCGCGTCGTGACATATTCAAGCGCGCCCGATTTGCTAAAGTGCTGTGGGGTGGTTTCTCCAGGGCCCGCTCACACTCTCTTCCTCTCCAGTGCACAAGTCGGCTACTTGAGCTTGTCGGCCATCTTGCGCTGGGATGGGGCGTGACGGCTCGTGCGGCATGAGGCCTACGCCTAGGCGTCACCACTCCCCGCATGAATAGCAGTAGTTATTGAGTTCGTGCGGGACCCCAATTTACGCTTGCTGCGCCCCAATTTAGCCCCAGTTGTGATCCAGTGCATTTGCAACGCAGCCAGTTTTGATGACATAACTACAACTGCAAAAGTACTGCAGTCATACATACGTACCGGTGGAAAAGCTACACGTTACCTTAACTTAGGATATAGTGTGACGTTGTGACAAAATTCAATAGTACTCAACAACAGTAGGCAGCTGCAGCAGCAGCAACAGCAGCAGCAGCAGCAGCACTTCTACGAAGATATATTATCTAGGTAAGGCTATCATTCGTAACTACTCTATTGGAAAATGCTAAACTATATTGTTCTGAAAATGAGGATTATACCCCGAAATTTTCGAACTGCTATAGGGTAACTTTGTTAGACAAAATACCGTAGAGCGCAGACTGAGCAAACCGTTAAGAAGGGTCGGACGCAAAAGTGCAGGTGTAATTACTCTTGCCCGGATTTTTAATTGTTTTGGATAATTGAAATGTGCTTGAGCATCTACAAACCTCGGGAGAAAAAAAGACGGGTGCCAAATACGCGGCCACAGGACTTCCATCACGGCTACCTTACGTACTAATGCTTGTTCAGTAGGTGTGCTTGTGGTATTTTTTTTGCCGCCGTTGAAGCAAAAAATATATCGGCTGAAAACGGCATGCGTTTACACTGACGTGTCTTGCATGCATATTGTTGCTTTTCGACGTCCCTGATATTAACAAAAGTCATAATTAGGTCATATATGACGAACGTAGTGTCTTATAACTGCATCTTGATGAAATCTGCGCCTGTGAATGATATACTAAATCATCTAGAGCAGACGTTTTCTGATTTAAATCACCCTACTCTGTAAAAAGAACGAGTGAAATACCTGTCGGTTCTTTTATATTCGTATCATCGTCACCTTGTTTGAAACCGATAACCGCCACATCAAGGGCACGGCTGATACCTTCAGGAATCGCTCGATTGTATTCATCCAGAGCTTCATCATGAGTCTGGATAGAATTCTCGACAATTAAAAAAAAACTTATTGAACATATTATATGAACCTACAGCAGGCATGATAATATCACATAAGCGTCTGCAATAACGCAAGGCGTCAGGCTAATAAAGCACTTGTTCTAGCGATCGTGTCTCCTTCACCTGAGGCATCATATTAAGTTGGCTTCCTGGATCCTACTCCTGTAGCATATGATTGTAGCTTTTCATCGGTCGCTCTTTCTGCTTTTCATTTTGCTTCGTTTGGAAAGTTAAAAACTGAAGCACACCCTTCCCCGCTAGAATATGACCCCATCCCGACGGCGGGACCAAGCAGGGTGTAGAGAGTCCTGACCCAGCCCGAGGGATTATTCGTCTTTTATGTTAAGCGCAACTTGCTAAATCATACTGGAAGTTTCTGCAGTGCAGATAGTGCTGGTACGCCCGTTTCTTTGATCAGTCTGTAGAAAAAATCGTACAAGTAAACTGTGTCCTCTGATGCTGCCATATAAACGGAATCGAAGGTGTACCAGCCAGCTCACCCGTACCCTCCAAATGCAAACAGCGGAAGCATGCTACTTGCGCGATTGTTTCTACAGGGTGAACTGCGCATGAAGCGATCCCTACGATTTGGTATTGCAAAAACTTGTAGCATTATTAATCAGCTGCGTTAAGAACAAAATGACAAACGGGCCTTGGACTGGGTCATGACCAGATCTATAGATGTTTCGACCCCCTCCACCTTCCTAGGGCGAGGCAATGTGCTAGCCGAAGTATGTATGGAATTGGTGGGGACCTGTGACGTTGGCACAGAGGGAAGGTGAATTACACCAATTAGTTATTTTTACTTCTGAACGTGCGAAGTTCGTTATCCAACAAGATCAATGCGTATAAAGGCAGAATTCTGAAAAACAGAGCAATCGCATCCATGTTATAGACTTGTGCAAATTCGCTGCCAGTGGCGCCAACAGATCAGCACAATGTTTGTCCACCTTGGCGCCTTTTCCAATTACATTCATTGTATTCAGATCTGCTTTTGATTTGCACTTCCCAAAACAATCTCATGATCCCTCAAAAGACTTTTTGCAACTACATAAATTGCACGCGATTTTTATCGTATTCATTATAGTTAAAGATCAAGACACCTTCATTGTCTTCATTCTATATAGGTCGACTTACATGGGCTGTTAACCGAAATCCTGAAATACTTCTTCTGTGGGTTTGTACTACTGGTTATCCTACAACGTAGTCCAAAGACATCTCAGTCACACCAGTATGCCGGATTTTGAATGCGCTTCTATTCAGTCGACTGCAAAAACTGCATTCGGTACAAATGACTAATTAAGTAGTGTGAATTCTTTCATCGAATTTCAACGCCCCAATAGACTTAAATATATTTTAAAGATGACATTGTCAATGTGGGCTTCCTTTTACTCACTTGACAGCGAGTCGTATCTTATTTGAGTTTTCTACTCGAAGAAAGTGCGTTTTTCGAATTCAAAAAGTTCGTGATTATGAGACTTTTTAAGACAGCTAAACGCTCATTCAAATGACATTGCATCAGTCCGCTTACCAGTGCTCCCAATCAAGTTTACAGTATAGTCTACAAACATAGCAAAATTGTATGAATCCTATATGGCATCTTTTTAATGACATAGAGGAAAAGGAATTTCCTTAAATTGAACGTATGGAACTGTTAGACAATGAATCCTAAACGCAAATGAAACGGCAGATCGGGTCAAAATTAAGCAAAAGTTAAAAAAAATAAAACCGAAAAATACCCTTTCGTGCGGGTGTAGACTTTAAAGGCGATGTGATTTGCGACATAATGTATGCAAAAAAGAACATTTCGATGCATGTTTTCTACAAAAAACACGTATATATATCATGTGTATATAAACATATACTATGTCGATGAAGTGCTTATGACCCATCTGGTAGACCCCAGTGGTGGACCAGCTGCGCCAGGTGCGTCTGTGCGCATGTTTGTGTTTCCGGTCCCAGCTGGTGGTCAGGGTTATGGTTGGCTGAATGAAGGCAAAGAAGCCCGAAACAGTGCTGTATCAATCTACCCCCCAGACTCTGTCGTATCCGCTCTGCTATCATAGCTTGGCCGACTTCGGCCTGGTAGTTGGTTGCCTGTTCGTGACCCCTATCGCCCATACAAAGCTTGGTTGCTTCGGGACGCCAATGGATCGGTGTGCGCCCATTCCTGAGTGAATAAATACCCGATCTGCAGCGACAGAGAATGGCAGGTGGCGAGGCACTGATGAACTTCGGTTCGATGAAGTGCTTATGACCCATCTGGTAGACCCCAGTGGTGGACCAGCTGCGCCAGGTGCGTCTGTTTCGGTTCGATGAAGTGCTTATGACCCATCTGGTAGACCCCAGTGGTGGACCAGCTGCGCCAGGTGCGTCTGTGCGCATGTTTGTGTTTCCGGTCCCAGCTGGTGATCAGGGTTATGGTTAGCTGAATGAAGGCAAACAAGCCAGAAACAGTGTTGTATCAATCTACCCCCCAGACTCTGTCGTATCCGCTCCAGGTGCGTCTGTGCGCATGTTTGTGTTTCTGGTCTCAGCTGCTGGTGGTGGTCAGGGTTATGATTGGCTGAATGAATGGCTGAATGGCTGAATTTGGCTGAATGAATGATAGTGGGCGCTCACCGATCAGGTTACGGAACATGCTCGTTCCGTTGTGCCTTGGGGCTCATACTTAAACCCTCGCAGGCAGTCGCACAGCGACTAGTGATATATGTTGAGAAAGTGATACCGACAAAGACAAGGGAGA
>CACRXP010000023.1:1270542-1317613 GCA_902702965.1 Spirometra erinaceieuropaei
TTTTGAAGTTTAACGTGTCCAAATGCGTGATTTTGCACCTGAACACGGGCCGCAATGCCTCTCCCAAACACCAGTACTATGTTTACGGGACGAGGTTAGAAACTGTGGAAAGACACAGAGATCTGGGTGTATGGACGACCACAAATCTATCGCCATCAGAACACTGTAGAAAGATGGTCCAGAAGGCAACTATTACTCTACATTGGATCAGACGTGCATTTAAAATATTTCCTCCCGAACTTTTCGAAAGACTCTTTGGTGTCTTCGTAAGACCTCATCTAGAGTATGGAATGCCAGCAGCTTCACCATGGATGAGGAAGGATGTCAACTTACTCGAACAGGTGCAACGCAGAGCGACAAAGATGGTCGACGGTCTAAAGCATTTGTCTTATCAGGAGAGGCTGAATTTGCTTGGCCTATTCCCTCTCTCTTATAGACAAATAAACTGCAGTATACTCTGGACGTTCCGGATTGTTCGCGGCCAGGGTTGCTCATTAAGAGGAGAGGACTTCTTTGAGTTCGCCCGTACAAACCAACTACGCGGCCATGCATACAAAGTCGGGAATGAGCGCACGCGTTTAGACCGGCGAAAATTTTCATTCAGCCAGCGGGTTGTCAGGGCGTGGAACTCGCTTCCAAGCGAGATGGTGACGGCTGACACAGTTTGTGTGTTTAAAAGAAAACTTGCTCGTCTAGTTTTCGACAGAAATCGGCTTGTACAGCATGACTATGCACAGCCTGTTTTGTAAAATCTGTCATATACAATCTTCCGCACTAATTTACAGTGACCCCATGCACTACCTTATGACTACGATTGAACTGTGACCCAAGCACATTTTATTTTATTTTTGAGTATGAATCTGCGAAAGCACTGTACATAAATAGGGTCATCAAGGGCTCTGCCTGTAACCCTTCAATATACATATACATAGATCACAGAGTTTCTTACAGGAGACCGCAAACCGTATGTGTAGGGGGCTCGAACTCACCGCAAATCATATTTTAAGTGGTGATCCCGAAGACTCAGTCCCTGGATACCAACCTTATTAGTCTATATCGATGACTGTGTGAACGACCTGAGTGTCAGCGCCATCATATTTGCTGACGGTGTTAAAATGCGGAAAGCTATGAAAATCTGATGCAGACAAGCGTGCACTTCATGAGGGACTGGACCGACTAAACAGCAGGTCTAATCGTTGCTTCTTGAATTTTAACAGTGGCAAGTGTTTGGTCCAATGGTCCTGTAACAGAAGGACCATTGAGTAGGATGATCTCTTCCGAGACCTCGTTGATGAAAGTGCCCCTTCAAATGTTGATGAACAGAAAGACCCTTGCGTTACAATGACTTCTTCGCCTAAACAATCGCCACCATGTCAAAAGTTAGCCAAATGCATAACGGAGCTATTATTTGCGTTGATCTGTATACACGTGCATGTTGATGAGGAGCTGTTAGGAAAAACCTACATGGTGTTCTTTCAGTCTCAGTTCAGTTCAGTTCAGTTTATTGAGGGAAATAGGCGTAAGCCTTTGAGTACCCTATTTGCAACGTAAAAAAATGTGTGGTGTACAGATAGATGTTCTGGGGTGAAATAGTTCGAACACGCCCATAATGGTGAGACAAAATGAAAAGGAGTTACGGGGGGTGAGCTCGACTTCTTATCGCTCTTGGCCATTTCGGAACATAAATATGTCCAGATTCTTCTTAAAACTTTGTTTAGATGGTGACATCACAACAGCTGCGGGAAGCTCATTCCATGGTTTGATCACTTTCAGTATGCCGTCCATGCCTGGAGTTCGTGGTTTAAGAAGGATTATCAACAACTAGAGCATATGCAGACGAGGACTACGAAAATGGTCGAGAATCTTGGCCATCCGCCTTCCGAAGCCAGAATGACTGAAATAACGTTTTCTCCTTTTAATTCCAATCGACTTTGAGGTGATTTTATTTGAAACTTCCAGGTTGTCAGAAGGCGTGTTTGTGCCCTAGGGCTAGGTGACTTCTTCGAATTGGCGGAGACGGGTCGTTTTGCGTGCAGAAGTAGTTGGTCCGTACAGACGTCCGATGGAACGCCTTCTTGCAGAGATTCGTTGGACCATTTGAACGGACCCGATGACGCCGTGGTCCTTTCATAATCTGTTGAAACGTTTAAATGAAAACTGGAGACCCATTTGTTGAAAAAATATGGTACATATAGGCAAGGCGGTGTCAGTGGCGGCAGTGGCAGCAGTTTGTGCCTGGCTCACGCATATCGGTGAATTTTAAACTTCCAAAATTACTGATAGTCTCCAAAGCACGCAAAACGACCAGGTTCATCCTCCGAAAATTTAAAACTAACGATATTACCATGCGACTTTAAAAAAGTGTGCGCGGGGTCCAGCCAGAAATGCTGTTCTTCTTTATTAAACTCTGCTGCACGCTGCCGAGCGGAAGAAAAACATCCGACGAGCATTTTTTACCAAGAGAATTTCAACAACAGGACTCCGGAATTCGACTGACCAAGAACATTTCGGGCTTAAAAGCCTTGATCCCTTGTGGTTTCATCGATTAAGAAAAGAATTATTCTCTCTGTTGGAGCTTTTAAACAGTCCTACATTTAATCCGCTTATTACTTTGAACCATCTTTACCACCACGGAGGCAACATTCACTGTAAGGTCTTTTTATTTCTTCCTCTGGCACATACCGTTAAATATCGTCAGTTCTTATGTGTGAACACAAAAGTAGTCTAGAACAAGTTACGCAGGGATGTGAACATTCTGCAATGCTATTCATTAGAAAAACCCCCACAATTTTGGAGGCTGAATCTGCTAATTTAGCTTCAGTAGTGATGGAGTTCGTGGTCCCTGAAACCCTGCCTCGTCTCGTACCATGAGAACTGGTGCTAACTCTGCAGCTCGCAACATCAGATACAATTTGATTAGCTGATAGCTAGCAACTGCTCTCCCATGCATTCAGTTTAGTGCACTCTCAACTCCACGGAAAAGAATAGAGACTGAGAACAATCGATTCAATGGCAGCCATTCTTTTCTGGACTGGATGGTAGCGTCTGAGTCTCTTGTAGGTATTGATTATGGTCTTCCTGCCTCCCAAATGTTTGCTTACTTCTTCTCTGGGGGTTGGGAGATTCAAGCGGTAAAATTTCCCCTGGTGTGTCCGGGCAAAACTTATCAAAGCGCTAGGTCGACATTAATTTTACTGTCCACTGACGGAGAATTTCGTGCGAGAAGACAGGTATTCGATTTTAAGATATAATCAATGCCGATGAATAAGTGACAAGGTGGACATACGGGCTTTTTCTTGGTCAGCGTATGGCGACTGGAGGAGTTGTACTATAAAAAACACACTGAAATTAATGCAGCCGCATGTCCACATAAAATAAAAAAGAACAAAACTGGTTTATTGGAGCATCTGTTGGGCACTGTTATTCTCCTTGGAACACAGGAAAAAAACCTGAAACAAACTCATCCATTTTGGCTGCAGTTTGATTTCATTGGTTTTGGGTGACAGTTCGCGTCATATGCGTTCAAACAGATGTCTTCGAGTTGACCGTTATATGAAGATACACATTCTATTCGAACAATTCAGTGTACTCAAGGTTGCCGAAATCTGCTAAGACAACATTCTGTCCAGCGTCCAGATTGAGCATGATTATCGGTATTCAAGGACAGGTATAGATTGTTCGCGAAACTGTTGACGTGAAATATCCCTGAAGAAACCACCCAAAGACAGCAAAATTATTTAAAAGATGGAAAATTAGGATCAGAAAACTGTAAGTGTAAACGGACACAAAAACATAAAAATTTGTCAATGTTTTAGCTAGCTGAAATGACAGCGGTAAAGCTAAAATAAGTCCGATTGGACGCTCTGCATTTCCAGATGGCCCAGGTTCCCAGCGCCGTCGTAGATATATTAGAGAAAGTGTCACAACAAGCTGGAACCATACAGGACTATGAAAAATTATACATCCTTTTAAAAAATTTGCCTGGTGATGAGCTAAAAGCGGCCGTTTCAGCATATAATTTGCTGGATATTTTCGTTTATATGGACCTTGATAACAGGTCGAGCCGACTTAACCAAATATATTTTGTAGTGAGATGTCGGAGCTGGCTTTGAATATAGCCACGATCATTTTTTCGACTTTTGATCTGTCAGAATTTGTTCACTCACACGAGACCGAGCTACATCTAGCCATTTCATCAAGGAACGATGCTCTGAGAGATTTTATCATTCTAAGGGTACGATAAGGCTCGATTGTGAATGCCTTAGTTAGCAGACAGTGTAGAAGGCGCTTCACACTCTACTACAGATATTCCCGACAGGATACTTGTGGAAATTGTAAAAGTGGCCTCAAACCATGACATTAAGAACGCCTCGGCCGCAGTGAAATTCTTAAGGACTTTCGGTACCCTTTTTCCTTGCCTATAATCTCTACAGCCTTATCCAGTTCACATTGTTTGAAGAAACTTCTCGCGATGGACGTTTTTCGTGAACGCCTTACAGACTCCGCCAACGTCGGCCAAGTTGTCCGGTTTTCCGAGGTTAGTTTTGCTTTGTGTCTATCTTCGTAGCTTCTAGTGGACATCGCCTCTTTAGACCCGACCAGTTTAGGCATACTTGAGGAAGCCAGATGCCTTGAACCGCTTCTATCCGTCTTCAGGAAGGATGACCCACTGCTTCAACTAAATTGCATCGCCGTTTTAAAAACGTTGGCTGCTTTTCCGGAGGGCAGAGATTTCCTACATTCTAAAGGGATAGTGGATGACATACTTTCCAGTCTTGTGTCTCCCGAAGCCAATCCGTTTGCCAATCTCCTTATGCCGGGTAAATTTAGTGTTTAATCTCTTGCATCTTTTTTCGATTTATAAAACCTTGTTTAAAAATTTCGGTTTTAGCTGTTGGAGTCACTTGATAAGCTGGCAAGCACTGATAACCGTATAAACAATTGGATTCGCGTGTATCACGTTTGCTTTGTTGTTTAGCCGCTAGAAATTTGCAGACCTCCCTTGACATTTTTCATGCGGGTTATGCTCGTTGACTTCTGAGACGGTCGTACAACTTAAGTGCGCTTACAGATATACTCGGGAAAAGTGCGTCGAAAATTGGTCAAACTTTTTGCTTGTGCCAAGTTAGGCGCGCAATGCGACTCTATTCGGAACACCACTTACTTAATTGCTTTTGTTCATTTCACCAAGGCTGCTTGCATTTGGTGGCACTATTCAGCTGGCAAGTAGTCTTGTGTGACAGTCCATTTTGCACGGGCTTTTATTTGAATTTGTGAAACAACGTCCGAAGCTGTCAGGTATCGTTCGCATTCTTACACTTACCCCACCAGACGTCCTGCATCTCCCGCAGTTGTTGCTGAGCAAGGCTGCGACTGCCTTGTTTGTGTCGGTCCAGCAGTCGATGTAGACTTTGTGCAGCCCGCTCCTGTTCGCGAACATGCTGCTGATATCTGCGTCTCTGTCATCGAGCCAGTATCTGTTTTGAAGACGCGCGCATCCGATGACGTCCAAGACAACGGGGTGGGTAGCATTGCTCTGTCGGTACCACCGAGCCACCACAGTGACGCTTTTTTCTGGAGCTTGCAGGTCTTCAACACGCTGGGTCGGTTGATTGCTGAAGTTGAAGTTGTGGGCAGACGAATTCAGCAGATGGGCATTTAACTTACCTGATGGTCAGATTGAGTTGACAAACTTTTAGCGTCAGTTTGACATCTGTAGATGCGATTATTAGGACAACATCTGATATTCTAGTGTTTTGGTGACATATAATCATTGCAAAAGTCTTCGGAGATATCTGGCAGTCCTGGTTATCACGGAAACAATGCTGGGCAGGAAGACAGAATACAATGAAAAAAATCAGTATTCTAGCATCCCATACCGCCACGCTTAGCTGGTTTTGCAGGGGGGGGTGTGGATATTTACGCAACGCCTATGTACTTTGGGATCTGATTTTTAAACAGGTTTCTTAAATCAGTGTGCAGGAACTATCCTTCCCTGCTTTGAGTATTCCGTGAGCCATAGTGGGCTACAGTATACGCGGAAAATGGAAATTCCTAGCAAAGCGTTGGAGCCTTAATCAGTGTTCTCAATGTAGCCTCAAGAGAAATGTAAAACATGTTGATGAAAAGTATAAGAGAGCGGCCAAAACAACAAACGTTGCTGATGACAGCCAACGCGCCATTGACGTCCAAACGCGAGCCCAGTCATGACTGGAGATTGCTAACTGCCGATTCAACTCAGATCACGCAGTCAACCCAGTGTACGTTTGAGCTGGCAACTGGTGGAGTCAGACTGGGACTCCTCCCTCTTAACGGCATTCACGCATGTGAGATACCAGCGGTTTCGCCCTTGTGTGTGTGTAATCCTGTGCGTGCGTTTGGGGGCCTGGTCGTGTATTTGGCGCTCGCGAAGGACTTCTCAACCCTGTTAGCCAATGCGCTCCCCGCGTCAGACAGCTCACTAGCGCGGGCAGTGGACTGGTGCCTGGAAGTGGGGAGAGAGAATGAAGTCGAAAATCTCAGCGCATATTCCTTACCACGGACAATCTGACGCGCCCGAGTCTATCACGGTGCGCTAAGAGCCGTGGCTTGAAAGGCTGCCAACTGACGAGATAACACATACATCGCAGTCAGCCCAGTGTGCATTTGTGTGGAGCGGCCGATCGATTGAATGAGTCAGGTTGAAATGCCTTCTTGGTGAAGCCTCGATGGCACTTCCACTCAGTGGATTTCCATCCGGCTTCGTGGCACGCCTAGGTGCGGGTTTTCGCCGTGTCGGTCACCTGCGCCATCTCTCGCCGCCGGGTTTCGAAGAGATGGTTTTGCAGACGTGTTCCCTTTTGGGTCGACTGAATGCGCGCCTACTCATGCTTTGTGTCGTATCACTAATCGACTTCCCTCATCTCCCGCTGAATAGCACTCTCAAGACGCGGGGATAGTGGGCCGACTTTCCGTCGGCCATCAACGATATTGCCATTAAGGCGCCTAGGACCTGGATGTAGTACGCGAAAAACCCTGCACAATAGAAAAAATCTAGGCAGCATCTCAGTTGTTCTACGAAGTCTTGCCAATAACCAATCATCTTCGGAACGGGCAAATCAGTGGGTCCACCAGCGCTCTCCGTGTGCTTTTCTCGTAGGTACTCCAGTTTTGAAATTGCGGCTTTTTAATTTCCTCAGAAAGTAATCACGTTTGCTCCGCTGTGGCTGATAGACTTCGACCGAAATATTCATATCAAATTTGAGCCTGAGCCCACAAGTCTCAAATAAACGAATCTACTTCAAGTTAACGATCAATTTCTTGGGAAATTAGGAAGCTGAAGTGTTGTGTTTCGATAAACGAGCCCGCTATTTCGACAGATTTACCCTCAAAAGCTGCAAAAATTAGAATACTAACCAACCGCCTCGCTGTCTTCGGGATTAGTGGTCGTCTGCTTAAGATTAGTACTTTAGTCCCTATGAACAGTCCACGTATGGTGCGCATCCGCCTTGAAGGTTCTCTGTACTTATGGATGTTGGTCTGTACGGACATATGAGGAGCGAAACCATCGTTACCGAAAAGAGATCCTCAAAGTGCAAGCATTCGCTGTACCAACATTACGAGGATATATTTGTCTACCCAAGAAGGACTGTTGTGGTGGTTTTGACGCGTTTTCAGTTACTCACTTGATCTGCTTGCTGCAACTGCCACGATCTCATCGGAGGCGACGAAAAGGAGGTAAGCTAGAAGCCTGATTCGGCACTATCGATGAAGAGGTAGAACGCGTTCATGAACCCTGGGTATTCAGTCGCTGTCATTGGGAAAAAGGGGCTAGTCCATCTCCCCAGATGGCCGTCGTGCAATAAGTAGTTCCCTACGCGGCGTCCTTCAGGTCGACTTGAACGAGCCCTGTAGCAGCCGTATCAGTTACAGGCATGAGCAAGTACTTTGGAAGCGATTACAAAGTAACGCGCTAGCACGATATCGGTCGATGCCTGTCTTACGGCAATAAGCTTGTAAGAGCATTCGGTCAGCCTTAACGTCTTATGTATTGCGCAAGCTTGTAATAAATCGTCTACTACGAGGCCACCTGGGGTGTGGAATAAGACTATGAATGCCAGACAATTCAACGAAAGAAACTAACGTTTCCTTCCACCCATCCATACCCATAATCCACAGTTTCCGCAACCCCACAAGTTTACTTGTTATATGCGTCGAAGCAAAGCGGACCGACTATAATCTCCCTTAAACCGTTTAAAATCGGCCTTCATGTCCGTTAGGGTGAAGAGGGCCGTGCACGCTCGCATCTTGCATACCAGTGTACCCAAGTCCTTATGAATGCCGTATTCCTCTGAGGTTCGTGGAGTAGTAGGAACTTCGGTTAGTACGCATGGGAGCACTACACTATCCTTTTTCTGGTACTACCTTCATTACTTGTTTAACCTTAGGGTTCCTCAGCTTCCTTGGGGAAGTCGCTGCATTTGAACCTGTGAAGTATCTTGGCCCTGCCGACAGTCCAACGCCGTTCACCTCATGCATCGGGGCATGCACTCGAGACATCTCTTCGACAATCTTCCTTACGGCTCTGGAGACAGTCGGATTCCTGTGCAGAAGTCCAGAAGGGAAGCTGGCCATTGCGGGCCATCTAGGTAGGTTTTTGTCTTCGCCTCTTCCATTTACAGGGCAGCTGAAGCAGGAGCTCTCTCCCACGTCCTACCCACTCTGGGTCGCTTGCTGCAGAACTCCCCATCAGAGCTGCTTACTCGTGTTCTTAACGTCATGGCGGATGTACTGCGCCTTCCCCGTTCGATGCCGGTTGACGGGGCCGCACCTCTGGCGCAAATGACGTGGCTCTGGCTCAGCCGAATTTCGGGCTCTCCGGCACCGGAAGTCTTCAAAAATGATGCACTCAAAATTTTTGAGAGAATTTGGACACTTGCAAGACAGCCCTTCTACGATGTTAGACAAGCAGCACTCCTTCTTCTTGAGGCCATCATGACGGAAGTGAGTTCACAACCGTGTTTCGATTTCGGTACCTTTTTCCAGGGTTTAAATAATCTCCGTACACTGCCCTTGTCGCACCTCGTTTAGCCTTGGGGAGTCACCCTTCTCATGGACCAACCTGGCTTCATTGAATACTTGCTCAACCGAAGTACGGAGAACAGTTTGGCCTCGGAGGGTAGCAGTCTACTACCAGTGAAATTTGCCATCATTAGTCAGGCCTACAACACTCAAGAGAAGTGGTGTGGGACGTGCCCACAATGGAGGGAGATAGACGACGAGACGCTCGCTAGACTCGGGGAATACGTTAGATGTGGACCATGGGGCTCCGTGAGAGCTGAAGCTGCTGTGGCTCTGGATCAAGGATAGATGTTTACGCGTTTTTTTTTTGTCAAAAAATACAATTTTTAATTAATTTTTTACTTTTGACAAAGTGTGCATGTCAACGAATTCTCGGCTGACTGAGAAGGTGGACTGGAGCCGGGGTTAAACACTGCAGCGTTTTTCAACAACACGCCTGTCGCCTGAATGTCTAACGCCCATACTGCGCGCGATGTAGTGGACAGTTTTTTTTTAGCGTGAGCTGTTGCTCTTCTGGATGACCAGGTGGAGCAAGAAATGCGTCATCACGTAAACCTTGTTCGCGGTGACTATCTTTAACTACCCAATTTCACTTAGTTCACAGGAGAAAGTCGCCTATGACTTAAAGTGAGATTTCCTGCACACACGTACGACTGTATCCTGGTGGCTTCGGACCACGAACTTCTACAGATATGACGAATGGACTACGGCTAACGTCGCAACTCAAAATTGCCACTTAAGTACACTAAGTGGCAGGAGGTGTGTGGACACGCATGCTCGACACAGTGTTGCCTGACTTCCGTCCAATAACGCAAAATTCTTTCCTCACTCTAAGTTTCACGCAAACTGACATGGTGCTCATAGGCCAAACGAATTACGCCCCTACAGCTCCCTTCCGCGTTGTTAATTGGTCTGGGTACTTAGAACGGATGACCATGACGAACAGGATTTTGTTTGATTTCACGATTATGAAGGTAGCCGGAATAATTTACTGTTGGGTCCGATGTCCAGAGGGAGGTTATCGACCAGAAAATTCGGCCGTATATAAATAGAAAACGCAAAATATGAACATGTTGTATTTTGTCTCTGAGGGGGACCTGTTTTTCCAACACTTATGCCTTAGTTTGGACGATGGTATGGGCTGTCGCATCTGAGGTCCTTCTTACACTGTCAGTGGACGTTATTGCCTTTCTTGCCTTCTGCTATTCGCAAGAAAATACACTGTTTATATGTTGTAGCTATCCAAGCAAGTCTTTTGGGAATTTCCGAATTTACTTAGTCCTTGGGTGAAGGCATTTCCGCTATTTGAACCGTATTTGTAGGCTGATCTAAAGGTTGGTCCCCATCACCTATCATGTATGCTATCCTTCAAAGGCATTTGCTATGGTATTTCACCTACAAAGCCCGATGCCCATCATCTGCTCCTGATGGCTAGTCACATAGAAAGGGCACAACATCTGCCACTCACTCATTGTTCTGTGCATCATACGAAAAAGGTTGTCTTGTTTATTTAGGTGGTCATTTTACTTAATTCGACGCTTAAACACGCTGTACAGTGGCCATATTGATGCCAAAATATCTATCAGCCAAACCACTCGGTTTCAGTTCTGATTCTAGATTATAAATAAATTGCATATAAACAGCTCAAATACAGTCCGAAGCGCATATTCCAATCATTTCTGAAGGGGCCTGGCCCACTATTTCGCGGTCATCCTTAGGATACTCTTTTATGGCTAAGAACTGCCAAAAACATATCTAATAGAGATATTGGGCTGTTCCGTGGCACAAACCTGTAAAAGCTTACGATCTGGAATTTCGAAAGCGAAGAGCGTCGCTAATTTTCTGACGAGAATGTTTTTTTAAGTATCCCACCGGATTATAGCGGGCAGGGAAGAAAAAGTTCACAGTGTCCACGAAAAACCTTTGCCTGAGCCCTTTTTGCTTGCATGGCAAAACTAAACCCTTGAACATTCAGAACATGCACACTGGAAGTAGGATGAGGACATCACTGACCACAACATTATGCGAAAACAAAAAAAGAGAGGAAACGAGGTTGCTAGGTCGAAACCCAGGCTTGGTGAGGTACGACCAAGCCCAAACTGGTGCGACAACATTTACCTGTATACGGTTCGCAAAACCAGAATCTACCGAAACCGGTGTCCTGCACACCAACCAGCGGTGGGCGGCTGCCAAGTGGCAAGCAAAAAGCCAAGGAAAGCTCCCCATGGAGCCCTGCAAAGGAGATGCCAGCCCGCCGTGTGAGCGACAGTCAAGCCCGTATGTAAAAAGCGGGGATCTCAATGAAATCCTTGACTGAAAATCAAAAGACCGGGAGGCGTTTGATTTTAAACCGAATTCAAACGATACGTGACTTTCAACCTATGCGTCGTCCACCAAACTTGCTTGAATGAAAGCTTTGACATGGAATTAATAACCTCTCGTCAGGTCAGTACATTTATATCAGAAGGGGATCAAGTAAAACATGTCGACAATTGCCAGCAGAAGCGAACAGGCGTGTTCCAGGAAGCAGTTCAAAAGAAGAAGAAGATGCAATCGCTGGGAGAAGAAGTTTATTGGTTTGACGTTTCGGATTTTCACTCGAACCCAGCCTTAGAGACAGTTGCAGATAAAGGTAGTGGGAGCACAAAGACTGCAGTATCTATAGTACGTAGTTGCCGAGGTGTCACGTTGGTACTATAATTAACAGCTCTCGCGATCACCGCAGGGGGGTCGTAATTGAAGCGATGATGGCTCGATGATTAAAAGATTCCATCAAAGCTCCTCTCAAAACACAGGCAGGGTGTGGGAATTTGGGGGTGGGGGGGAGGGGCTGTAATAAGAGCCAACGCCAGGGACGGGGTCAAAACGCAAGGGTGTGGAGAGTTGCATGTAGGTAATCAACCTCTGATCACGGTAAGTGCAGAGCCTGAACGATGTTCTGTGTGTACAAAACCGGCCTTAGTCGATTTCACAAATAAATGACATGTTTTACTTGACGCTGCTGCCATGTGAATGCACTGGCCTGACGAGAATTTATCGAATGTGAACACATGCTCGCCAACTAGCCTCATGATCACCTCTTTATCACAGCTCTCAGTGAACCCCAGGGCTCTATCGTGCACACGTTCAAAGAGGGCCCTGTTTTGGGATATGTACAAGACCGGCTTTCGTAACCTAATAGCGGCCACTTCTGTTGTTGCTAACAGGCGCTGGCCCAGTAGCTTGGGGTAGCCCGATGTGACTTTATAAAACACACGAAAAGCTTGGCTGGGGTCCACACGAAGCCCGAAGCCAATAAAATGTGCGAAATTGGAACTGCTTATACTCCTAACTCCGCCTTTTTCCAGCCATTCCGGGAGGCGTTCTTTGGGACAGGCGCCGACTCGTGCGAACACAATAACCTGCTCCACAGGAGCAAGCGAAGGAGTAGATGCACATTGAGGTGGTCTGAGATGGCAACCTAAAATGGGTATGCACGAGGGAGAACATATTGTTTCTGGGTGACGAACCCTCAGCGTCGCTGGGCTACAAACTAGTAGTTTCCTCTGAACACATGTCTCATCCAACGCATAGATTTCGGAACGAGTCTGAGAGAATGGCAATGTTCCAACCACCCTAACATCGTCTTTAGAAAAAATGGAAGCTATAAGGTATGGGGGAAGGCGAGTTCGACGAATCGAGGCGTACTACTTCGGAGGATACGTGGTTAGTCGGCATTGGCGCAAGGAAAAACTCCAATTAATGACTCCAGGTGGGATTTTAGAGCATCTAATCGGGCCTCACCGCACTATGAAAACAATGAGACCCTGTTCTCCGGTCCCGTGGATCAGAGACAATTAGAAGGAACATGAAATGGAACAAAGGCTGTGATTCCATATCACTTAGTGAATGTATGAAGCAGCGCAATAAACGCCGCGAGCAAATACGGATTTATAGTTCTTCATTTGAGCGGCGGTTGACAGCAGAGGCCGTTGCACGCCTTGAGGTACACATTGGAACATTTGCAGTCGAAGAAAAAAGGACGAACTTGCGTGCCTTAAGGATAGTGCAGGAAAGGTATTATCTCACGGGTCGCAGAAAGCAAAACTTCGGTCCCAGTTCTTTTAGTCAGTGTTTACGGCGGAACCCCTGAATGCAAAAATTAAAGGTGGAGATGGAACAGGACTCTGCTACCACGGAATCTGTTGCCTCTTAAGGCACGTCTGGACCGCAATGGGATGTTATAGTGGGGGCAGATAAGAGAAGCGTCTTTTTTATAACTTACGCGGTGATGGCGTTCTGTGGTGGTCCTACTGACATCCTAGTGGATCCGATAGTGCCTGTGAAGGTGAATGCGTGCCCTGAGCATAGATGGGCAATGTGAACTTGTTGACGGGGTAAGCTGTCTTGCGTGTCTCTTGCTTCGGCTTGGCCTCCGATATTTCATAGCGGCTCAACTTTTACGTTGGGTCTATCGAACCTGTTCAAGGCTGCTAGTTTACCGATACAAGCGAAGATGCGAGTTCCAGGAACTAGTTGATCAGAAGAAGAAGCGATCGCTGGAACAATGGCTTTATTCGCCTGATGTTTCGGATTCTCTCTTGAATCCATCATCAGAGACAGTTGCAGAGACAGTTTCTGCAACTGTCTCTGATGATGGATTCAAGAGGAAATCCGAAACATCAGGCGAATAAAGCCATTGTTCCAGCGATCGTCTCTTCTTCTGATCAGCTGCTAGTTTAGTTTGCAAACGCTTGAAAGTCGTTCCCGTGGTGCCTGCTTATCTGCACCTTTGTTCACCTCGGCTGCGAACATCCCTGACTCCCAGGCGTAGAAAATTCGTTTATGCAGATGACCATTAGCCATCCTCACGACGCCCCTCTTGTTGCGGGCGCACCTGCTTCAGAATAGCGTGGGCGCCGAGCACACCGCTTCTGTCTGAAATCTCGGTGTATGAAGTCGTCTGTTGTGACGGAAGTTAGACAATGAGAGGTGCATCAGATCGAAAGCTACAGTAGATGTGCTAACCGCGCTGTAAATGCACGTTCACAGCCCAGACTGGTCTTGTCGAATACCCACACATCCATCACTGCGGAATCGCCTCGAACCCATCCGTCGCTGCCCGGCATACCAACATCGCTGAGAGAGTCGCCCACACAGTTCCCCAATGTGGTTGCGCTTTCTTGTCACTCCTCGCCCTTGTTCATCACTCCAGTAGTCATCGTAGACCCGACGCCGCCAGGAGTAAAGACAACCGGTGGCAATATCAACCTCTCCACACCTTGACTGCACCTTACGGCCGCGCATTGGCTGACCGTTGTCAAGGGTCCCATTCAAGGGTTGCCAAGCCTCCCTAACCTACGCCGTCTCCTGGACTTTTGTCCATTCGGGTACATGCATGTGCACGACAGTTGAAGCGTGACTTATCGCTCAAGGAACATCTATGGTAAATTTATCCATCACTACTAGCGACTAGTGAACTGTGGAGTCTCTGCCCTTTGCGGGCTGCGCAGCTACAGCGTTAGACGACAAATGGGGTCATTTTGGTCCACGGTGTTCGTTAACTGGTATGCGCTTGATATACATGTGTCTAACTATGGTCGTCCATGCATGTGACAATCGTTAGACGGAGGCCCCACTCCACGTCGGCCACTGCGCTACATTTCCAGTCAGATAGGCTACAACGGATAGGAAAGTGGGCAAAGTTATTCTAGTCCGATTAAACCGCCTAAGTTCCCCGCCATAAACAAACAAGCGGCTTTGTCGTCATCAAAACACGGTAACAGTCTTGACTTGGTGAGCTGCCAACGGACAGGATAACTCGGTCAAAGCCAGGACGGGCTCATAGTAAGACGGCCCCTCTCTTGCTTTACCCCTCTTCACACTCACGTTTGTGATGCCCGCTTTTCGCAAAATTTAGGAACCAGATAGTATGTGGCACGCGAGGTGCTGGCCTCAGCCTCGTCGCCCACCGAACCCACGCCAATCTCAAGACTATTTACTCAGTCTCGAATGTAGGGAGAGAGTACGACACAAAGGCAATGAAAGCCAGCCTCACTAACAAAAATCCTAGCTCGTCCCCACTGCGTCCTCTCTGCCGCAGTGATGGTTCTGGTTACTCAAAACGGGCAAACTTTATATTACAAACGCATCTGGGGATCGGGCAATGGAAGCACAGTTATCCGCGACTTTCTTCTGTGCCTTCAAGAAAATATTCAGAAATTCTGCTGAACAGCCCAGAACCGCTTGAATCAACGCGTCGCCCAGAGACAATGGATTACTTCCGATAAATGTTCGCAACTTATCAATTGGACAAAAGTCCGCGTAACTCGAAGTGACCTCTGCGTTAGGATTTTTTTAGAGAGGCCTACGAAAGTAGCAAGGCCTTTGACAAACCCCAATCGACAACATGAAACCGTCGCCATGTACTTCTGCCTACAAGACTGGCTGTGTACAGATATGAGATGCTGAGCGCTGAGCTGCATGGTACTAAAAAGGACCACATGTCGGGGGCAAATGAGGAACTAGGATTGTACTCGTCCGAAACGGCGGAAGGGTGCTCGCGACGATAAGGTAGATTTAAGATGGTCGGGTATTCAAGGCACTGAAGATCAGATCGGGCATGATGAGCATCGAGGCGGCCTTCATCTTAAGTCATGCACAGTAGCTAGGGGGCCGTCTCAGAATTAGGACATCGGAGAGGCCTGATACAGCAGCGAAATGGTTGTGGGTTTACCAACATGATAATCTTAATGCATCGATCTGCACTTTGTGTCGATCGTGTGTGTGTAAAATCATAAGGGATCTTGTTACTGAAGAACCGAACTAGTCAAATAACGAAACGGGACAGCAGTCAAACGTGGATGCTGATTTCTCCAGCCTTGGCGGATAAATTGGATCAGTCAACCCTGGCTGGCTGCCCAGGAAGAATAAATGAACGCCGGTCAATTGGCCATAAACAGCCACCCCATAGTGTTATATATTAGTCGGAGTTCCTTCCTGTATAATTGCTGATCGCCGTCTGACTGCCTGCGACGGATCTATTTTGAGCTGTAAGGCAGGAGAATATAGCGTATCCTGATCTGCAAATCACTTTAGCAGGTACAGGAGCGTTGGAATAGACGCCCAAAGAATAGTGTCCAACTTCAAATCCCGACTTATTCAAAACCGGCGTTGGGTGTCTGGTTGTTCATGAAGTCATTGTCAAAGAGAGCGACCAGTATTTCAAAAGCGGCTACCCTACTGCGCATAAAGCATTTGAGGTGTTTGGCTCTATTGCCGTATGGTAATATTGACTCGAAAAAAAAAACATTTCCACACGCTTAACTCTTTGGGCTGGGTGTCCCAGCAGGGCCAGCAGGCACTTTGAGTTTAAAATGGTGTAGCAGGAATGGACAGTGGGAGAGTTTGAAAGGGGAACCGCTGTAGGGTACCACCAACCCAGATTGACTGGCATTTCCACTGGAAGTCCAATGACCATTAAGATAAGATGCATAGATAAATACGTCTGTGTTGGGTTTCGTCCCTGTCATACTCACTATACGTAAGGAAACATGAGCTGCGAGTTGAAAACTTGGTCCTAGCATTACCGCCATCTAGGCACGGGCACCGCGGATGTCTACGGCCAGGTAAATAAGTATGTCCGAAGGGTTTCCGACAATTCGTTAGTGGTAGCGTTGAAAGACCACCCGAGACCTGGGTCAACAGTGAGGGCACCCCAAATGCATGCGACTGTTTGCCGACGTGAATGCCTTTTGTGCTCCTTGTCGTTGTCAGCACTGCAGCTCACGGAGTTGAAGATGGACCAGTGGTTTGGTCTTATCATCGACTTCTCCTAATTCCTCAACACCGTGGAGCCGTTCGACGAGATTTCTGCCGAGTTGTCCGCAATCAGGTGTCAATTACTTGAAGATCTGCATAATAGAAGGTTGGGACACAATGCGCCCAAAATTTGAATCGGAAATGGAATTTCCGGTGTGGTTAAGGCTTCTGACGGGACCTGAGTGCACTTTTGAGCTTCCTACGGTCTTGTAGAGATAGTAAGATAGAACCATTTTTGACGATTTATCCTTCCAAACGTGCGATTTCAAGGTTCATTTCATCAACACAACACTCTATAAGCCGTTATAGTTTGATGAAACTGTTCCAAATTGTCTTTTATTGGCACTAGATATGCAAAACCTCTCTGGACGTGGATGCACTTCCGCCAGTCACCTCAATTTAGTAGATTGATCGAGGACATTTTCTGCATAAACCTCGGAGAACCTGGGTCGGTTGATGTCCTCTTTATTTTAATGGAACTCGAACGTATCTGAGCAGATGCTTGCATACTTAATACGACACCAGCGATGGTAGTTATTATACTGGACTCTCTCCCATATAAAACAGAGAGGTCATCGATTTGAACAGCAAGATAACGCCTAAATGTCATTCAAGAGTGTCTAACTACGACTGGAAAGATTGGATAAATAAGATAAAAACATACTGCGCCAAAACTCGGAGCACGAAGTTCATCTACGACAATGACAATAATTTCAGGGGAGACGGGTTGCCCGTTAGCCCAGCTGCTGGTGACCCAGCGAGTCCACAGTTGGCGGATAATGGAACGGCCTTCAGTGAAGGTTGGCTGAGAAATAAGCAGACCCAGAACTGACGAATAAGCAGTTGCAGACCAGTAGCGAAATTGCTACCAGGGTGCGGTGGGCTAAGATCTGGCACACTGAAGGCCTTATAAAAAACTGTAAAGCCCGATGACGGCACTGCGACATAGTGACCGCGAACCGCCACTAAATAAGTTTGCTTGTCACCGATGCCTTATGAGCAGGCTTTTAAGCCAACGCCAGAAGAGACAGTCTCGAACAAACGATCCGAGCGGCTGTTGGGGACCCGCCTATACTCAAAATTCCCAGGAAACCTCATGAAATATGTCCGACTACAGTATTATGACTCATGCTACGGCGTCCGCGGAAACCGGCGCGCTCCGCAACCCTTGTCCAGTAATGCGGGCGAAAAGTATGCGAGCTGGACTACTAAATTGGGAACGGGCCCTAGGTATTGGACGCTAGATTGTGCCAACGTACCAGGACCCTGGTATCCAAAGTCTGACCTCGGCCAGCCTTAATCAGTAAGACGTGGATGTCTGCTGCCTGTCTGAAGTTCGGCTTCCTGACTCAGGCTCTCGAGAAATAAAAGCCCCTTGAGTCAACTCAAACTTCACATCAATTATGACTTCCAGCGGTGATTGTGAGAGCTGTTAATTATAGTACGCATATGGCCCGCGGCAGATACGTGCTATAAATACTGCACTACTTTCGCCACCATTACCCTTATCTGCGACTGTCCCTGAGGAGGGGTTCGAGTGAGAATCCGAAACGCCAGACCAATACATTTCTTCTTCCAGTGATCGCATCTTCGTCTTCTGAACTGCTTCATGGAACTCGCCTGTTCGCGTCTATCAGTATGTTCTCGTTCATACATGCTTCGAAGTTCACCTATCATCCGCGCCAAGTGTCATGCCCTAGACGCCTCGAAATTCGCAAAAATCCGGCAAACCAGCATTACAGATAGCCTGACCAGAGAAATTCGGTCCTGTTTTACGACCGGATCCGATGGAGAAGGCAGTAACCAGTGGTCGTCACTGAAAACGCCAGTCTATGGGGCAGCTGAGAAAATGCCTGGATATACCCAACGACGCCGCAGTGACTGGATCAGCGGAAAAACTCTGCAGCTGTCTGCTCAGACGGCTCGGCACAGGTAACGTAATGGAGATTCTTCCAGCCAACTTCGAAAGATGACGGGATGATCTGCCAGGGATGATCTGAGGCAATATTAGGCGGAAATAGCGACCTCCGTGGAACAGGCCTCGAACGTTGGTGGCACTCAAGTCTCCACTAACTTATCTGCCAAGTTAGTGGTAACCCCTATGCAGTGAGTGACTCTGTTCGCGGCGTGAATGGCGACTTTCTTGCTGACAACGCGGCCAAAGTTGAGCGCTGGTGAGCACTTCGAGCACCATCTCAATCTCGATACCCAACCCGCCACGTCCCTGCTCTCCTCTGTAGCGGAGTTTCTTCCCTTTCCAACTTGTGCACTTCCATGCGACTCCCTTCCTGAGGGAGAAGTCGCTGATGCCATACAAAGGCTAAACAGCAACAAGGCACCCAGGGAGGACGGAATACCAGCTGAAATCTACATGTCTGGTACCAACGCTCTGGCTCTCTGAAATGATTGAACAAGCGTGGAGAGACGCGGTTGCCCCTGATGACTAGGGCTCAGGCATCCTTGTACATATCCTCAAGACAAGATGCGAAAACTACCGCGGCATAGGCCTCATGGACGTTGCTGCGAAGATCTTCGCTATAGTCCTTCTCAGTCAATTTCAGACTGTATGCAACTCTAGGACGATGTCCAACCAAGTCGAATTCCGTACTGGACGTGGATTTGCGGACCAAGTATTCAATGAGGTGCATTATCGAATTCCGCTATAGCTACCAGCAACCGACGGCCGTCTGTTTTGTTGACTTTGCCGCCGCGCTCGACTCCATCGTGAGTCCTTGTGGCGGATAGTAGCACTAGATGACGTACCGTCAAACACCATCGCCATGATCAGGTCCTATTATGTCTGCACCGCTACGCGAGTTCTGGTCCACAGCAATCTCTCCCGGATGCTTAGTATTCGATCTGGAGTTCGACAGGGTAGTATCATCTCGCCCATTATGTTCAACTACGCTGTGACTGGATTCTCGGGAGTGCCCTCCTCGAAGGTGACCGTGCTGAGTTTGCACCTGGACACCGACCTACTTCCTTCAAATTTTGGTAATCTGTTGTCTATGGTGTCACAGGTCGCTAAATCGGTTTTATCCATGAACGCTGGGCAAAGTAAAGTGTTTTCAAGCTGCATCCCTGACCAGGAGAAGGCACCTCTGGGGATTTATGGCTGTCAAGTTGAAAAAGTAGACACTTTTAAATACCTCGGGCGACGCTGTTGCCGAGTGGGCAGAGTAAAGACGACATTGTTTCCAAAATTGATGCCACCCATCGGGTTTTCTCAAGCCGAAGCGACATCTTCATCACCACTAAGATTCGGGCGTACCGTGTATCTGTCCAGTCTGTCCTTCTCCATGGTTGAGAATGCTGGGCTGTGCGTGTGGAGGACGAGCGAATACTGGACGTAGTTCGTCACCACTGCTTGAGGACCATCCTTTGAGTGAAGCACACCGACTTCGTTTTAAAAAAGACAGTCCGCACCCGCTGCGACAACATTGCAAGGATAACCCAGACTACCCAAGGACGAATTAAGTGGTTTGGGCATGTTCTTCGTCTTTCACCTCAGGAGCTCAGTGTTACTGTCCTCGATCCGGCACCGTTACCCCGTTGGAGGCGTCGAAGAGGGGGTCGACTCAAAACCTGGCTCGACACAGTCCGTCAAGACATAGAGGTGGTTCTCGGACCTTCAGTATTCGGTCTCCGTCTTTGGCGAAGAGAATGGGTTGAACCGTCCAGATCTGCTGCCGTGGATCGTCCCGCGTGGAGGTACAGTTCGGGACATCATCGACGCCGGCTGGATCAGGCATGATCGCAGTCGTACCAAGTACGTGTAATTTTAGGAAGCACACATGTTCGAAAGTCACTATTATGCCAAACTCGAAATGTGACTAATTTGCAAAGCAAAAAATTGGAGAGTGCACTTTCTGTAAGGCTAAAATCGGATCTGAAGTCCTCGTTAGGGGCTTAATAGAAAACTAGACCAACTTGAAAAGAAGCAAAGTATCTCGGCACCTTGTGGATCCCAACGAAGCCTTCCGTGCGACTTACGAGGTCCAGCCTAACTACCCTAGGCGACTGGGTCAGCGCTTGCTAACAACAGCAGAGGCAACTGCTATCAGGCTACTAAGGTCAGTCCTCTGCACGCAGAAGAACCTCTTGCATGCTCCGCGTCTGTCATGGGCCAGGATCGATTAACTGAATGCAGGTCCCCGCGCCCCCGCCCCCTACCCTCCCCCTTTGTGATACGGCTCAACCTAGCCCTCGCTGCCACTGACTGCCTCCTCTCCCCCCCCCCCTTCCCCACTCTATTCACATACCCCGTTTGTATGAAAGGACTAACAGTAATCGATTGCAATTATCATTCACACGTGCAGTTTGTACCTCGTTCCCATGTAAATGTACAGGCCCGATAGGAATTTATCGAAAGCAGGCGTAAGCTCGTCAAATGCTCTTCGGAATTGCTCCAGGGAAATTTTTGCAACTTTAAAACAGTATCCGTCAGAGTATTTTTTCTCAGGTAAGGTCATTGTGGTTGGAGAAAGTTCTGGACTAGGCCAGCGCGTCACTAAATGTGGACTAACATGGAAGCCTGTTTTATAGGTGCCAGTATTAGTGGGTCTTGATTATGCGATCGCATTCATATGGAAACACCCTAAAGAGATCCAACCGGAGTTTTGTAGCGTTTCAGCACCACTGCTATTTATATTTTAACCCCTAGTGTTCAGTGCAATTAAGTCTTAATGGACGGAACATTCATTTGGCGTAATCTGAAGACGAATGTCGGGGATCAACTGCCGATTAGCATGGAATATAACATGACAGTGTCAGCGAGTTGGCCGTACGAGGGCATGAAGACATATTCTAGACTCGGATTCCAGGCAGTAACTTTCAAGCCACACTTTGCAGAGCAAAATAACTACTGTACTATGCAGTGCTCTGAAACCATGACCCAATAAACTGTGGATGGAGTTATCCGGACAAGGAAATAAGCATTACATGGCAAATGTATTTACAGATCACCAGATAGACGCCTTTACTCATCCTCGAAGTCATCGAGCGCGTTGTTAAACGCCTGTAGCTTCTTTTTAATACGCGAACCGGGAGTCCACGTCACATAGTCCTCCATTGGCCTTGAAAAACGAAAATCAGTAGGTGAGTCAAAGAGCAAACGGCAGTACTCGGTTTGCAGGAGGAAACAGTAACGATAAACTGTGTTTGCTCCAAAATATAGCTTAAAAGTGGTAAGTGAAGTTCCAAACTCTCGTCAGCGGTATTTGATAGAAGTGCTATGTGAAGCCTAAACAGCAGTTATGCAAGTCATGGGCATGGCAAAAGTCAAAATGTATGAATTTGCAGGCGATCTTTAAATGGTTGGTGATATAACCCATTACTCGCATAATGCCAAAGCGGACATTTCCGCACACATCAGCATAACTGAATTCGGACTTAAAGAACACCATGAGATTACTGCCACAAACTATGTTAGATGCCCTGGGTCATGTAATAACGTCCGTCTCGGGCTTCTGTTGCGACAAAAAAGCACGATGACCGAGAGAAAACCAGGACTAAATATTCGGGCCTGAATACACGGTACATCCACAAAGTCTTTGTAAGCCTGCATGTACGCATGACAAATAGTCAGCATCCAGAGCACATTAAAGCAATACTACGGTTAGAAAAGGATGGGAATACCTTGTGACCAAAAAGGCGGGGTCGCGAATTGTATCTGGCCCAACGCGCACATGCCCCTGCTCAATGAAAGTCACCGCAGCCTTTATGGTCTCTGCTAGATGCGACCGGACCATAACAACTGGAAGCCGCCGACGGCAGAAGGAAGAGGCACTGACTTTAGAAGCGAGAGCGAGTGAAGCCTTGGTTGGCAGCAAACCAATGTTGTGTCTTAAAGGATATAAGTTACTCCAAAATTACAGTTTAGTTAGCAGCATGTTCGTAATTTCAGCTCTCCAGGGATCGTCTTCCCCAATATTTTTGAGCTTCTCCGCTATATCCCTGATCTTCTTCGAAAGTTTATTGTAGAGAGTGTAATCTTCTCGTTTTTGAATATAAAACTTTTTCAGTATTTTAAGCTCATGCAAATTGTTGTCAGCCGACCATTTTATAAAGTCAACCTTTTTTAAAAGCTTTTTCTCGTGGTACTTCAACTTTCGGACCATGCCTGAGCGGAGTGGCCCTCCTTAAGCCGCCGCGAAGTACCACCAAAGCAAATGCGTAGCGAGAGCACCACCACCTACACCTACCGGGGAACAATAAAACAAAAAAGCTATGGAGTTGATAATGCGATGGGCGGAACGCATAGATTGTCTAAGATTTTTCTGTGTTATGATAAGAAGTTGAAACTGTTACTTGCTTTCATGGGGTGATCATGTCTGTGACAAATGAACGCTTTTTTAATGACAAAGTAATTGGCAATATGTCACAGCAGCAACCACCGGATATTCCCTCTAGTCTGAAAAACTATGATTAGTGAAGGTGAAGTGCTTGTGTCGAAAAGAATATGAGCGCGAAACTTTTCGGAGAAAATCGTGTGTTCATAAAATCTTTTAAACATTCCCAAAACTTTGGGTATTTTGTTCAAACACGCTCGACTTATCTGATGATACGTTAGTTTGACTTCTTTTGTTATCTGACCGATGAACAACCCATTAAATGAGTTATTTACCGGTCAAATGCCCCTTCGCCAAACGGCGCAAGTGGTATTTGTGGGATATTTTATGTTAACTTTATATGGTCGACATGCCGTTATTCCCCTGCCAGCACCAGCCCCCTCTGGCCCCCTCATGGCCCCGCCTCATGAGGGGGCTATGGCGGGGCCAGAGGGGGCTATGAGAAGGCTGGAGAGGGGGCTATGGCGGGGCAAATCCCCGATGTGGCCCCCTCTGGCCCCCTCATCGACAAAAAAATGCGCAGGGGGACGCCTTATACTTATCGTTTTTTGCCCCCACCCACGGCCATATTAGACTGTCTGACCGTAATACCGATCCATTAACGTCTATTTACTCGCGTTATAATCCTGATCATGATCAGACATGATCATGTCTGAGATGCCTTCCTGGTAGTCGATTCGGCCAAAACCTCTTATAAGTCGTTTAAACCCGATTAGATTAAGCAATAATTTTGAGTGCATGTATTAAATACCCTATTATAACAATTAACAATTGCGCCTCAGAAAATGGGGGAAGGATCATCATATGCGTAAAAAAGAACGTAGAATCCTATAAGAAAGTAACCGATTACAGTTTTTTGCGTTTCCGTCAGTCGACATAGTAGATTTCCGCAATTAAGTTCAGCGACTGGAATTCATTTACCAAATCTCATGAACAAACGCTGAGGAAATGTTGTTCGGCTCAATTTTTTAAATGAAATAAATTTACGCCCTTGAATTCCCTATTTGTTTCGTACAACTCGGAAGAGTTTGCAATTTGTAAAGAAATCACGGTGCCAAGTGCAAGCAAACTTGGCTTTACAAAGTTTTCTTAGGGATCTTTAGTCACATACTCCACTTGTTGCTACAATATATGGCATCATAGGCCATTTCTGAATGTCTCAACATAGTGAGATGTTACAATCGTCTTGGGCACGTTATCAATGTTTCCACTATATGGTTTGTGGAAAAATACTTTCTCACGTCTAACCTTCCTTTGCGCACAAGTATTTTGAAGAAATATCCCTGAAGGCTACTTGTGGACGCGAATGAAAGATGTTCCTACTCTAGAGGACAGAGACCAAACCACACTCGATACAGAAAGTCTGCATCAAGTCCCCGCTCAGTTACCTTTAACTTAGAAGACAGGGATTTAGGCTATCTAGACGAGTCTCGTATGGCAGACCTCCTTAAATTCTCACTGATTTTGTAGCTCGTCTCAGCCCTTTTCGAAATATGTTATGTAGGATCCAGTCTCGGAGTCTTCAGGCTTGGATCGCATATTCAGGATGTGGACTTACGCACGTGCCAATGACATTGGAGAGACAGTCTTCACCAAAAACTGTGAATGTGCACTTGATGGCGTGCGACTTTACAGTTGTGGCGTAAACCGCTTTATACAAGTGCGTAGAAGGTTTTGTAGTGTTCGTCTTCCAAACGTTGCAGTTCTGCATTTTTGAGTGGAATTCCGTTGAGGTGGTCATTACGCGCATCAGATTCTTGTTTGCGACTTACAAGACGCAGTATGACACCCTTTTTTACCTATGCAGATGGAAATCAAACTTTAACCGCACACTTCTTTCACTTAAACGACCGGAGTCGTCTGCCAGACCACTCGTCCGGTCCACAAATCACTTCCTGAAAATCTACTTCGTCGGCAGCACCGGGGATGACTCCAGATTTTATATCGTCCGCAAACATTGCAAAGTGGCGATCTAATTCTCACACAAAATCATTCATAAAGGAGAAGAAAGTGCCGGTCCCAGCCCTTCAACTTGCTGCACTCCGCTCTCTATGAGTGTGCGCTTCGACTGCTGTTGCCATATACAGATAACTTGTGAACGACCGAGCAGGGTATTTTCGATCCATTTTGGAAGTTTGCCTCTGCATGGATGCTCCCTACTCGTCCTGGAGGCTCTGGAGCTGGACAATATTAAGGGTCTTCTTAAACTCAGTAGGGCGGCATGCACAGTGTGTCTTTCATTTATTGTTCATGTCCAACCTTGTTTCGTGAAAAACAAGTTCGGTATGCACGATCTTCCCTTACGAAAACCGTATTGTGCATTGGACAAGAGGCTATGGTTTTCCAAGAAACTCATCAACGGCATTCATGGCCTTCTCCACGGCTTCTTAATAAACTGCTGTCATGCTGACGGACCTTAAGCCGATCAAAATTGCACGATTATTATTTTTGAACTAATGCAATGTGCAGTGTTGTTCAACGCGTGAAAAATCAATTTTCGAACGATTTCCGGTGCAATACGGAAAATAGGTTAACCGATTTTCAGCAAGGTTCGGAGAGCTGTTTTGCTGAAATCTCGTCCGGACCAGAAGATTTGCAATCCTTCAAAATCTAGTCCTTTAAAAGCCGATCTTTTCAGAATGAATATTTTGAATAATTTATGTTTCCATGTTCTGGCAACTAAATGGAATACGATTCGATTTTCTTATTGGAGCAGACCGAAGTAACTGATAAAAGTTTTGGCTCTGTTTGCACTGTCCGATATTTCGAGATCCCTATAATTCCTAATGATAGGGATCGAGTTTATCCTACGTGTGCTCATTCGCAAGTAGCTGTAAAGCGATTGAGGGTTTTTTACGGCTCGGCATCTGTCATCAGAGATGGAGTTAGATAAGAATAGGGGATTGCCCGATTAGCCCGACGATGGGAAACCTTCGCTCTCCGAGAGGCTACTACGTGTGTGCAGATTCGGTTTCTGCATCGGTGCCCCGACACCGACGTTTTACCGAAGTGTGTCTCATACAGGCACCAATAAACACGGATTTGGTGAGACGAACAGTATTTCAACATGGTAGAAGTATGATCCGAATACTTTTCCAAGACTACCACGCTAGGATTCGTAAGTACCGTCAGAGTATCGATTAAGATAAGACCAAGTACCACGACTTTGTGTGCGATTTATGTATAAATCTGCTCCTGCAGAGGGTGTCTGAACGTATCCGCCAACAGAAGGGGATATGTGACACAGCATTGGAAAGCAAATTTAGAAAGCTGCCTAATCGAGCGTCGTCTGAAAACGACAAACCGATGCACAACAACTCGTCAAAGGAGATGACGAGGGATCAAATGCAGGTGTTACAGCATGAGGCTCCATTCAGGACACCTGACGCCAAATCTATTAACGAGAGTACAGTGGTGGAATTAATCCTCAGTCATACGGAAGCAACCGACGACACCATAAACCTTTTCCGACACTAAGTTTTGTCTTTGCTTTTGGTTCACAGACCGCGCGAAGTGCTGTCGAAGGTCGAGCGTACTACATTAAGAGGATTTAAGACCGACAAAGACATCGCCATTGTGCCTGCGGACAATTTGCTATAAACGGTTGTTTTACACAGGACGAGCCACCTTCAGAATCTCAAGAGGAAGACTGTAGGACCGCCAGCGCCATTCGTCTTGCGTAACCAACCCCGTAAAAACATTAACACGAGAAATCAATGCAACACTGTTGGCATTGGAAAACTCGGGTTCAATGTCGCCGGTTGACCGATGCATGGTGAAAGACCAGGACACGGTCTTGGTCCGCTCCAATAGCCTTTCTAATGTGCAAAAAGAGGGCGTCCCCCTCCGGCCCATCGCCTCACTTAAAGATACTCCAATCTACGGTCTGGCAAAATGGCCCTTTCGGCGTCTCAAATTTCTGACCGCAAATTCAGAAACTCCAGTCAGTTCGTCAACGCAATTCATAAAGAAACTTAATGGTGTAAGTCTTTTATTAAACGACTTCATGGTATTGTTTGATATCCCGTCCTCTTTTATTTCTATTCCGACGGACCTGGCAGTCGAGACCATCGAACTATTCCTACGAGACAAATACGATGATACGTAGAATCATCTTGGACACGCCCAAATCTTCCAACCCATAAAGTTCTGTCCCAAGACGTACTTTACGTTTGAAGGAGCAATCAAGGAGCAAAAAAGGCTTGCCAGCGCGTTAGCCGATTTTGGGACTCAGCCGAGGCGGTCTAAAAGCGGTTGGATTCGATGGTTTTCCGATAGCACAGACTGAACTTCTAAGCTTGGCATGTTGAAGATATCTTCGTCATCATCGAACGGGATTTAAAAAACACCTGAAAACTGTCTCCGCGGACATTTAACTTACGATGGAGGAACAGGAAAACAACTAGCTGGCCTACCTTAATGTCCTCGTCTGCCGCAAAGCTTGTAGTGACTTACAAATCAAATTATTCCTGAAAGCGACAAACACGATGCAAGTACTGAGCTATAAAAGCAACTACCCAATCAGTCGCAAACACAGTTGCATAAGGGCGCTGTACCAGCGGGTGGAGACACACTGCAATGAACCAAAAGACAAGGTTGCTGAATTAGAATACATTAGACGGGGACTTAGAGTGAGTGGCTACCCGCGAAATTTCATCAGCCAGTGCCTGCGTGGACGAGGCGAGAGAAAAAACCCAACTAGCCCCAATTTTGGCGGGCTCTCTCGTTTGTGAAGAAGCTATCAGTCGCCTTCTTATGTCCCTCGGAATTGGAGTTGTACATAGATCGGAGGTAACCATAAGGCTCCAGATCATGAGACCGAAAGACCCCCTGTTACGGAAGGAAGCATATGGAGTCGTTTACCGGGTCTGGTGTAGTTGCGGGCAAAGTAAATATGTTGGAGAAACCGAAAGATTACTTCGGACGCGTCTAGCTGAGCGCGCGGCAGCAGTGGGAGGAACGACGCTAACTTCCAAGTCGTACCTCATACGACTGGACCCAACCACACATTCAAGTTTGACAGAGCGAAAATTCTTGCCAGAGACGATAACCGCGTGAGCCGCGAACTGCTCGAGTAATGGCTTTCCGGTCCCTTATCAATAGAAAAGCGCAGCAACCTCCTCCTCCATATTCAGCATTGAGACTTAACCTAGGCAAAGTAATTATCCTCGAGGAGAGCGTGCGGATAACCACTGTCCCGGTGTCAATTTCAGCGAGTCAAATCACCCAATAGTCCACACGGAAGACGAAATCCGGTAGTTACCCACTCAGCCGCGTGTGATGATCCTGGTAGCTGATCGTCTTGACCGGCATGCAGGCGCATAGCAACCACATGGCAACAGCATACTTCAACACCTAGCCCGTAGAAATTTGATGTCTATGGGAGCTGCCAAATGTGATAGACACGTAGTGGCCTGGCAACTGCACCCTATAAATATTGCAACGCCTGGGCAATCCACTGTCCTTATCTGACTCCGTCTCTGATGATGAATTCAAGTTAGAATCAGAAATGTCAGGCTAATAAATCCCTTGCTCCAGCTATCATTTCTACTTCTTTGTGACGCCCCAGTCTATTCGTGACGCCTATGATTCATTTGACAAAAGTTTCCTCGTTGCACATTGGACCTCATTTCCCTTACTGAATACGGCGCAGAATGTAGGCAGTTCTCGCATGAACGTACCACATTATCATTTCGACCGAACTGTGGGCCAGTGAACCATGACGCAAGCAGCTCGCGAATCACGCGGTTGTCACCTCTAATGAATCAAAATTTAACGAGGCTGAAATTCTCGCTAGAAGTGGCAACCGCGTCAGCCGCGAGCTGCTTGCGTCATGGTTCATTGGCCCACAGTCCATCAACAGGTGCAACGAACTTCCCTTTCCTTACTCGGTGCTGGGACTTCACTTAGGCGGAGTAAGTAGCCACGCGAGAAGCGCACAGGTGAACACTTTTCTAACGCCAGGGTCAGTGGGTCAGATGGTCGAGCAATCATCACACCAACATCCAACGCACGTGATAAAATTGCAGCAATTAACGACGCAATGTCGACCATCAAACAAACAGCACACCAAGTGCAACGATCCCTGACGAAAGGAAGGAAGCCGCGGAGGCATGGCGACTGCATCCTTTAAATACTGCAGCCCTTTGTGCATGGACCACCCGTATCTGCTTTTGTCTCTGATGGTGGGTTCGAGCAGGGACCCGAAACGTCAGGCGAACAAAGCTCTTGTCCCAACGATCGTACCTCCTTCTTTACAACTGCCTCCTGGGACTCGTCTCTTCGCTTCTGATGGACTGTTTATGTAATCCCCCTAGTTACTCCAGTAATGTGCACCTATCTTTGCGAACCCTTTAAATAAGTCGTAGACTTCCCTTGATGTCAAAACATTCCAGACGTTTGCGGATGCTAGTAATTCTTTCCAACTGGTCGCAATTAATACATCCGTTGATCAGGAACGAATATTTGTTAGGTTTGATTTTTGTAATGACATCTACACCTTGTTTATGAGAGATAGAGTTAAGGATTCTCTAGAGCTGCTTAAGGATCCATTCATAAGCTCATGGCTGGTTCACCGAAGAATCTCATAAATATTTGAATCAACTTCAAATATGGGGCTTGCGCGGGATAGGCACAAGGGATCTTTGACTATTAGTGACGCAAATCCTTGCAGGATCTTCCTTTCCGGAACCCATATTGGCATTTCCATAGCAGGCGGTGAACTTCCAGGAATTGCATCAGTTCACTCTTTATGATCCTTTCCATAACTTTGCAAAGAATGCATGTCAAGCCTATGGGCCTGTAATTTGTCGTCGCTGCCCTGTTACCTCCTTTGTGTAGCGGAGTAATATGCGCCAGCTTCCAATCGATAGGAAATGTTCCGGTGTCAATGCCTCTAATTCTCTTCGTACAATGCCTTCTGAGAAGAGTAAACCACTGACGCTTGGGGTCAGCAGTTCTTCTGTGGAGGGAGGAAGGAACCTTGCCTCGTTTGTGTAGACCGATTGGAAAAACTGTGAAAAATACGCAGCTTTATCCCTACTATCAGCAATCTCAACGCCATCAGTAGTCCGTATTAAGTGGATTTGATGCCTGTTCCTTGTACTTTGTCGGAGGTAACTGTAGAGTAATCTTGGGTTCTGCGTTGCTTTTTGTAGCAAGTTCTTCTCGAATTCCCGTCGCGTTTTCATGATCAGGTTCCACAGTTTGTTTCTCTGTGTCTTGTATGTGTTTAAATATTCAACTTGCTCAGTGACGCAGTATTTTCTCCACAATTTGTGCTTCCCGTTGATTTCTTTCTTGAATAGAATATAATAGGTTTATTGTAGCGCCCCTGGGCAGTTTGCCCTTTGTCCTTCACGTGTTCTCGTTGGGAACATTACATTTTGTGTGAGGCACGCATTTAATGTTTTGCTCAACAGGCGGTAATCGAATGCCGATTTTGGACCTGACGCTTGGAGGGTATTCCAGTTTGTTCCTGGTGCGTTGAAGTCGCCCATGATCATGATGTTAGGTCGACTGGAAAATTTCTCCAACTGCTCCAATAGTTGAGGGTCGGCGATTCGGTCTGTCCTAGGTGGTCGGTAGACAGTGAGGACATCGAGACACGGGGAACCGGTAGCCTTCATGGTCAAACAGATAGCTTCCGTACTGCACGCAAACTTGGTGGTGTTTTCCGACACTGCCAGGCCTTCATTCACATAAACAACTATACCATCGCCCTGACGATATTCCCTGTCCCTCCGATAAATTTGGTATCCAGGCAAGGCTACTTCGCCATCGCTAGTATTTCCGGACAGCCAGGTCTCGGTTACTGCTAAAACATCTGGAGACAGCTCGACAAGGCAAAGTTTTAGCTCGTCTAGTTTCGATATGAGGCTTTGGGCATTCGTGTTCAAGCACCTGAGTTTTGCACCAGCCGAATTTCCCGTTGCATTTGTTCCCGTTTTGAGCATTACTCTGTTATCTCGAACGCCATGCTCTCTGGGCTGATAGATTCCATTTATATGCGTTGCTTCATTCAGATCAGTGGACGTTACGCGCTTACATGTGTTGCCGCCTTGAGCAGGTGGTTCAACGAAGGTATCTGTTTCAGCTGAGTAGGTGCCGTCATGCTTAGCATTACAGTCTGGTTCCACTGAAACGGCTTATATTTCCGAACTACCTTCCCGTTGAATATAGCCAGATTGTGTTCGCCACCGTTCCATCTTGGTTTTAACTCCAAGACAAGTTCCCGACGTTTCAGCCGTTCCGCTGATGAATAGTCCGGTTGAAAAAAACCTGTCTGTGTGTTTTTCTGAGGTCGGTTTTTTTGAGACGATCAACTTGATTTGCTCTTTGTTCTCCAGCATAATTTTGAGATACTATAAGGGCGTTACGTTCTAAAAGATTAAGAGTCTTGGATTCCGATACACCCAGGTGTTTGATAACTTCAGGCACATTTGTGTCGTGCCCGTCAATACTTAGTTGAGGCTGGTGATCATCGCCAACCACCACAGCTTAGCATTTGTGACAAGAAAGAGAAAGGCGACATGTGCAGCGCCATTGCTTAAAGGCCCGAGGGAGATGGGATCATCGGTAGTAAACTGTATCAGGAGGATGGTGTCGTCCAGCGCAACCTTCACCTTGTCGAAAGCAGCGAGGGCGTCTGTAGGAAGTTTGAACGAACTTTTGAAACGCGAGAGGAGGCTCGTGGGCGACAGAATCATGTCGGAATAGTTCAGGAAAAACGGACGATAGAAATTCAACATGCTTAAAAATCGCTGCAGCTGAAGCTTTGAAGAGAAAGGTAGGAAATTACATATGGTCGTAACCTTTGATGGAAGAGAATGAATGCCAATGGAGTCAATCGGATGCCCGGGAAATTCGAGGGAGGGCAAACCGAAACGCACTTCGACGGGTTGACAACAATGCCAAATTGTTGAAGGCGGTCGAACAACTTTGTAGGATGCATCATTTGTTCTTCAGCGGAGGAGCTGACCACCAAAAGATCGTCAATGCTGGCGAACACAAACGGTAGGTCGCAAAGCACTCCGTCAAAGAACCACTAGAAGGTCTAGGAAGCGTTGTGGAGTCCAGAGGGCCTGCGAAAGAACTCAAAGAAGCCAAAGGGGGTAGTGACGGCTGCCGGGTAATTCGCTGGAAGGCACGAACCTGGTCGACCTTGGAGAACATAGTTTTCCCGAGTAGGGTGCCAACAAAATCCTAAAGATGCGAGACAGGTTAGCTGTCCGGGACTACTATGTTGTTTAAGGTCCTGTAGTCACCGCAGGGAGGCCAGTTAACATTGGCGGCCTTGAGAACCGTGTGGAGGGGTGAGGCTTATGGACTTTCACATTGACGGGTGGCGCCCATCTGAGGCGTGTGTGTGAACTCGTCCTGGGCGATAGCAGGAAGTGCATGCGCGGACAGCGTGATCGAGAAAACACGGGCGGGCCAGTTTTCCAGATGTGGTGAATAACGTCGCGTGGGGAGTAGAAAGGTCGAAATTGGGACGCGTGAAACCAGGGTATTTGATAAGGAGCTGCCAAAAATATTCTCGGGTTCAGGGTCCGGGACGGCGAGTTGATGGCGAGCGTCAGAAGAACTGATACCACGGACGGTGAATTCGGTGGTCTTGTCGTGTAAACGGGGCTAACGGCAGTCCAGCCGACCAGAAGGTTGGAAGCAGCGAGGAAGTATGCACTGAGAATGGCACAGGGGATGTCAGTAACGAAAAAGACCAAGGGAGAGGATTTCGAAGACCGATGTCCAGGGAAAGGGAGCAGGTACCGAAGGTGGCGATTTGAGAAGTGTTGACGACCTGAAGGAATAGATCCGGATTAGGGCACAGACGACTGGCTGACGTGGGGGCCATAACATTCAGGTGCGCACCAGTGTCGACTAAAAAATGCCTGTCACTTCGGGTGTCGCGGACGTAAAATGTGCGACCAGGACTAGAGCTGCCATGGAGGTTTGACCCACTGACCTTCGGGTTGACTTGTTTCACTCGTTTGATCTCTTTGGAGATTAAGAGGCAGGGACTGATGCAACAACGGGCTTTAATACCAAAGGTCGTGTGTTGTTGGAACGAGATGAAGGCATAGACAAGACATGCTGGCAGATGACCTCGACGGGCTCAAGGATAATGAAGTAACTGCATGCTCTTCAAGAGAAGCGATATCACACGTCAGGTCTGAGAGGTGCGACACAGGAGAAATTGAAGAAGTTGAAAGATCGGAAAGAGATGTTTCTGAAAAGCTGAACATCTCTATAAGCCGTTCGGTCACCTAAGTTGTGCGGCCGAAAGAATGCCAGAAGCGGGTGCCAAAATATGCTGCCTGTCACTTCGGGTGTCGCGGACGTAAAATGTGCGACCAGGGCTAGAGCTGCCCTTCCGGTGGAGAGTTATCTATTGTCAACACTCGACTTTAACGTTGATTATGAAGAATAGACATTACCGTTTGTAAGGAGTCAGGTGGGGGGCAGGTGGTATGACCAACAACACAAAGATCTCCAAATCAGAAGTCAGGGAAGACGGACTGGGTTGGCCAAATGTACTCACGTGTAAGATCGTGCAAGAGGCTCAGTAAGCTGTTATCGCAAGCTGTATCTCCAGGCAAGTTTTTTGTCTGTGTCCACCGTTGAAGTTATTAGGCTCCAGCGCGCGTACGCGTCTTCGCTCTGTCTCAAGCTGTGTCCGCCAGCAAATCAGGGAGGCGTAGTGCTCATTGGCTTCGAGCTCCAAACAAGGCCATTGACAAGCCTTGCGCGGTCCCAGCAGCGAGTCGACAGGGAGCATGAGGGGGACAGAAAAGCAGCTAGAGAAGGCGCAAAGAGAAAGGAAGCGATTTCAGTAAAACCACTGATAAATTGTCATATTGACGACTCTTAGTTAAACTGGAGACTTTGGGAATTCGCGGTCACCCAGATAATTTTATCGAGTCACACCTACAATCAGTGACCAATTTCATGAAGTGTTGGTGAAAATTCCGAAATGCGTTTTCGATTAGGGAGGATTACCTTAATGACGTTGTATTGTAAGTTATCACGTGACATAATCCTACAATATTTCGTACCTGCCAAGATGTTGGCTTTTAAATGGACTTCCTTTTGCTCTCATGTAAAAACACAACTCGCCAAAAATGACTGCTCATGTAGCATGCATTTTTGACGGTAATTTTCGATGAGATTATAAATTCAAATATATTTGATGGAAAAGACGCCAAAGCATATGCCTTCTTTTAATGATTTGGTAGCACATCGCGCTGTTTTATATCTTTTACTCGAACAAAATGTGTATTTAGGCTTTAAGGAAGTTCATGTTTATGAGACTTTTTAGGACCGTGTAAGGCATATTCATGTATATTCATGTGCCTGACCGTTTATTAGCGCTTCTCATGAAGTATTCGAAAAGTCCCTATCCATTGCAAAATTTTGTGAACTTTACATGGTACCTTCTCAAAGACATGAGGGAACATATAATTTTTCTTTCGCGGAATGTATACACCTTGTAGACTGAAATAGCTAAACGCTAATGTAACGGCTGCTCTGGCTGAAAATTATTCGAAAATTGGAAAACTTCCTTAAAACTTAGACATCCCTTTCTTTGAGTATAAATATAGAGATAACGTGATGTACGTTATCTTTACACGCACCATGTGCATGAATTGCCTGGGGCAGCCGTGTTTTGTATGACTTTCCAGCGTCCACCGCGATTCGCCGCGTCAGAGGCTCTCGTCGGTTCCATAAAGGTAGTGAAAGGAGGGGACAGCATTTGCTGGCGGACGGCAAAGCTCACATTACTGGTTTTGCGGTGTCGCTGGGAGAGGTCTGCGTTTCAGATTGTCGTTGAGATGATTGATAATGATACGAGAGAAGATCTCGGAAATTTTGAGCAGCGAGATTCCTCTCGGACTATATACACTTAAATAAAAGAAGACGGGAAGGCGATCGCTTTCCCGTCTTCTTCTATGCAATTACCTGGGCCGCGCGTATTCTCTATCATTCGGAATACACTTAAATAAATAAATAAATTTTTATTTAATGCCAGTTTAAAGGCATTGTCAAGGGAAGCGTTTAAACATAAATCCGACCGGCAGTGAAAAAAACTCCTGAGCTAAAGGGATAAAAATATAGTTGATGGTGGTTTTTATGGTTTGAAGGGCTCAGGAGAAAAAACTGCCAGCGGCGGTAGAATATCGACCGTCAAGAAGGTGGGAGGTTGCACGGTATCGGAGATTTTCGGACGTCAAATTCCTTTCATGAAGTTGGGGATAGCCAAAGTAGAGGCGTTGAGGAACAGCTGGTGAGACCGGCCATAGTGTTCAGAGACCACAAACGCCATCGCTACGGTACAGTCGATCAGAGTTTCCAGCACCCGAAATTTGTGGGAGCTTTTCTGAATGCAAAAATCGAGTAATAGTTCTCTTAAATAATGGATAATTTTGCAGAGTTTTCACACTCATGGGTAGTTTATTCCAAATAGCAATTGCATTTACAGAAAAGAACCGACGATATTTAACAGTACGTGCCAGAGGCAGAAATAAAAAGACCTCACGGCGACTGTTACGTCGTGGGTGGATATGATGTCTTAAAGAGGTGAGTGGGTTAAATGTGTGCTTTTCCGCTGGAGAGGTGACGCATTGATCTGATGGTATCTGGGAGGAATGGCGGGACGTCGACGTCGTTGATCGTTTAAATTTGGGGAGTTGGTTGATGGCGGCATCGGAGACCATGGATGGGCGGTTTAGGACACTTTCGAAGTTTTGCGCATAGCGCTTCAGATTCCACGGTTATCCCTCCAGAAGGGTTGTTCTGTCGGAGCTGAGAAGTGGTATCGTTCTTTTAACTGTGGCGTCGCAGACCGCCTTTATTGATGCGACGAAGTTTGTTGTTTCATTATGACCCACATACTCCTGAATTTCCTCATCTTTACGAGCCATCCAGACGTTCTGATTCTCCAGCAGCGGTTGCTGCAGAAGGTGACCACATTCGAAGGAGGAAACCTTGTTTGCATTGGTCCAGCGGTCGTTGTAGACGTTGTATTGCTTATTCTCCACGGCGAGGTGAATGCGGAGTTCTTCTTCGATGTCGCCAAATCAGTCCTGGTGTTCACAGCGTGGGCGACTGAGGGTGTCCAGGACGATGGAGTAGATAACGTTCTGAACTTGGCGTCATTGTGCCTCCACGGCAGCGTCGTCGTCCGGATCCTGTATTTCTCCCAGTCGTTGGGTGAGTGGATCGAAGAAATCGAAGCGGTGGGCGGGCAAATTCAACAGAACAGTATTTAACTTACTGGTGGTCGCTTGTCCTGTGGTCTCATGAGGGGGCGCAGTCGAAACCTCGCCTTGGAGCTAGCGAGGCGGTGATCCATCCAGCCTGCGGCGCCACAGATCATACTTGTCGCTAAGACGTCCTGTCGAGCTCGCCCCCGGGAGAGAGCACACTTCAACAGCTGCCACTGCCGCAATAGAGGGTGGGTCCAAACCGCGTTCTCCTGCATCGGGAGGCAGAGGAAGGTTCCGGTGGGGAGTAGGACGGGAAGAAGAAAGAGAAGGAGGAGAGGTAGATGAAAAAGGAGACGGTGTTCTGTGCAGGTTAGCAGAAATAAGATCCTGTTATCGTTGCAGTCGCCAATCCAATGTGAATCCCGCACTTCCATCCCAGGCAGTATGTTCTATCCTGTGGCAGAAATTTAATTCACCAATGACAAACAGCTTGTCCGCCTTCGGTACATTCATCAGGAGAGTGCACGAGCTCTTGTAGAACATGTTCTTCAACTTGCCAGAATTGGTTATTATGAAGGCGTAGGCGCTGACGGCGGCGACGAATCTGGCTCCGCGAAAAGGCAAACCCAGGGCCATGAGACGATTGTTGATGTCCGGCAAAAAATAGGGCTCCCGTCTTACAATATCGCTCCAGGTGACAAAGGTGATTCCACAGTCACGTCGCTCTGCTCTCGTGTGGCGGCTGCAGAAGAATGTGTAGTCGGAATCCACTTACTCCAGTTGACCTTACCCAGAGAATCGGGTCTTGTTAAGAGCTGAGATATCCACCACACAGCGCGCCAATTCCCTAACGACCAGGGCTGCCCTACGTCTTGGTCGGTTGCTCGGCTGGTTACCTGGGATAGAACGAACATTCCAGGCTGCCGGAGTGAGCAGAATCACACCACCACCCCGTGGGATAAGGCGGAAGGGTTGGGAGCGGGAGGTTTGTTTATTTTTTTGCTTGTTTCAGTCGTGAGTTGTACATCTGCGAGCCACAGTCTGCGCGCAGATGTGGTGATTTCAGATTTAGTTTAAGTCACACTATGTGGCCCATCCCCCAGGAGGAAGTAAGCTGTTCTGTCCCGAAATAGGGCGGCCTAAATATCCCAGACAGCTGCCGATCTCCACTATTGGGCACCTTTTGGTTTAGTAGGAGAGCGAATCGAGTTATCTTAGACCGCCTACGAGATTTCATGTCACCCTCTCTGTGGGACTTTTGGGAGTGAAGGGGAAGGGAGGGGGGTTGGGAATTAAAGCATAATTATCGGATATGGGGACGCACGCACCACGGGAACCTTTATCTGGTTTGGTCCGTATGGTCAAGGCGGTTACCGGGGTGTGTGTCTGCTAGGCTTAGCCTACCTTATCAGCCACAGATAAGCGTTGCCTGCCCGTAAAGGACCGTACGGAGCAGTCACCATTCGTATGGTACGACCTACCACCCATACACTGGTGCACCCCAAATGGACAACCCTTCAGCCCCTGCCCAATCACCGCAACCAGTCAGTACTAACTACGATGGTCGACTTAACTCCTGAGTTGGCAGCCTCCGAAGCTACGGTGACGTCTCATATGTAACTTTCGAATCCGTGGGTTTTTGCTTTTGTTTTAGTTTTTGACATCCCTTTAAACACGTTTTTGATGGCATCTCATAGTTGATGGATTCCTCTTTTTCAATTCACCAACCAGACTTGTTTTTTTGATTCTCCACGCAATGCCTTTAGACGTTTTCAATCATCGAACGACTAGCCACGCTCATCACGCCAAAGATTGGGCTTCACTACTCGAGAATGGGAAGGATAAGCATTCGATCAAGACTTAATTCAATTTCTGGAAGGTAGGAATTATAAGAAATACAGTCAAAAATCAATATTATTTGTGTAACTTAAAGTTAAATCTGCGATAATGGAACATTCATTCACAGGGGATGCCCTGAAAAACCATTTGTTGGGATAGACTTTCAGGTCGAAAGCACATGTAACGACATGTGTATTGATAGAATTCCATCGACCATATTGAACTCACAGAGAAAGAGCAAACAAGTCAAAAGAGCTTTGTTCCAGGCAATGTTGGGTTGCATATTTGGAGGAAGAATATACGGTAGGCGTGCTAACTCATGAAATGCTAACCGAAATTCTGAATGACGTTTTCGTCTCGAAAATATTACTCGGGTATGGTTTTCAAATTAATCCCCGTGCAGCATACGGCTGTAACAATTCAATTACCTCAGGACGCCGGCTTTTGAAAGTATATCCTTCCGGTCGAATGCAAAAACCACACTCTGTGAAAATGACTACTTAAGCAGCATGTATCTTTCTCACTGATTTTCGATGCCCCTGAAAATCCAAATATATTTCATGGAAAGAATGCATAAACATATCCCTTCTTTCACTCATTCGGTAGTAAACTACGTATTCTTCCAAGTTTATACTCAAAGGAAGAGTATTATTTGGTTTTCAAAAAACTTTTCCAAATCCCTAATAATTTTGAAGCCGACCTGTCGTTGCACCTACATTCAGGGTTTAAATTTCATGAGATAGCACGCATACGGTAGGCACTTGAGATCGTCAGCATAACTTAAAAAGTGAGGGTGTTAAACTGCAAACGAAATGGCATTAGCGAATCGTAGGCCTGGACAGGCTACATGAAACAAGGGCGAAAGCTCATTCTCTTCCACCTCAGCCGCCCACGAAGGATACTGAAGTTCCGGTGACAATATAGGATTCGGGAGAGAGGTGTCTTTGAGCGAACGGGGATTATCATCCGTCACATCATGCTTATGTGAATTCAAATAGACATCTGCGTTGGAGGGCGACATCGCGGGAATGGACAACTAGTACCTCCCTAAACGACTTTTCTACGGCTGCGTCGTTAAGGATGTTCACAGACGAGGCGAACGAAAATGAGACTACGTGGACAGTTTTTGGGCCTCCATCAAGGATCTACAAATCAACCCGTAGATCTGAGAGGACCTTGCCCAGAATCGACTGGCCTGAAGAAGACCTATGAAGACAGGAGCATCAATAAACGAAGTCAATGGGATCACTGCTGCCAAAGCCATAAGAACCACTCGTAAAGCGCGTCCGATGCACAAAGACAAAACCAAACGCCTTCGGACGTGTTTACGCTGCAAACGATCATTCCGCGCACGGAGCGGCCCCGTTGGACATCTCCGGACCCAGTTCAGCAGCATCCCCACATTTCCACATCCTAACTCCGCAGACGCCCCCTATCATCACTCCAGCGCCAAAGCCCATGGCGTCCACGACAACCATCACCATCGCCATCGATGATTACGCTGCTACTGTCCCGATGTTTCAGCTGACATCACCGGCGCCGAAAACATCTCTCATTCCTGTCTCAACATCCAAAGAGACAATTGCCACCTCAACAACCTCCATCACCGGCAAGAACACTCCTGTCGTACCCTCAACCTCTACCCTTATCATTACCACCACCCCTACGACCACGAGCAATGTGGGCTCGACGCCAGCCTGTTCCTATTGCGATCGTACACACATCACGTATAGTCCAACTGCGAATCTACCACACCGAGGTCAGCGCGCCAATGTCAGGAGCTCCGATATACACTTAGCTCATCCGCCTCCGCTATTCACACTGCCTAAGTACATTCATTTACCGCATGGGTCTATTCGCTCTCATTGGAATCCATGAAAACCTGTGGTAAAACACCACCGGAGAAACATCCTCGCCAAATATCTTCTTACCAGCACAAACACCACATACAAACACGTTCCTCATCAGCCAACACAAACGCAGAATCGGAATGTATCATGCAAGTAGGAACCTCGCTCCTTGGCCCCTTCCCCGTGTGGCATTTTGCTATTCTAACACTAGTGAGCTTAGAGCAGTCCTCTTTCACTGAGTGAGATACTGAATTGTGTGTGCGGCACGCGCAGGCAGGCTGCCTAGCTCTGTCGGTCACTGCGCTCTCTCCCACCTTCAGTTGACAGAGTAACTCAGACTATTGACTGTCGCAGGGAGAGGGAAGTGATAGTGGGGCCAGCGGTCTCAGTGCACATTCCTCACTATAAACAACCGAACGCGTTTGAAAATGCCACGATGAGCTAAAAGCCGTGGCTTTAAAGGTTGCCAGTTGACGATTAAACTTAGACCCTACGCTCGGTTCAGCGTGTGCTTTGTGTGGAGTGACTGACTGGTGGATTGGGAGTCAGGCTACGATGACTCTTTCTCAATGTGGCCTCTATGTCACTCTCACGCAAGTGAGATCAGAGCCGTCCGCTGCTTTCGGGTGAAATCTTGCTGTGTTGAGTGGGGGCCAGATCGTGTGTATGGCACGCGCAAGTGAGCTGTCTTTAGCTCCGTCGGCCACTGTGCCCAAACTCTGCATCGGCTTGCCAACCCGTTCGAACAATGGACCGGTGTCTGGGAGTGGAAAGAGAGAGGGAGACTGAGTGAGGTCGACTCTTGTCTCATTTCCCCCACTATGAACAGTCTGGCATGCACGAATCTACCTTGGTACGCTAAATGCCGGAGCTCAGAAGGCAACCGATGGGATAGCTCGGTCCTCCTCAGGACGGAGAATCAAATGGCAATAGCGCCTTCTTAATGAGGCCGCCATGGCACTCCTAATCATTTGGGTTCCGAACCGCATCCCCTTTTTCTTGTTGTGTGAAAGTTTGGTCGTCTCTATGCAGACCATTGGTTTGATGCCACGCTTTATGCAGGTTCACACATCATCAGCAATATTTACTATTCTGTACCGAATTTGGAAGACGTTGATCTTAGTCTATCATTTAACTGCATTTTCGAATTTTAACACCAAAAGTGAGGCTGAAAGTGAGAAATCTTATGTCGGGCACCAACCCAAATCGTATTGACTTCTGATGCGATTGTAAAATGTCGTCTTGTTGCAGTTAGACAGAACTCCGATTGTTCGGTTTGATTTTTATCCTTTATATAGTCTGCAGATAGTGGTGCACAACTTCCTGTTGGTTGCAAGTTGACCTAGCTGCGGCCTCGACCAACGCCAGATTTTCAGGCCCTGAACATGTATATCTTTCTCATCTACATTCTTTTTGTGTTATTACATAAGTGTGGGTTGTCTTTGTGGCATGCGTCTCCACATCATTCCGCTTTGGTGCTATCTCGCGTTAGCGCGCTCATGGCACTCTTCCTTTGTCAGGTAGGCGGCAACGATTCACCGGGAAATTAAAACCCTAGTTGACTGCTGTCATATCTCTGGGCAACGGTGGACCCCTCGGTTGCGTGATAGAGTGGCGATCGGGATCCGGACTTATTTGGAAGGGAAGATCGTGTCTTTGCTTTTTGGAGGACAAATGTCTGATTGTACCAGGTAGAGTTCAAATTCTTTTGCGCCATACCGGCAGCGACGGACTAAATAAGGACATTCGCAACTTTCTCTAACGCTCAGTTGACAAGGTGGGTGAAGCAGGTGGAAAATACCGTTAATAATTGGCCTGCTTCTAAATCAAACTGTTGAGGGCAAAGAGTAGTGAGGACCGTATCAACCACGACAGAAACCCTCTCATGACATCGGAGAGTAATTGCGTACATATACGCTAGTTCAAACGTTGAAAGTGGAGACGTTCATCGATGTGCTGCAAGGTAAGTGCAGTCCTGACTTGTGCATGAACGTGCTTTATAGTTAAGCGGGGTTATTCTTCGGCTACCTCTTTTCTACACTTCCCACAACCACTGCGTCCCAGTGACAAGGCACAGTCAAAGCTGCTGCCAAAAACCAAATTGTCCGTCTGCGCACACCCCACAAAATCTAGTCCCTAAATCCACACCTATTAGGCTCCGATAAGTGAATCTCGGTGTTTAAGTAATTAGTAGGTATCCTGAAGGATATCGTAGGAATTCGCCACGGAAATTTGGGCCATAGGACAATTGCGTTTCTCTATCATGTGACACACACAATCTCTCTCATACCACAATCGTGGGCTTGTCGTGATAGCTTCAAGCTCACCAAATTGATGACATTGGGGAATACGTTAAATTCTCATGAGGAGAGGCATCTGCTCTTCAGCGTACCCTCCCTTTCCTCTTTCAAACACTAAGAGGTCATCCAAATCTGTCGGCCGACTTGTATGGAAAGTGAGCGCAGCGGTTGATGTGCAAACATCTTCTTGGAGGGCTTACAGACACGGAGTATGAACCAGAAACGAAGCATCGAAGTTTTCATGCGCAATACGACGTCAGGAAAGTCTCAGAATTTATCCAACGCTTCGCAAGGCCTTTTAACCTTGATCTCAAGCACTTGCATGAGCCAACAATCATTTGCCCACTAGTGCAATTTGGAGATCGTGCACCGTTTCAAAAATCCCGGCGACGATCTCCCAATTTATTTACCACAGGTACGGGACCAGATTTTTCGGAGTCACTAATATACACCTGGAAGTGTGAGCTGAAAGGTTGTGTGCCCGCTGGTTGCTGGGCGCGGCCACCACAACTTGCATCACGCCAACCTCGACGAGGCCTAAGTAATAGCCAAGAAAATTACAGAGACCTGCCAGTCTGGTGCTATCTTAAAGTTCCACCAAATCGATGAATATGCAATCACTTAAGAGAATACACAATTTGGTCAGGTGAGGGTATGGTTTGCCCGTGTGGTAGGCCTAATAGTACACAAGACTGTCTACTACTTATACTTAAGTAGGTGTTATTCAATTACGCTTCGCCCGTGTACCAATTAGCTTGGCCTGCGTGTTTCACCGGCCTGTGCTATTGACCTTCCAGACAACCGCCCTGAGAACAGGGCGCTGCAGAAATGTCTATATTGACTCGTGGCCCAGTGGGTAGAGGCGTGGACTTCTAACTAACAGGTCGCGAGTTCGAGTTTCGGGTGTTCCACACTTCGAGGTCGGGTATGACCGGCCGACGACGGCTAATAAGCCAGAAATGGCCATTCCAGTCTCCCTTGTCTTTGTCGGTAATGCCGTTCTGCCTATATCATGCGCTGCTGTGCGGCTGCTGGTTGGGATCGAGAGAGAGAGAACGATCGGTGAGCGCCCCCTATCACTTTTCTCATTATTAATTCCTCGATTTCCTTTTATGTGTGTCCGAAGGCCCCACCCATATAACGCCTATTACCACCATTCTTGTTAGATGGGGTTCCAAGGTTATCTGTTGCTGGCCATACCATACCCTCGTCTTTGATTAAACGAGAAGAGTGCTCATAAGTGGAAGGTAGCAGCCCAGCTCTTCGCGGATCCGAAGTACAGGTCTATGGGAGGGAGGTAGAATTTCCATCGGCATCTGAGGCATCCTCAGTGTGGGTCAGTTATGCCCAACCACCTTTTCATGCAGACCTGCATCTCGGGCCCCCGTTCAGAACCCAAGCTCTCGCATTTACCCGTGGGGCTCCATCCACCATGCATCATTGACGCACTCTGGCAGGTTCACTCTGTCGGTTTTCGTTCCACAACGTAATCTCAGTCTGGTAATCAAAAGAATTCATTTCAAAAAACATACCTCGAAAAACTCAAAACTTAGAAAAATTAAGAATAGAAGTGCTGCATTATTTGAAATCGACTGACGTTATTTGTTGTTAACGATATTTGGGCAGAGGGAGAATGCCCATTAATTCCCTTTTGGTTGACCTACTTCAGCCAATCCAGTCGACAAAAAGGACAAGGATGTCTTTACTAGTGAACGAACGAAGGCATATGAGGTGGATTAATAGGAAGAAATACGCATATATTTCTGGAGGATATGATTAATTTAACACAGCCGATTGCAAACAACTAGGCAATCTTGGCTGTATTGGAAATCGCTGTCGAATCGGCAAGGCTTTAGTGCAACATTCAACAGTCTACATTTGACCTATGCTGCCAACCTCCCCCAGCCTACTGCAACGTCTGAACGCCGCTAATTATAAAGCGGTAGGCTGATTGCTCAAGCCAAATTCCCTAAGCAGTCAAACCCGCGTGGTCGTTGAGATTTTTACAACTGGGTAATTTAGCGTATTACAATTTGGCAGGAACGGACTTACTAAATTATGAACTCGGTAGTCATTTGGGGTAGTCTATAGTAACTGCTTAGGGCAACTTGCTTGGACAGTCCGCCTACTGCATTAGAATTGGTGGATTTCGGACGCTGCAGTAGTTGGCTAGCTGAGTGAATTACTACCACTACCCAGGTCAAATGTGTAATTCCAATTTGACGGATACCCTAATTTAAAATTGATGAAGGAACCATGGTATCTCCGTCAAGGTCCGCTCGTGGGAACGTTATATTTGAAATTTGAGGACGTTACTGACCAAGAAAACGTTTCATGATGTGCATAATGACGGCTGCCTTGTTGACGACATCGTTTCCATGGCAAACGTGTGTCATAAATGTTCCAAATATTTAACTGAACAAACCCCTCTATAAACGTCAAATAGTAAGTTAGAACCGTTAGCTTCATTCAATTTTTAAATGTGTCATTAACCAGGAGGAGTTGATAGTTTTGGCACAAAGAAGTGAATTCCAAAACACATTATGACAAAAGCAGTAGCATGTACGTGCCACTGAGTCAATACAGGGACGCATCATAACTCGCAGTCTTTTAGCAATATTCATATCAATGAAAAAAACATTAGACGATATCTAACAGCGAAGACCACATGTTTGGACAATTTCACGACCCGCCGTGAAATACTTGTCTTTTTCATTGTGATTTCTAGGATGCTTTTCTTTTTACTCCCCAGCATCTTCAGTAATCGTCACTGACCATTATAGGTCGCCTTTTGTTAGTTAAAAACGATTTTTAGCGAAGGTATGGCTTGTACCCGGGGTCAGTAACAGACAACCTGAGGACCCTGTCTAGCAGGAATGGTAGTAATAGGGGTTATACGGGTGGGGCCTTCGAACGCACTCAAAAATAATTAGAGAAGATAAAAATTAGAAAATAAATAAAATAACGCCGAAGGCATTTAATGTGCTTAGGAGGCAGACGGTAAGAAGGCGCACAAATTTAAAAAACTAACCACAAACGGTATTCAGGGAAATTTAGGCAACCGAATAAACCGCCGTCAACTGAACGACTGAAGCTCAGGTTCTAAGAGAATTAGCGGCCAATAGGAATTGGCCGCGAAAGTTAATCGAAGGTGCAAACAACGCAGATTGACTGCTTTACCAGAAGACACTATAAGTGTCAGGAATGTACAAGAAATATAAAATAACGCACAATAAGGAGGCATAACAAGGTAGGCTAAATGACAGTAAGGAAACATAAAAAGAAGAGGCAAGTCAGGTGATGTAAAGAGGCATTTCTTAAAAATAGATGCATAGGTGTATGCAATGAAAATAATTCACGATATATAACGGAGATGTCAGTACGAAATATAAATTAACAACTTGAATATTGAAGCACATAAAGGCAGTCTGCCCATGTAGACATAAGCATCAGCATCTGTATGTGGAATGTAGTTGCAATGGTAGGAAATAGCGACAAACCATAAACTAATTATTTCTTTTAAACGCAGACCACCGTCTCAACAAACCGTAGGACTCAGACGACCTGAGGGGCACATAGTAACGGAGGTTGTGGAGATAATGGAAATACTGAACTCCGGTAAGGTGGGGAAATATTGCGAATACAAATAAGAAGCTTACATGAAGGAAGCCTTGTGTCAGGCCGGGCTGTCCGGGTCCACATTGACGAGATTCAATATCGTTTGGTGGTTTGCACTCAACACCGACGGCCTAAAATAAGCACGGGAAATCCTCCTGTCCCACACGGCAGAGGTGTACCTCATGAAGCAGCCGGGCGATTGATAAGCCCGATGGAATTGGTACGCAACAGCCAATTCTCTCGACTGTAAGAATTTTCATGTGTAGAAAGTAATCTCAAAATACTCAGTCTTTGATATGCCGTTGATTGTGGACGAAATTTTCGCGTGACATCTAACACGTCGTGGGTGGGGAGCACAATAATAAGTCCATATAGACATTCCTGCAGCGCTTGGCTCTCGGGGCGGTTTTTTGCAAGGTCAATAGCACAAGCCGGTGAAACACGTAGATCAAGCCTAAACGGTAAACGGGAAAACATTTTCGAACATTGCCTACTCAAGTAAATGCAGTATTGGGTCTTGTATACTGTTAGGCCTACCCCGGGTACAAACCATACCCTTACCGACTTTTTTATGATAATGTTTTTATACAATGAGTGACCGATCTCATGAAATGTTCGCTGAAATACGGAAATGCGCTTTCGATAAGAAGGGTTACTTAGTCGCGGTTGTAACAATGATTATCTTACGGCATAATCTTATAACATCTCGAACTCGGCAGGATGTCAGCATTTGAATAGACTGCTTTTCAATCTCCCGTAGAAACCGTACTCGGTGAAAAATGACTACTTATGTAGCATGCATTTTCCACTGATTTTTGATGGTTTGTCAAATTCAAATATGTCTTATAGAAACCGCGAACAAAAATATGCTTTCTTTCAGACAATTAATAGTGAATCACACCTTCTTTATATTTTATACTCAAGGAAGAAGTATAATTAGGTTTGAAAAAGTTTTCTAATTGCCGAATAATTTGGAGCCTGATCATTCGTCACATTAGCTCTTAATGAGTTCAGTCTAGAAGGTGCATGCGTTCCGCGTTAAGAAA
>CACRXP010000023.1:1321608-1338608 GCA_902702965.1 Spirometra erinaceieuropaei
TACTCGGTGAAAAATGACTACTTAAGTAGCATGCATTTTCCACTGATTTTCGATGGTTTGTCAAATTCAAATATGTCTTATAGAAACCGCAAACAAAAATATGCTTTCTTTCAGTCAATTGATAGTGAATCACGCCTTCTTTATATTTTATACTCAAGGAAGAAGTATAATTAGGTTTTAAAAAGTTTTCTAATTGCCGAATAATTTGGAGCCTGATCATTCGTCACATTAGCTCTTAATGAGTTCAGTCTAGAAGGTGCATGCGTTCCGCGTTAAGAAAATCAAATATTTTTCTATGCCATGAAAGAGATGCCATAAAGAGTTAATAAAGTTTTGCAATGGGTGCGGACTATGTTGCACATTTCATAAAGAGCAGTGGTAAACGTACAGGTACGATGCTATGTGAACAGACATTGCGCAGTCTTGAAAAATCTCATAATTAGAAACTATTTAAAACCCAATTATACTCCTTCGTTGAATATAAAATATAAAGAAGGCGTGATGTTCTATCAATTGACTGAAAGAAAGCATATTTTTGTTGGCGGTTTCTATAAGATATATTTGAATTTGCCAAACCATCGAAAATCAGTGGAAAATTTTATAAGATTATGCCGTAAGTTAGTCAGTATTAAAACCGCGACTAAGTAATCCTTCCTAATCGAAAACGCATTTCAGAATTGCAGCCAACATTTCGTGAGATCGGTCACTCATTGTATGTAGACCAGGGCGCCTGAATGGATCGCAGGGCTTAGGGAACACAAGACCATATGAACCGAAACGATAGGAAGAGCTTATTTACCTCCACCAGGACAGTCTGCGCGGCCGCACCAATACAGCCGCGCCGCTGTTCAGCCGCAACGGAAAAGCACTCACTGCAGATAAAAAAAGTAGATTCCGGAATGTTTGGCTGAGTATTTCAGAACTGCCTTCAACCGCTCACCCGCAATCACAGACACTGCCATTGATCAGCCCTTCAAAATGGAAACTAATACCGATCTGGATCATCCGCCTTCCCTTTCTGAAACAAGCAAAGCCGTGCAACAGCTCTTCAGCGGGGAGCACTGGGATATGATGCGATTCCGGCCAAAGTCTACAATTACAGATGCTCCCGGATGATGGAAGAACTTACGGCGATATTCCAGGAGACGTGGCGGCAGGGACAGGTCCCTCAGGACTTTAGGGACGCCAGCATTATGAACATCTACAAGCGCAAGGGCAACCGTAAACTCTGCGACAATCCCCGAGGCATTTAACTCCTCAGCATTGCCATGAAAAATTCTGCCCACGTCCTCCTCAATTTCTTGAAATTCTTCTTGGACATGGAACTCTTTTTAGAAAGTCACTGCAGATTTCAAAGCCACAACATCATCGATATGATTTTTTCGCCCGTCAACTGCAAGCGAAATTTCAGGAAATGCGGACAAGCCTCTACACCACCTTCGTGGACTTAATGAAGGACTTCGATACAGCCAGTCGCAAAAAAATTTGGGGAATCGTGCTGGGATTCGAATTTCCGGAGAGATGCACACACATGGTACGCCGTCTGCATGACGACCTGGTGGCGCCCATCACGGACAATGAGGCAGTCTTGGAAGCATCTGCATTGCGTAATGGAAGGAGGCAGGGCTGTGCAATCGCCCACACTCTCCTCAGTCCCAGATTCTCCGCTATGGTTATAGGCGCCTCTCGTGAGCAGTGGTCAGGGATCAACATCGCCTGCCGGCTCGGCGGACAACTAGCAACGCACAGCGCGCTCAAGCAAGCTCAAGAGTATCCCAGACCTGCATCCACGACCTGCTGTTCGCGGTCGACTGTCTACTCAATAAAACGAACTAGGTGGCCATGCAAAGGAGCATAAACATTCTCGGTTCCGACTGCGTCAACTTCGACTGACCGCCATCACAGAGAAAACATTTCCTATGCATAAATCGGCGTCACACGATCACCACCCCTAATACCACCATGGCGGGTGAGAACACTCCCGAATCCTGTTAACCAGCAGCCTTACCACTGCCGTCCCCACAACCATCAATGCGGACTCGATTTTAACTTGTCCTCATTGTGATTGTACCTTCACATAACGCATAGTGCTCGGCGGTTAATAGCAATACAACGCACTAAAGCCCACAAACCAATGCCCCGATCCCAAATATACCTTCGCCACACCCAGCTTAACTGCCCACACTGCCTACGATCAGTCAGCCAGCACGTGGGACTACTCGGGTACAGGCTTGTCCAATGCGACGAATTCACCGCAATGCTGACATCCTGACGAAACCTTGCACACTCATCAACTAACTCATCTCCAGGACTATCAAAATCACTCTACCAGGGACACCACTGCAAGCACTATCACCTCAAATACAACAGCTGCCGAGCTATCCACCCTATATTGATACCGCATACGCAGTAGACCACCGCAGACCAAACCCCATCACCACACAGCACTCCAATAACACATACACCACACTAGCCTCTACCACATTACCAATCACAGGCATGTAATTAACACCTATCAGTTAAGTGAAAAGTGCGTTCTTCGGCTCCTTCTTCATGAGACCTCTATGGCACACCAAAGAATGCGGGATCTGAGCAGTCCACTCCGTTGTGTGTAAACCCGGTGTGCTGTGCGGGGGGGGGGCTAGGTCGTGTGAGGGATAGGCAGGCGGGCTATGCAGCTATCAGCCACTTGCGTCGAATCGCCACATCAGGCGACCAACCGGCTCCTACTGATGCCTGGAGAAGGGAAGGGGGTGTGAGGTCAACTCTGCGGACTCCGTCCGCGCGGCACTCAACGAATTTCCCCAGTACAAAGAATCTGACGCGTTTTTAAACTACCACCGCTAGCTAAAAGCCATAGTTTGGAAGGCTGCCAACTGGTGGGATAACTCGGTTAGACTCCTACTTACTGTGGCCTTTATGGCACTCCGATTCAGTTGGGATGCACGTTTACTCCTTTTCTGTGAAATCCTGGCACTTTGTGCGCCGACCGGGCGTTTGTGCTACGCGAAGGCGGGTTGTTTAACTATTTTAACTGCCTGTATCTGATGCAGTCTCACGTTTCTTTAAAAGTCCTTCATGACGTCCTGCTCAGGTGGGTGACAGAGGAAAGAGCGCGGTAGATGCAGTGCTCGTCTGCTATCACTACAAGACAATTCGCACACAAGCCACCGCCACTGTGCCCACAGTGGCGTGGGGCACATGGTGAATATACTTATTTACTATGATCGGACTGTGATATATGTTACAAATGGTGAAATTTGCAGGAAGGCAGACAAAGAACGTTTGTCATCCTCTTTTATGAATACTTATGGGCCTCCAGGTATGTAAGCGCCTGCTATACCATGATTCAATAGAACGTGGCCCTCGCAGCCTGCTGTGCGTTGGCAGTTCTCTGGCACCTGGTTCCCTGTTGGTAGATGCACTTACGCTTCCGCTGGGTATACAGACTATGCGCATGGTTGCTCAGTGTCATGTGTCATCACCTCCTCTTTTTACCCCATTTATAAATCCTGGAAAAAACTCCAGCATATTTTTCCAATTAGTTTCTTATCTAAATCTATAAAAGATCTTTTAATGGAGAAGGGGAGACTGGCCGCTCATTTGAAGGCATTTAAAGGATGGATTCAGAGTTGACGAAACGGCTATCCAGATGTCCTCTTCTATTCCATTACCCAGGTGCCTTCCTTCATGGAAGTCTTGATAGGTGTTGTCCTTCAAATTCCCCTTCGTAGATTTGAGCTGTAATGTAACACACTTATCAGCGCCAAATTCAAGCAACCATTAATCCAACAATTTGCATAGGCGGCTAAATCCACTTGTAGGCTTCGTTCTTTCTTGTTGCAGTTGATCACCTCCCATTGTTTCTTATCCTCCACAACCCTGACTCCCCTGCGGTCCAGCCCTGTTGTGGTACTCCGCTCCTCCGATCGTTCCCTAGGACCGCCTGTTCATGTCGCTCTTCTGTCCTTCTCACGGCCCCTGTCAATTCGCTGCTGGATCCGCGCAAGACTTGGCACCAAATTGTCGACAGCGCAGGATCAATCGACGCTCCGTCCTCCGCTGATTCGTTGCAGGCAGACAAAGCACATATGCGCATAGATTAGGACCTTAAAACCTCAACCCATACTCAGGTAGCGAGGACACTGGCTGCAACTGCTCGCTGGACCTCATGTACACTTTCTAGCCCCAGTAAAACTTGTCCAACCTAAACTGTCTGCCCTGACTTTTCGAACTAGCGCACCGTGATACTGTCATGCAGTCAGGAACATAGACCAAAGACGATAATAGCACAAGAATAGACCCCTGAGGTGCTACACTCACAACTGGCACTGATTTCGAATTTCCAGTGCACACAGACTGCGATCGGCCAATCGTGAAGTTCCCTGCTGAAGTCAGTGGACTTGCACGTATCCAAATTCTCGGACCTTGCAGAGCAATCGGCGATGTGGGACACTATTAAAGGCCTTCTTGAAGTCGAATAATACAACCTCGATTCTTGTGTCTTCCTCTAATGCAGGAGACCACTGCTCCATCCAATAGAATGCACTGGTCAAACAGAAGCCGTTTTGTCGAAGACCGTTTTGTACACTGTCAGGGACGTCGTTTACTTTGGTAAACATAAGTGTAGTTTTTGATGATCTTTTCATTATTTTGTGACAAATACATGTTAGATCCGCCGGCTTATAGCTGTCAGCACTTGTCCTGGGTCTATGCTTGTGAATGGGACATATACTCGCCATCATTATGTCAGAGGAGAGAATGCCTCAATCAACAGATCTCTGAAAAGCATGCGAATGTCAACAGGAGAATTTGCAAACATGCTTTCTCAATACTTTTCCCTTGTTTTGGTTTTGGCCTGACACTTCTACCCGTCCCTTCTCCACAGCTCCTTCTGAGAGATCGATGGTTTCCACGACTACATCTTTATTTACAGTAGGGTCTTAAGGTATGCAAGCATCTGCTATGCCATGATTAACAAACCATGGCCCTCGCAGCCTGGTATGCGCTGGCAGTCCTCCGGCACCTGGTTCCCTGTTGGTAGATGCACTTACGCTTCCGCTGGGTACACATGTCGTGAGCATGGCTGCCCAGTCATCCTCGTCTTTCTGACCCGTTGTAGTGCTGTTGTTGTTGTTGTTTAAAATCCTGGTCAGGTGTTTGCTGTGTACCGGGAAGTGCGATGGTGTGCTTAGGTGCGGGTCCGGCCGTGCCAGCCACCTGCGCCCTCCACCGCCTTAGCTCCTCTTGACTATGCCTCGACAACGGGCCCAGGTTGGGAAGGAGAGAGCGCGGCAGAGGTTACGCAAGCCTACTCTCACTATGAACCCATTCATGCGCAAGTCACCGTGCCTGCTTCACCTTGCTGTGGCGCACTCGGTGGACATCGTTGGGCACGACGATCGAACTGTCAGGAATACTTCTAAATGCATTTCCCAGGGGTTTTGTTGTTTTTGATTTCTTCCATAGTTCTGTATTTTCTTTATTAAATAGGCAAATTTTTGTATATAGAAAAACACGTTCACGTAATTTTCGTAGAGCCAGAGGTGGTTACCTTGGCATAGGTTCGTTTAGCATACGGCAGTTCGACCGTCTATTTCGATGATGCTCGCCGTGTGCTCCACAACCAAATGAGGGCAGGGACGGTGACGTGCGTGTGAATTGGTTTATAATGGCAGCAGACTTGCACAGCGTCTACCGCACTCTCTGCTCCCCCCCTGGGCTCCTATATAACAACTAGAAAGAATCCGCGGTCTTTTTTAGTTTAAGCAGACTGCAGTTACGCATGTAAAGTATCATAAATTCTCTTTTAGAGTGCCTTAGGTTTGACCCCTAAAATGCCGACTGTGTGACACTTGATTTTTGCCTCATAAGCTTCTCAACTATCTCCTAAATCTGCCTCTTCCATGGGTTGCCTAGGAATTTTCAATGTTGCTGAAGGTAATGTACGATCTTAGTTGTATTTTGAAAGTCAGAATTTCATGTACGTAGGTCTCTGAATGGCACCTGGTAAGTGACTTGGGTCATTTCTAATTTAACGCATACTAAAAAATTGAAGCAAAAACTGTCCAGGTAATTGAGATCATACAAAGTGAAATAGGACGTATTTTAACACACACGATAAGCTAGATTTTATGATAACAAACAGTAAACGAGTATTAAAAATAACAGGCTTCATTTCGATGTACAGACGGAAGCAGGTAGTATAGTTTGCCTTCATAATTTTGCGTTTTTCTCTCTGCAAGCGAACCCTTCTGTATTTATAGTCAGAGTGGGCCCTCTCGTTAAACTCCTTATGAGGACTTACAACATACTGTGAAAGGAGCGTTGTCCGTCTCGCGCTGGTTGAGTGATCATCTGGTAAACATACCAGCCACTGGCTAACGACCCGTCTACTTCATTTATTGAATAAAGCATCCAGTTTGGAGTAACATTATACTTCCTACCCATTTTTTGTCAATATCTGCCGCATTTAGGGGTTGCAATCTATTGCTGCTCCACCTGTCATCACAACACGCCGCTACCACTGGCAGCGCTAAAGAGGACGCTCCTATCGTACTACAAAGTATCGCCGCCACTGACTCTACCATCATCAATGTGGTTTCAATCAGAACCTGTGCTTGCTGTGGTCACATCTTCACGTCACACAATATTCTGATCAGTCACTTGTAAATCCATCGCAACTGAGACCGACGAATCAGTACTAGGAGTTCTGACAAGCATCCATTATTTACATCTCATCTGTCCACAATGCCACTAGATATTTAGACACTGACTGAGTCTTTTCGGTCAGATGCTGGGGGATTCACCACAATGTTGCCGTGACTGGCCCACCTCCTGCACTCGAAAGCCCCACTACGACCAGCATTGCCAATTTTACCACCAACAGGATCGCCACTATTATCGGTGCAACAGTCAAAGCCCCTTCACGTTCTTGCTGTCACCGCAAATCCGCATGACGCATCGGTCTGGTCGGTCACTCCCGAATCCATTTTAACTGAGACAGGTAAACCAGTGAGCGAAGCCGTAACAGGCATCCTTCTCACACGTCTCACCTGCCCACACTGCCGAGGGACATTTGGTCATCGCATGAGCCTTTCCGACCATATGAGTCTTCACACAAATCTTCGATAAAACACTACACTCGTGACCCTACTACCATACCTGTCCTACCTGACCACACAAATGTGTCTAAGTCATATATGAACCTCCTCCAAATCACGAGTCACGCCCCGTAGCTGTTGTAAGTTTTTACAGCCAGAGGCATACTATTCGCTTCGCAGTTTCACGAGTGGCTGGCGAAAAGCGCCTTATCAAAACATTCACGTCCTATGTAAGCTCGGTCCGCGTTCTTTTGTGGCGACCATGTGATGTGTGGCACAAAAAGGTGGGAACACTGGCTGACAAAATCAGACAGTGTTCCCAATTCTACTAACAGCTCAAACAGTCGACTAGTGTGAGGGAGTGGAGATAGATTTAGGCAGATCAGCAAGTTGTTCACTGCGATAAATCTGACACGCTCGTATCTGTCATGACGCAACAAGAGTTGTAGTTTAGACGGCTGCCGATTGACAGGATAACCGGGTTTTCACGGTCAGTACTGTGTGAAGCTGAGGTGACTGATTGAGGTACTGAGAGTCAGACTGTGTGACCGACTTTCAACGTGGTCTTCATGGCATTCTTACTGTTGCGAAATCGGACCCACACTCAAAGATTGCCTGGTACATGCCTCGGGAATCAGGTCGTATATGGTGTGTGCATGGACGGAGTGTATAGCCCTGTCAGCCACACTGTCTTGCCAGTAAAGCCTGGTAGATGGGGGAGGAGAAAGTGCGATAGATGCTGTGAAAGTCCGCCTTTCTACGAAGTAATTCACGAGAGAGCCATCGGTGCTGCGCCGGTCCGGTGTTAAGACAAAGTCAAGCAGACCGAAAGTGCGAGAGGACGCAGGCGGCTGGCACGACGTAAACCCCGACCTAGGTGTACTACCACACCCCCTAGGCCACCACATACAACTGACCAGGACTCTGCACCACAAGAAAAAAGGGCGACTCGGATCCCAAATGGCGTGACGTGGGTCCACATCTGGGTGTGCCGCACACCCAGGTGTGGACATTTCCTGTGGGTGTGTATTCTCAATAATACTAGCCGGGACCCCGATCGTGCCCCGTGTTGGTCCAGCGCATCTACCGCCGGGTTCTTGTTATGGGCACGATTACATGTGCATCCATAAACACAAGTTGAAGTAACGTGCATTGGCAAAGTAACCTGCAACGCTCCAACAGAACCAGTTTTAGTACGACTGTCAAACACAAGCTGGGCCGCATCGAGAGTCCTCTCAACCACGCACCGTAACCGCCATTTCATTGTTTCTAAAACCCTATCATTCTTAAAGGCCATCCATGTCTAATGGGCTTTTTCGAAGTCACCATTTGCAACCGGCTCAAGAAAGCAAGGGACCGACCAAAACCCCAGTGAGCGATCTGACGCAGTATATGATATCCGGTGTCAAAACTGCTGTTGTAATTAAATAAGTGAGGTTTGATGAACGCTTGGATAGCACACACACACAAGCACAGGGTGACGAATTATCACAGCTGCTTGTCCACACCTCTGTAGGAGGTCAGAAGTTCAAGTTCACGGTCACTAACACCGCTGTTCATACCGGGGCCTGTGGCGCGGGCTCAGTCAACCGACATGTTGGATTCGTGTCGGCGCACTCCTCTTCATAATAGAAACACTGGTTGTTGATCGGATAGAGCGCCCTGTAGGTGCCGCTTGTCGGTTCTAGCTGTCGCCTGACGATGGACTATTTGAGAAGATCGAAGGTGCGGAAAACCAACTAGTCCCGGTGCTGGACCAGTTTCCATCATCCTTACTCGAACGTGTGCCCCAGACTCGAATACTTATCTCGTTTTGTTGGATTTAACTTCTTACTTACTTGAATAGGGTTACACAGAAGGGGTCGGTGATAACATGAAGTCAGATTGATGAACTCCTGACCGGAATCTCTTAATACTTTGACCTCTTCTTTTAAACTGACATGAATGTTGGACAGGAGGCTAGGTCGAGGGTATCTTAATGAGCTGCAACGTCCAAACTGGCTTGCACAGTTTCGGAAGCGTAAAAAACACAAAAACCACTGAAATGTGAAGAGGGAACGCCACGTTCACGAGGACTAGCTACGTCCGGTTCAGTAACATTCGTGTCCTCTTCATCCTGACCTTCAAAGTCATCGAACGGATCACAAATGAGGAGGTCTAGAACCGGTCGTAGAGAGAGATCAAATTCTCCTCCATCACCTCTTTGGAGTCAACAGTTGTCACATACCGCCTTATCAACACGAGAACAGTCTTTTCCTTCGCGGACAATGCCTTCTCAGTCTATGCCATACAGCACGCCAAATGTCAACGACCTGCCAGAACTGTTGTATCCTAGTCATCCTCGCTGGCAAGTTCACATGAGGATGGCTACAACATCTTACAGCAACCCCCCAAGTTATTTCAGTTAGTCCAGCATATTATCTTTCGAATATACTTATTTTCGGCCGTCAAGAATACTTACTTCGTGGTGAACACGGTGATGACCGTTCCAGGCACCTAGTCACTTTTGTGGCTTCCACCAAACAACCTCCGAAGACCCTGCTGCACTACCTCGTGCAAGAGCCCCATTTGAGTCGTTCTGATAAAAGCGGTCGTCTCAGGATGAGGCATACTTTCAAATTTATCTAATCAGGGTATTGGGATACAGGAAACAACGGTCAAACCTGACGAAAGTGTTAGAGCTTTACTTCAGTCGCCAATGTTGGTAGCTCGCTCTTCCAATGGCATGACTGCAAAGGCATTCTGGGGTGGAATTTCTGGTGCGCTCTATTGTGCTATAACTGAGGGGCTATGGAAGCGTTCATTATTGGTTCTGCAAGATATACGGCAACCAATATCAATTTGGTAAATGGGCACGCACCGATCGCGCTATCGAACTCACTCGGGCAAGGGTATGATCTCTGGACGGAGTTACTTGCTCCGGAGAGCAATTATATTAAAAGAAAATGATTGACTATACTTATTTTTACGTGCCGGAGGAAGAAGTAAAAAGACCTTGCGGTGGCAGTTGAGTAAGGGTGGTCACCGTAGTAAAAATACAATAGTGCAATGCCTTTTTTGAAAATGCCTGTAAAGGGGCATCAGAATTCATTTACTATTATCACTGAATGGCAAAAGCAGGGTCCCCTTTTAGTCAATGACAATATGGAAGACCGAATTTGTGGTACCACAAAGTTCTTAGATGTTCGACCCTTTTGCTCAGCACAAATGATCCCCGGAGTAAGTAACCATTGCCCTCACTCGTCCCCCGTTGTGCCTTGGGGTTTTTCCTCGAGCCCTGCCAGCGGCCGCACAGCGGCGCGTAAGATAGACAGGATGGCATTGCCGGCAAGGACACTGGAGGCCGGAATAGCCATTCCTGACTTATTAGCCATCCTCAGCCAGCCGTAACCGACCTCGAGACGTCCACCACTCGGGGCTCGAAACCACGACCTATTGGTTAGGAGTTCGACATAATAACCACTAACCAACAGGTCACGAGTTCGATCCCCGAGGGCTGCGCACCTCGGGGTTGGGTACGGCCGGCTGATGACGGCTAATAAGCCGGAGGTGGCTACTCCAGTCTCCCATTTCTTTGTCGGCTGTGCTGTTTTGCCTAGTATCCATTTACAGGGTTTAGCAGTATCTTTCTGTTTAGTGAAGATGATTCTTATCCAAATTCCTTCAGTTGCTGACCTGCTACCAGCTGAGATAAGCAGCCGGTAAAATAGTCAGAGGAACCACAAGGTATTGACGTCTGTAGAAACAAAAATAACTAATATCTGTGCCTGAAGCCGGTGCCACTGATTAAAGAGTATGTGCTGCAGTAAACTGGCTGCGAGTGTACTTTCCAAAATAAATGTACTGGCTAACACATCTCTTCATATCATCGAGTCGGTCAGAGCACCCAGTCACCATAAACACTCACTGGCGGTTATAGACAAAGCTGATTAAAAGGCCTTGTTTGCCAGCCTGTATGTAGCTTGAGCCTGGTCGATTACACTACTTTCTTCACTTCTAAGTGTCAAAGCTGTTTTTTGCTATAGTGCAGTAGAAAAGAAACCCATGATCTGCCTGGAAGGTTTTTTCCCTAAATTAAAGATTAACCACATGAAATAGCCTCCTCGGCTGCATCTACGCGTTCTTATTCTTTTACATAACGCAGTCCATGTGGCGTGCCCCGAGACGATGCAATCTATGCTGCCGTACTTGATTTGCACCAAGAGCCAGGGTGGTCTTCTGTTTATTCCATTAATTGAAATTTAAATACACTCTTGGACCTCAGGTCAGCGTCTTGTCGTGTTTTCATCACCTATGTTAGCGATCAGACGTCGGCCTGTCCAAACGAGGTCATACCTGGTCGGAGTTAATCCCGCAATCACGCAAGACCCCGACTGATCGCTATGGTATGTTCGTCAGCGCACACATATATAAGAACCGATGTTCCAGTCGAGGTGGTTGGAGACGGTGCTTAGATTAATTTACGATGTTTTCGATCAGAATGAAGGCTAGGTGAGAATCCGTAAACCACATCCACAAAATATGCACGTCTGACTTCTGTCTGTTTATTTACACATACTACCTATGACTGTTTGTCCGTCGTTTCTTCTGCAGGCTTGTTCGGAGACTTTGTGAGAGTCGTTTCCAAAGCACCAGCATCTCGACACAAAGACGACCGTCCCAAACACGGAGCGAGCTCTCCAAGGCCAAGAGAATTGTCCTTAAGCTGGGAAGTGCGGTAGTGACTAACGAGAACCAAGGTGGGATCGCGTTGGCACGTGTTGCGAGCATTGTGGAACAAATCGCGGAACTGACCAAACTAGTAGGTTTTACACTGTCGTTCACTTACCAATACTGGCTATTTCATGTTTCTGGAGGCACTATACCAGTTTCCCTCGGAAGTAATGCTCGTCATTAATTTTCTGAAGTGCCTTGTTTTTTCGAACAGCAATTAAAACCTTGCCAATCTTTTACTCTTTCCTGGCTATAAATAGAGTTCATTCTAATTAGAGTCTGTTGTTCAGAGCGTAAGTGGTTACTGCTTTCTCTCCAGAATCCAAACCTCCAGAATTTATTCGGAAGAAATCTGAAGATCTGGATGGCCAATTGATTTGATTCATGGTTTCGTGGCAGCCGAGTAAATTTGCCTTAAGTTGTTGGCGAGGATACCGATTTTAGTCTTTAACCATTGAATGTCTGTCTTGTAAATGCCTATTTTACATGGAATCACAGGATACAAGAGTTGTTGCAGTAGGCAAAATGCCATTTCAGGTTAGGATTGATGTTGCAAAGGATAGCTTTTTCGATAGTTATAATGGGAGGGAGTCCGAGTATGGGAGACAAAAGCCCAACCTGCTCTTGTATTCCGTCATTTTGATGCAAACTGACGTTTATTGGAAGAAACTCCAAATAGGTATTGTAGGTGCGAAAACGGTGTAAATCAAGAGGCCTTAAAAAGCACCACATAGGGATCCCATTTTTTTCTTTCCATATTTTACCTTCAGGGCCGTGAGTGCACTTTGGTTACCAGCGGGGCCGTGGCGCTCGGGCAAGGCCGGGTTGAAAACTCGCCAAAAGGAGCAAAAGCTGCACTGGGCATGACAAAGCTCGTCGGCATTTACAGTCAACTGTTTGCTCACTGCGGCCTTGAGAGCGCAGCGGTAAGTAATAATTTACACAGTGCTTACATAAATTGCTCCTCCTCTGTCTGTGGGTTGTCTTTAGTCTAAATGCTTCTCTTCGTACGCCCCACAACTTCTAACGGGTTTCAATACGTTGATAACCTCTGCTCAGAAGGGCCTGGAAACATAAAGCTGAACAGATACTCTTTAAGCGCTTTTTAGTTAACTGTGCCTTTTGCAATGAGACATTCCACCTCGCACCTAGTAGCTATCATACAAAACAAAAGGTGGAGGAAATCCTTCCGTACATATACCAAGAGGAATAGGACGTGGAAGCTTATTGAGTCGGAAGGCAAATTCCGGCCGGATAGTCTTTGTGAGACGCAGTTACGCACGCATGCGCGTACATAATACTTAGAAGTCGAACAGACCAAATGGCCGTGGCAAATGTAGACATTAAAGTGGCTGCGACCATAAAAAATGATGCAATTACTCCTTCTGCGTCAGTGGTTAAGTGCGGTTGACATTAAATGTGAACGTCAAAAGGGGATATGATTTCCTGAATACACTCCCAAATGAGTGACTTGTTTAGACTGTCATGTTATGCCTTGCTTGATGTACTCTAGAATGGAATCATTCTATCTAGAAAGAAAGACGTTAGGGCAATTGCAGGTTATCAATATTTAGGAGTTATTAGTCGATTAAATTATGAAATGAGGACTTGGCCTGTGATTTAGTATGGAATAATATAAGGGAAAATCTTTCGTCGGTTTGGTAGCATCGAGTAATATGGCAGGATGCTATAAGGAATTGTTTTATTGATCACAGACATGCCGGTATAATCTGCCGCACTTTGTCTACTAGCTAATTGCGGAAGCAGGTCACCAATCGCTTCCACAAGACCCTACCGAACACCAGTCATATTAGTGATCCAATAATTCTCCCGTTTCTACAGGCCAATCCTCTTTTGCTTCTTGATGCGCTTACTACTCACTCCTTATAGCATGGAAAAAGTCGCTTTGGCTGCAGGCCTACATTATGTAAGTGACATAGTAAAGGGGGCTCCTGTGGTAATCGCAGCAGCTTATTAACTTCCTGGCACACTATTACAACGGTTTTGGATTGTCCTTCTTGGAATACGGTTTTCATGCCTAGCCAATTAACTTTCCAGTGGAACACGTTAACCTGCTTTTTCCAGTAAGGGGAAAGTAACGCAAGATGTGCGGAACGTCTATCTGTGAAGGCTTAAAAGTAGGCAAAAACCAAAGAGTCATAACCTTCGTTCTCCCGACGTACACCTAGCAGATCAGTATTTTTATGTGACATTGAAACTTCATAAATGGAAACAGAACATAAGATATTTATTAACTACTTCATATGTTGTTATATGTTGGCTTTGACAGCTTCCCGTTTTATTTGGATCCAGCCAGCCAGCCAGTTTAAATTCGCTTTTCAGTTACTTTTAACCCCGCTGGATTTCGAAAACCTTGAAAGACGTGAATATTGGCGAAAGGCGTTGCAAGACTTGCTTAGACGGGGCATCATCCCAATTCTCAATACCAATGACGCAGTCAAATGGAAGGGTGAATTGCAAGAAAAGGCAACATCGGTATGAACTCCGAATTTCCCAACTTTACCGAAAATACTTTTTACCATAACAATTCGCTCTGCTCTCGTTCACCACATCCATCTTTATCCATTGCAGCTGGATGGTTCAATCTCAAATACACCCCCTATTCTGCTGGATAACGACGCACTCGCCGCGCGTTTGGCCTCCGATATCAAAGCTGACCTGTTGATACTTGGCACGCGGGTTAATGGAGTGCATACAGCTCCGCCCGGAACCCCGTCAGCACACGCCCTCCTCGAATACGATGTCAGCATCGACCCCTATGTACACAACGCTCCCTCCTTGATAACTTATGGCACCTGCTCCGTCCTCGGGACGGGAGGGATGGAGGCTAAGGTTGCAGCAGCTGAATGGAGTGTTCGACAGGCAAGAAACATTCGTCTTTCGTTATGAGCTATACGAATTTCCATTACCTTGCAACTTCGTTGTTCTTGTCCAGTGAGAAGGCAGGCCAACTTAAGTAGTACGATGAAAAGAAACCTTGGAAAATAGTTTGCCGGACGGCTATTTATACTAAAAAGGGCAATATAATTATGGGATATGTGAAGCGCTGCAGGAGGCCTGCACTTGTTTGAATCGAACGCATTTCCATAAATACGGATGGCATATTTTATGCCAAACAACATTGGTTGGAAAAAGTAAGTTTTAGGAAAATAGCTTAACAAAATTCCTTGCAGTAAAAGAGAGAACTGTTTAGTTGTTAGGTGATATGATACTGTCAAAAATTGAAACCGGGCTCCCTTGGAGTCAACCACCGACGTTCCAAGTCATACGGTAGTGAATTTTTCGAATCTAGTCCGATTACTGTAGGTGGAAGTGGGGTATGTGGTGGTTGTGGCCGCTGGCGAGGCCTGGGAGTGTGCTTGTGGTGTTAGCTCATGTTCGACAAGAATACAATTGGAGTCTGTGGCATCAGCTGCTTTCATATGTGCGTTGAGCCGAGGCCAGTATAGCCTATTTTTAAGTGCTGTGTTTTACATTGCCCGGGGAGTGGTGCACTTGTACACCCCAAAAGCACGGACGGCTGTGACTACTTGGATACAAGTGTCGCTCCGTTGGCGTCAGTAGATTGGCATCAAGTCAGCGTGTCTGGGCCAGTATTAAGTGGTTTTGGAATAGGGGTCTTCACCGTGGAGTTGCGTGACCCTGAGAAACAGATGATGTTATGGAACAATAGCAGCCGGCTACAGACGATCCATATCTCCACGCAACCTTGACCAAAGCGCTGGTGTCTACTTGCAGAAAGGTAAGCAATTAACAGTCGAGGAGTTGGCTAGGTCACAGTTGGTAGCCTAACCCTAACCCTAACCCTAACCTCAACCGTAAACGTTAACCGTTAACCCTAACGGCAACCCTAATCGAAATCGTAAACGTAACCGTAGTCCTTAGACATAGCCGTAACTGAAAAACCTAACCGTAATATTGAAACCTAATCATACCCTCAAACCCTAACGGTAGCCCGAAAACCTAAGCCTAAAGGCATAACCCTAACCCGAAAATCGGAAACCATTAACTGGCACCCTAATCCTAACCTCAAACGTAAAACGGAAGCCAAATGGGTCAGATGTGATTATGGAGCCCCAATAAACAAACCCCCCGCCACCTGTAATACGGGTCCTGGCTACCAAATGCGATCCAGCTGAGGAGTTTCGCAGAGAAATCCGTGGTAGACTTTAATCACATCTTTTGACGCATGTATCACAATTAATCAGCCGTACCACCACTCCATGTCGGAGACATCTCGGATTTGAAGGTATGGTTAAGATATGACTGGCTGACGATGTTCTTGCATGACTTTGAGCACTGCCGACCACGGTCGACTGCGCATTAGCTCATGGCTATCCTGATAGGACGTTAAATTCAATCGTCAGTTGGAGCAAGGTTTTAAATTTGGGTCTGACCGGCCAGCGGTTAAGATATGGTCGGACGACGGCCCAGAACGGACTGTAAATAACCAGTTCAATCTGCCGTGACTTTTCCATACTACATCCCCGGAAGCGTTTTGTTTATTTTAAAGCTACGTGTGCGCGTAGCAGACAGTTTGGTCATGGAAAATAAACGATGTAATGCTGGTAGAATCATAATCGTCTCATGTACGTGTGTTGATCAGGCGGTCGGCTACCGCTGACCATGTTCCACTTACAAACTGAAGGCAACACTGTCCTGAACGACTTCTTGCCGATGGCTAGCATCAACCGACGAGGCTGAAGAGTTGGCGAAATCAAGACTTGAGTGTACGTTCCCAGCGCAGTTCGATTGTCGTTGTGTGATTTGCGCGGATGGTGTGCAAACTGGCCGAAGAGGATGGCTGTCTGACTGCAGTGGAAGGTTACTCGAGTTGCAGCCTGGGGTTAACCAACGCTGTCAATAGCACAGGCGCCAACGTGCACACTAAAATATGGCTATTACGACAGCATCCTAGTGCGTTGATTCGGTGCCCACAGCCCACTGTTCAAGGTGTTAACTGAACTCGAGGGCTGACGTGATTGAATTTGTTTGACCTGAACCTGACGCATACTGGTTTCCATGAAAATTTATACTAAAAAATTGTAACAAAGAAATATTACCGTGCACGGAATATCTACTTGAGTTAAAGAAAAATTTCTTCGAAAAAATAAAAAGGCAACTAAGTTGAGATGAAAGAGATGAACATAATTTTCTGCTAAA
>CACRXP010000023.1:1338730-1357785 GCA_902702965.1 Spirometra erinaceieuropaei
ATATTCTTCTTCGTATTTATTTGGCAAAAAATCGCGTCTTCTCCAAATTTTATACTAGAAGAAAATGTACTTTTCGGTTTTAAAATGTTTTTCGATTCCCGGATAAATTTAAACCCGATCTGCCGTGACATTTGAGTTTAGGAGTTCAAGTCTAGAAGCTTTATAGTTTTCTTGTAAAGAAAATCATTAATTCCCTCATGCTATTCAAACATGCCATGTAGTGTTCATAAAATTTTTCGCACTAAAAAGCCGACAACCCGACGTGACCAAAACAACTGGAGATAGTGCTGCAGTACTACAACCTTACTTACTATCCTGATCTACAACGCTTTTCAGATCTTCGATCAAAATTTCATGAAGTAGCACATCCACTGTGTATACCTGATAAATAACATTTATCCGTCTACTGCAAAGAACTGCACGTTTATATTACCAAACCACTAACTGACGCATATAATTTCTGTTAATGCTTTGTAGCTCGACAAGGTGGACGCGGCTTAAGACAAGCCACTGGGGAACAGCGTGCAGCGGCTATTGAGAGACTCGGACAACTATTACTTCAGTCGCAGGACGAGATTCAGGAGGCCAACTCTAAAGACCTACGTCAGGCTCAAGAGAACGGTAAGGAATCTGGTCTTTCGTCTAAGTGATTGGCCTTTTCTGAGGCTTTTTAGAGCAAGTGAAAGGTGGGAGTAATATTCGCCCCATGCTGGAATTTCTTCTCATTTAACTGACACATTCTCCACCGCGCGTCGTGCTTTCAGTTAGTAGCCTGAAAATCAAAATCATACTGGCCGTTCCCTTAGTCATATGTCTTTGATTTACCTCGTTGATGAGAAAACAATTTCTTGGGGTAAGGTCGGGAAAGCAGATGTAGGACGTGCGAAGGAATGAGAGGTCGCACACGGAGGATACTGTTTCGAATTTACGTCACACAAGCTGTCAAATGACAGTAGTGCGAGTTCTACACTAACACAATGGAATTCACTGTTTTATGATGAACTAGTTGCCTGCTGGATTGGACAGAATAAACGCTGAGGACTTGCGAAAAGGCTCAGAGCTCGTTCTGTAAATACCAGCTCAAAAGAACTATTCTCTGACTCAGTCTTTGCACCTATCTGATGCCTTTGTGTCGTCTTGGCAAGAATTTGCCAATGAAATAGTATTTGTTGCAAGACGACCTTGGTACAAAGCTTGATGTCGCTAGATTGTGCTACGGCATAATATCCATTAATAGCTCCGAGCTAGTTGAGGTTGACTGTAGCTTTAATAGGGCTCAGATATGTAGGGAAAGCGAGGGTAGTCTTGAAAGCATCATCTTGGGCGGAGTCAGTTTTACAAACTTTCTGGACTCCGAATTAAGCGAAATTTAAGTATGGGCAGTCTAACAGTTTAGTGCAGGTGCCTCTCAGAGTTCAGTTACCACTTTAGTGTAGACAGGACTGACAGAGTACGCTTTGAATCTGAATGGCTCCGATGATGCAGGTTATCTGATCCCAGAGCCTCAAAGGAACTGCGCAACCACACCTAAGACTCCACAACTGACATGTTGCGGTTTTTTGTATAGATTCTAAAACATTTTGTATGTGTACAGATAAACGATGTCTTGCCAGCCTTCCAACATATTTTTAAATTATTCCCTCGGTTTCGCAAGCAATCGTTTCGTAGGCGGTCGAACTTACTGACTATTTTGACAATGAAAGTTCAGAAAATCGAACAGTGTGTTCAAGGGCATTTCAAAGAACCCGGTCTCGTTTATTCAAGTCTTTGTCAGAAGTCTGTAACGTTATGAGGGGGTCGTAAATGTCCAAATGCAGTCGAAGGTTAATGCCGACCAATCGAATGTGGGGAACTCGAAGGGACAGGTTTACCAACTCCTATTCTCTCGTTTCTTGCCCCAACTTTCTGCAAAAGATCGGCTTCCCTGCTGTCTATCACATACCAGTGAACTATGATCTAACCCTAGCCGGAACCACCTGATAACCAGAAAGACATTATGACTTGGCAGTATTACAAATAACAGGTCTTTGGCGCCTTACAGAAGATAGAACGGTTGCAGAAACGAGAGCCCTGTGTCAGCAAATAAGACCTCATCGTAACTCCGCAGGACGACTCCATTAATCGCATCCAAATGACGATCAGCAATGGGCAGAGTCAGCACCCACCAAAGTGGATGACGCCGTATTATTAAAAGATTTAAAGTGCGGCCGCCTGAGTATACTAGAAAAAAAGGGTGCTCGACTGGATTACCGGAGAAGCTATCCGGTCATAAAAAATTTCTAATCAAATTGTTGAGAAAATAAAGGGAGCTCGACTTCAGCAATTTAGAAGCAGAATCAATCTGGGAAAAAATGAACTGATGGGGGAAATGAGATCACTCACTGACTTCAAATTAGTTGGATGGCGGGGAATTCCTATGTTACGCACAACACTATATTTAAAGATGAAAACGTGTTCAGCTACTGATTCTTCGCTGCAGTTGCAGCAGGTCGCAGGCAAGGCCTTAGGATTCGACAATTCTATCAAACGTACAGTGTGCTCGGAAACGTCAACAGTAAAAGATCAGGACGCCTGGGAGATGAGGCGCACAAGAGGGTGCACATTTGGATTCCCGGTACAGGTTACCCTCACACTGCGAAAAAGCAGAAGACTTTGAGTCCATGAACTTTAAGTCGCTGTGCTTGAGGTCCTAAAATATATTTGGCTATGGTCCTTATTTAAACTGCTCCACCAAGACCCGGATTCAAAACATATGCCTTCCAGGCTGGATGACAACGGCAAACAAGTCAGAAAGGATCGGTTCAGTCTCCTTTGTCTTCGTCAGTCATACCCTCTGACTAGTGATTCTTGATTACCGTGCCGATTGTGAGCTTTCTGGATAGGAGCTCGTAAACCAATAGGAACGTCCGTATTCCGTTTTTCAACCATGCCAGGAAATCCAACTTAAGTATCGCACGACGTAGAGCACTCCGCACTATGCTGCTCACGTCAAGTAAGCATAGGAAGAAAATGAATTTGTTCCTCTATAAATAAGTAGGTGGTTAAGTGCTAATTATGCAAAACTTGTGGACTAGCCCTGTGGAATTCTCGTCTGTCGCATCTGCTGAAATCATCTCTCTTTTGGATGTTTGCGACGAACCGAACTCCAAATGATAATTCGGAATAAGTAGTAGGACAAGGGTTTTATCCTGTCACTTGAATGAAGAGTAAAGCCGCACTTAGATGTTGTATTTGTGGTGTGCGTCTGATACGCAGTTGAATGCCCAATCGCTGGTTGTTCAAGCTTGATTCATTCATCGTGTCGTGCCGATTGTCAGTGCTCATAATTAACAAAATGACGACTCACCTCTGTAGCGTCATCCAGAGTGGCGTTCAGGGGCACCACGTCCGTGTGATTCAGTACACTGTTCAACAGAGGGCGAGCTCTCGTTCCGATTTGGAGTCAAGCGGTGACATCTAGCTAATAGGTCCGCGGTTGTGTAGTAGGCAAGCGTATTATAATTGCATCTTCGTGACTGTTATTTTTTAAACTAAAGGGTTTCTGTCGGTGTTATACCCCTACTTTTAATTTCCACCGGAGGTGCTTCATAAACGCTGAGCCCTACTGATACTTGAATTTACTGATATGTGAGCACATATTTCTTTTCCTCGGTTTGATTCCTCAGGCTTACATGGCAGCCTGGTGTCCCGACTTAACCTGGACGCAGGCAAATTACGCACGTTAAGGGATGGACTGAAGCAAATAGCAGCCAACGCTCGTGATCCCGTACGCAACCCTGTGGGAGGAGTGATTTCGAGGACAGTATTGAAGAATAATTTGATCCTGGAAAAGGTCACTGAGCCAATTGGCGTCCTCATGGTTATCTTCGAGTCCAGACCCGACTGTTTTCCGCAGGTAAGGTCAGGATCCGGTTTATGAGGATTTGTTCGATAGATAGATGCAGCCAAGTACAGTTCATTTATTTTAACTTCTTTAGCTTGCTGCTCTATCCATCGCCAGTGCAAATGCTCTTCTGGCAAAACCAGGATCTGAGGCACTCAACTCAGTTCGGGTGCTTCATCGCCTGACTCAAGTGGCCTTGTCCGAACAGTGTCTGCCTTCTGGTGCCATTGGTCTTTTGGAGGGTCGTGAAGATGTTTCGCGAATCCTAGCTGATCAGTCCAGGACGGGTGGACGGGCCCTGGTTGATCTCATCATTCCTCGAGGCAGCGAGAGCCTTATAAGAAGGGTACAGCACCAAGTGAACGCCGCAGGAACCGGTATACCGGTTCTTGGTCACAGCTCCGGCGTTTGTCATGTCTACGTTGACTCACAGGCTGACGCGCAGAAGGCCAGAAAAATAAGTAATTCCAAAGAATGTCCGTTTTTTGAAACTTCTTCAATTTGGGATTTAGAATTCCTCTCCCAAACAATCTAGTTCATAGTAGCATCTTAATTGCCCTGGCTAATAAGAGAATTACGCAGAAACTGGCTTTCGAGCCGGACAAATTCGTTTTAAAGTTTCGTCATTTGCAGCCACGATTTCGGGCTGTAAACGAATTGCTCTTTTCCAAACTCTAAATCTGAGATAAAATTTAATTGTCAGTAGGAGTAAGATTTTCTCTTTCCTGTGCATATCATAAGCTTTCTAAGCCGGCCTTTGAAATCAAGCAGGACAATAATATTGGTTATCATGTTGTCTCTTCTCATCTATGAGTAAGAACATGTATTTTCGCCGACATCACGGTAGAAAATTAGTACTGACCTCGCTTTTCTGACTAGAGCCTTATTCTAAGGCACAGTTACTGGTGCTCCTTGTTCAGGAAGGTAACCAAATAACAGTCCGTGATAGTAGCTTTTGCTATAGTGGTGGTTGTGATGGGCGGTTTAGGTACGCGTTCTCTGCGACTTCGTCAGAGCTTACAGAGGAAGTCGAATGAAGCGTTTTTTGATATCCTCCACTGTATTAACATGCATTCATTTCCCCCTACAGTCTTAGATTCCAAATGCAATTATCCGGCTGCATGTAATTCCATGGAAACACTTCTGCTTCACAAGGATCACGTCACCTCCGGTCTTGCAGAGAGAATATGTGAGGACTTGATCGAACATGAGGTTAGTTATCATGATCTTCTTCACTTTCGCAAGAGTAAGGTGGAATTATAGCCCACCCAAAATTTTGCTCTTGCATGCCCTCCCTGCGAAATGGTGCGAAAGTCACTCAGGTATCATCAGCCTACATTTTTCAAAACAAAAGTCCACGCAGGAAACCGCCTACTGCTGGAATAAACAACGTGAGATTTTGAACACTAATCACTCTTTTGGATACAGATTACGACAAACTGGAGACTCAAGCAGTCGGATAAAAATGCGTCCCAGATGAAGTGGAACCACCGTTCCCGTTTTACTGTCAGATATCATGCCACTGAGTAATTCACAACAAGCGTTGGACCATGCAAATAATCGGTGTTCCTTCATCATTGGGAAACAAGGCCAGTCTGCTGTAGACTGGGTTGCACAAGTTTTTTCATTCCTAAGAGTTCCCCATTTAATGCGCTAGAGGTTAATTGTTACTAGGTAGAAAGGGTTTTGAGAACCTACGGTCTAAGAAAGGGCGCACTGTTTTGGTTGATTTGTTGATACGACAAATAAATGATAAGATTGGTTTCCAGTCATGACGCCCTATCATAAGCATCGTTTTAGACGTTACAATCTAACTCTAATTCCGGTCAACCAGGACTCAGACGCAGTTATGTTCCCCCCTGTTCCGCAGACCTTTTAAGTGGCCTTTCCGCACAAGCTACTTAGGTGAATAAAAACTGAATCCAACCAGCAGTTGTGTTCTTGGCTACACTTATCAAATAGGTGAACCAATTAGCGCGTATTATGAATATTCATGTTACACAGAGTTAAGACTCCGGGCACTTTCGCCCTCTCGCTGTTTAATAGTCTATAATGTTGAATCAAAGTTTCAAAAGTGGATAGACGCAGACGCGTGGCGTTGAATGGGTCAAGCAACGGGAAACCTGTAGGCAAGAACTCACCGACAGAACTAGTTCATACCCAATCTCTGGGCGCTGCTCTGAACAGTTTCTTCGCAAAGACTGCTCGTGTAGGACAGGAAACCGTAAGTTTAGGCTTTCGTCAAAGACGAGGATTCGTGTGTTCGGGACGTGCAGTTAGCAAAGGGGATAGGAAAGAAGAAGATGCGATCGCTGTTTAGGAAACACCTCCATATACCTGCTGGCAAAATACTCCGATGCTTTCTCCATCACTTGTTTTCGGTCTAGTAGTCGAGAATTCGAATTTCTTGAGGAGGGATTACAACAGTTTGAATTATGTTAAATCAACGTCAGGGATTAGGTTCAGGACCATTTCGAGGGTAGGTCTGGATTGAAGTTAGGGTTTGGACTGAGGTGGTGTTTGCGCTTTGGGGTTAGATATAATGCTGCGACTGAGGTTAGAGCTCGGCTCGCGGCTACGCTCGGGGTTCGGGTGCTCAGGATTTCGTTAGACGTAGTGTTAGATTTAGTGTAAGGTTCTGATTGAGGTTGATTGGGGTTGAGTAATATCCTGCCTTAAGCCTAGCGCTCACTATAACCACAGCAGCGCCATTGATCCTACCCCCTATCACTTTATTTAAAACCCAGACGACACCAGAAGTTTAAACTTAACTCCACCCCATCCGTTATCGTAACCTGAACAAGACCATTTCGTTCCTTTGCAAGAAATTAAAAATCCCGTTTCGTTAATTCAAAATAAGTAACACAGAAAAAGTGCAGTGATTACCCGTGATGTGCATAAAGGTTCCTCCGGTCAACCGATGAAAAGTACACTTTATGCACCCGAGATTTCGGGGCAAATCTATGGGTGGAGATAGATGGACTTAGCATTTACACGGGTGAGACTATTTTTACAGCGGACAGTTGCAACGATCGAGCCTCTGCCCTAACAGTTTTCTACTACTCGTGTTTTTGTGTGTATCAATAAAAGGCGCTTGTCCGCTTTCTCTCCCCGCCCGTTTGCCAACACTACTTTTTACCCTCATGAAAACAAGGAACCTCTGAGCCCTCCGCTTGAATGACAGGAGAATCCTCGCTGTCAAGATAAGTCGAAGAAATTTATGAATAAAAGGGTGGCTAGTTCCCTGGCTTCAATTCATCTGCTTAATTTGAAAACGTATGTAAACATTAGTAAATGGTATGCACAATGTTGATTGAGAAATCTTCTTGCACAACATAGGCAGCAATTCGTTAAAACAAACACATCCCTACTTACCTCAAGTCCACTATTTTAAGGTGTTGCATTGTGAATTTTTATAGTTTGCGGTCCTTTCCATTCTACATAGACTTTCAATCGAAAGTCGAATCCTATTAAATCTACATGCGTGGAGTTCGCGACCATTTTCGCTATTCGTCTACTTCTATTGTATTTGACAATGATTACTCTATGCAGGTTGAGGTATTCGTCGGTCCGAAGCTCCGCGAAATGTCCCTTGATTTTACCAAGACGCTGAAGGCAGCTCCCTCTCTCTCCATGGAATATTCCGACAAAAAGTGCACAGTTGAAGTTGTCTCATTTTTGGATGATGCAATTCTACACATCGAGACCTTCGGCAGTTCACACACAGAAACTATTGTTACCGAAGATAGTAAGTTGACAAAGGTGTCCTTTTTGAATTTTAGCGTTCAGCTATTCGACCACAGGGAAGTGGTATAACAAATAAATTGGGAGTCAATGTTAGCTAACTGTTACAAGATCAACATGTCCTGTGTAACTTGGAAAAAATACTCATGTTCAAGTATTCCATTTTCATGGTAGATTAGATGACTTTTAATGTTTACGGTTACGTATATTCTGCGATTATAAGCCCGTAAGCATTGAAGAAGTCAAGTCCGACGTCCGTGCGTTGCCGGATATTCATCCTCAAGTCTGTGCAGTGATAGAAGCAAGTGAAAGTTAAAATAGCCAATGAACGTTCAGACATGTGGGTTCTGCCAGGGACTTGGGGAGGAGGGCAGAGGGTAGAAGGAAGGGGGATTTTCAGTGAGTCATGACTAAGTTTCTTCACTGTAATACAACGTGACAGGATGCGAAAACAAAAATACTAGACTCATCTTCGACCAAGGTAGTCTGAGATCCTGTACAAATGTCTTGTACGAGCACGAGAGTGAGTTAATCACCGCTTCTCCCGCCGCAAGTATCCGCTGGCGCAGAAGCTTGGACTGTCTTGCCGGCACTTTACAGGTGACTCTAAAATGCTTGGTTATATATGTTTCTGATATTTTTACTGCAGAACGTTGGTGAGATTAATGTCAATCCCTTCTGGGGGTATTCAGAAAGGCCACCTGATCGAGCAGCTTTTCCTTAGAAGGGATATTAACGGACAAGGCGACACACTCTGCGTAACTCATTCTTAGTTTGAAGCGCACCAAAACAGTAGTATTTCGGACACCAAAAAGCCGAATTCCATCAAAGGACTTGACGGAAAATGCTTCATATCTGGTTTACTTCTTTTAAAAGCACTATTCTGTGACCTCTTCCCAAATAAATAAAATTTGTATTAACAGAATCCGCTGCGGAAAAATTCCTTCGAAACGTGGACAGCGCATGCGTATTTCACAACGCTAGCACAAGGTTCGCAGATGGCTATCGATTCGGCCTAGGTATGTCAGAGATTTACCTTGGGTGGTTTTATTCTTTCGTCTGGTTACTACAGTCGGTGCCCAGTCCTTTATTGCCGAATCTTGTTCTTTGTTAACTCATCTTCCTAATTCAGGTGCAGAAGTTGGAATAAGCACTGGACGGATTCATGCCCGAGGACCAGTCGGCGTGGAAGGGCTCCTCAGCACTAAGTGGATTCTACGAGGCGAAGGACACCTCGTGGGGAACTTTGAGTTGAAGAAAGAAATGTGCTTAAAGGAAAGCCTAACAGCTGACCAGTCGGTTAAAATTTAGTTTTTAAACGACCTACGGATATGACGATTTTATACACGCCTTGCCCAACTATAAAGATTGAGGTCTATTCCTTGTATGGATTGCGAATAAACTATAGATTTGGAAGCTGAATTTCCCAAAGTTCATTTTGGAAACCAATATGGGTTCTATATTTGCAAATCCTCTTTTACCGACAACCTTTTCAAAGGCCGTAAAATGAAACAGACTACGTTAAATCATATTAGTAACATCACAAGTAACTGTGCATGATTGGTCAGAAGAAGCACGGGTAACGGTATTAGCCGTATTCCTCCGGAAGCAAAATGTGCCTGTATACTCATATTGGAAATGCGCAAGTCAGAAAACCCAAATGAGGCTTATCCTTTATTTGGGAGAATTATTCTGTCTCAAAAGTGGACATTCCAGGAAAAATGCCGGAAAGGGATTTATTTTGGATATCCAGAAGGATACTCGATCTTCGAATTCATGAGATCTTTTTAATTGGGTTTGCGCGCTCTTAAGTGTTCTTGCAGAATTAACCTCCCGAAGACGATGGGCAAGTAATTGGCCAACCTTCCACTTTTGGAATTTAGTAAGTCTTGAAAACGTTTTCCTTGGGAACGGGACGCGCCAGCAGGCTGATACCTGCTTGAGCAGGACTGCACGAATTTCCCGTACGTACTGGATACTTCCCAGTAGGGAATTAATAGCGGGATATCCGTTTGGAAATCAGCCCCGCGGAGTCCAGGGTTAATTTTGACGACTTGCGAAATTTGGACATTTAGTGAGTGTTTTAAAAGATTAAATTCGACGTGTTAACGAGAAATTCGTCGCGTTATGTGTCAGTGCTGAAGCTTTCAAGATACTCAGTGCTCTCCGTTGACTAATTAAATCTGAAACGTCAGATCATTAATGTTATCGTTCCACGGATCGAGACGTTCATGAATACGTCTGAACTTTAAACGGAATACAGACGATACTCAATATTGCAGTCCGGGGTCTTCGCAGAGAGGGCAAAGATGGGATCCTAGGCGAGATGTATCACACAATCTCGTAGTGTAGCTGGTTAAGTAAATCGATTTGGTTCTTCGTTATCCGGCTGCATATGCAGCACGATACATTAATTCCTTCACAATAGCCCACAAAATCTGGACATGGGCAATGTTAGGCCCACGCAGACAGGGCGTTTAGAACACAAGCCTTTATCGAGCACGAACACAGATCCCTTATATGCCTTGCCTAGTCTCCAGAACTTTCTTATGCATGCCCCGATGCGCACGTATTGGTCAGGTGCACGCGTAGGAGGGGTGTCTGGACGCCCAGCTCCTGATTGGCTGTCTCAGTGTGCTACGGGAGTCGACTTAGTAGTAACTTCTGAATGATTGGTTCTGTTTCTCAGTCGCGTAGTGCGCGTCGTTCTTTCGCTCACACGCCTTTGACTTCTCTCCCGCGGGGTTCTCCTTAACAGGGACATGCGCACAATTCCGGCTGGGAATAATTGACCTGCTAGTGATGCGTCTTGAATGAAACCATGAGGATAAAAGCGGGCACTTATCTTAAAGCCCGCCAACAGACTTCATAGCGGCGCAGGCTACAGCGATTTCATTTTCAAACGTCATATGCCTATTTATTGCATAGGCCGATTGGGATGTAGCTATTGGCAGTCTGCTAGGGCCACATCCAGCGGAGAGCTTAGTACTGAGCTCCTCCCTGAAATTGCCACAACCCCAAAAAGTTGCTATTTTGGAAGACACTTGAAGAAGTTGCTGACTTGTTGCCAATGGGTATGCACAAAGAGTGTATAAGAGAACGTCCTGCTTTACGATTTACTACGATGGAAATAATATGGAATTTCTTGACCGGTTTTGCTTACGGAAATGAGATAGAAATAGTTATAGGAAGACAAGATGGAGAGGGCAGGGTCTTTCCTAAAATTGGCAAGTTAAGTAAAAATGACATGAAGGACGTACCTCTTTAATTGTTTCATTGAATACGCGTCAGCTGAGGACGAATTAAATTTTCTGAGGTATACGCAAATGAGCGACGACCATAGGAACCTAGTTCTCGTTCAAGCGATATGCTAGCTGCAAAGATTTCGAACTCATTCCACTGAATTTCCAAGACAACGAGACAGTCCATCGTCGGAGACGACGAAAGAGCGATAGCATACGTATCTTAGACGGCAGAAGACATTTCCTAAAAGTTTGATGTGTGCATCTTTCGTTGGCCGGAGGCTGCCGTGTGCATAAAGACCACGTGGATCAGGTAACAACTGACTGGAAGTGGGCCAATTGATGAGATTAATTTTTGTAAAACATTGGAATGGTCCCTAGAATTCTGCATATAAGACCGCAACTATACACAGCCCCTAGACACCTGAGAATAAGCTGACGACGAGGAGGGATGGCAGGTGTTCTGAATCGCTACTAGCTCCCTGTGGGTACACCGCGTCTTCTACTTTGCGGCCACACAGCAAAGTAACAGGACAGACAGTTAGATCGATCTACCCTACCTTTGACAGTTTGACCGTCGTTTCCGACACTGTCCATCATGTGCCTCACAGAGTCCTGGGCGTAGGGATGGTGACCTGCGTCTAAATTAATGTTTAATAATATCAAACTTTCACTGCATCTACCGCACTTTCTCCTCCTCACCCTCCTCAGCCCGGTGTAAAGACAAAGCCAGGAAGACTGGAGCCGGAATTGGGCACAGTGGCTTACAGCTTGCCTGCCCGTGCTACCTACACAAAACTGGCTCCAACATAAAACACCAGGATTTCACGCAAAGGGAGTAGACTGATCAACTCCCACATTTGCTAGACTAGCAGAGGGTCACCTGCAGAAGGGGCCGTGGGTCACGCTTCCCACTTAGGTGGGAGGCGCTTGCTCCGAGTCTGAGGTGGGTGATGTGGTGTGGATTCGTATATGGTGTATGTGCCGGTGGGGGGGGGGAGGCATGCGCTGATAGGGTCCGACTGACGGTGTTTTGCCGCAGGTTTTCATGGCTGCGAATGTAGCCGGGTAGGCCCATGCGGTGACTGAATGAGCGCGGGCAGTTGAAGTGAGTGCAATGGATGTGTTTAGATGCTCTAGACACTGGTTTACCAGTCTCTGTGCGATGGATCTGCAATAAACCGACCATGCGCAGTGGCAATGTGGGCAGGTTAGGTCGTTAGCGGTCGAGGAGGCTGCGGTGGTGACGCTGCCACTGTTGGCAGCGCAGATTTAGTGGGGGAATTGCCGAGGGTGAAGGGTGTGCTTGACATGTCGAAAATGTGGTGAATTCCGCTGTCGTGGATGCGCATATGGTCAAATGGACCCATGCAGTGAGTAAACATCCATGCGTAGTGTGGGCAGTGGAGACGGATGAATATGAAATCAAAGGGAGAGCGATTTGGGATCGAGTCCGTACTGCTGCTGGTGGTGTTAGACGGGGCGTCCAGAGATCTCTCACCGGTGGTGGGGGTTGGAGATGTGGTATTCGCCGTCCTCGGGAATGTTGTGACGAGGGTGACAGATGTGGTAGGGGTGACGACGTTGAGTGGGGCATTAGAAATGTAATCATCAGTGGCAATGGCGATGGTTGTTTTCGTGGATACTGTGGGATTTTGTGCGAAAGGGACGGTAGGGGACGCCTTTGGAGAAAGCAGGTGGATAGAAACGATGATGGGTTCAAGCAGGAATCCGAAACGTCAGGCTAATAAAGCTCTTGTCCCAGCGATCGTGTCTCCTTCTTTAAAGCAGGGGGAGTTTCCGGGCAATAGCTGTATGTGTCTGTAGATGTCCGGAATGTTCGCTGGCAGTGTGAGCACGTTTAAAAGGGTTGGGTGTAGTTGTTGTGGGTCGGACATGCCTGAGCTCTACAAGCGACTCTTATGGCTTTGGCAGCGGCAATCCGGTTCGCTTCATAGATTGCTGCTCCTGGCCGGTCGATCCTAGACCCGGTGTTCCCAGGTCTCGAGGTTGATTAGTAGATCCTTGAAGGTGATCCGGAAACTGTCCTTGTAGTTTCATTTTTGCCCTATTTGTCAGTGAGCACCCGTAGCAATATCGTCGCAGAAAAGTCGCGTAGTTAGACGCTCTAGCTAGAGGTGATAACCGCGTGAGCCGCGAGCTGAATAAGTCATGATTTACTGGCCCCCAATCCACTAACAAGTACAATGATATTCCCTTTCCATACGCGGTGCTGAGATTTCGCCTAAACGGAGTAATTAGCCACTCAGGGATCGCACTGGTGAGCACTTCTCCCAACACCAGGGTCGGTGCGTCAGATGGTCGAGCAATCATCACACCAACATTCAACGCACGTGATGCAATTGCAGCAATTAACGACGCGAATGTCGGCCATAAAACAGTCATCACACCACATGCAACGATCCCTGATGAAGGGGGAGCCGTGAACATTCATAGGCATGCGGTAGCATGGCGACTGCATCCTATAAATACTGCAGCCCCTTGTGCGTGAACCTGACGTAAGTTATGTCGTTCCCGCGAACTAACCGTATCTGCTTTTGTCTCTGATGATGGGTTCGAGCAGGAATCCGAAACGTCAGGCTAATAAAATTCTTGTCCCAGCGACCGTGTCTCCTTCTTCAAGACGCTCGTCCTTCGTCCTCGCGGGGTGACCGTTCCAAAGCAGTTGCCAAGTTGAGTTCGCACTGGTATGGTGTGGCTACGGATAATTCCGGTTCGTTCAAGGACATCTGTCTCCAGAATCCTATCTTGTCATCTCACTTTCAGCATTCTTCGGAGACAGTCAAGGTGGAAGTGGCTGAGCTTTCGCACTTGTCCCCTGTAGACTATCCAGGTCTCTGCTCCGTGCAGCAGTGCGGTCAAGGTTACAACTTTGTATATCTTCCGTTTGGTGCTGGGATCCAGAACATGGCGGATCGTGGGTCCTACAGCCGGCTAAAAGCGTGGTTGACTTTGGAGATCCGGTGGACATTTTGTCCTTGCGTTTGATGTTGCGCGAGAGGGTACTGAATAAATAGACGAAATTATCCACGATTTTGAATTGGGTGCCGTTTACTCTGATGCGAGGGACGATGTATTCAATGTTGGTTGACGGACGATGTGACCTACGTTTTGTCCGTGTTGATGGTCAGCTCGATGTTTGCCCAGTTGAAGCTAAAGGTATCCATGTTCCGATGCATACCCGGTTCTGTCGCAGTGTTAAGAGCGTAGTCGCCTACAAATAGCATGTCGCGTTTGGTGTTAGTGGTCAATTGTATCTTTTATGCACCGTGTATTGAGAATCTGAACGTCGGCCCTCCAGACTATGCTAATTCCAAGGAGATGATTACTGTAAACCCTCGTCTCTGTGGCAGACATTCAGTGACTGAGGGGAATGGGTACGAGTACACAGCACTGCTTGACTTCGCGAATGCGTTTAAGACAGGCCCACTGTCCGTGACGCGCGACCAAATACCGTCGTGGAGCTGACGCACCACGTGCGTGAATCACTTAGGACAGTCGAGGTTTTACAGGACTTCCCAGCGTCTTCCGCGATTCGCCGCGTCAAAGGCTCTCGTCGGGTCCATGAGTGTAATGAAGGGAGGGGACCGCATTTGTTAACGTTTCTCATATAGCTGGTGGACGACGAAGATCATGTTAGTTTGTTCGCGGTGTCGGCGGGAAAGGTCTGTGTTTCAGATTGCCGCTTTGATTTGTGCGAAGTTCGTTGTTTCATTGCAATCCACATACTCCTGAATTTCCTCATTTTTTGCAAGCCATGCAGACGTTCTGCATCTCCAGCATCTGTTGCTGCAGAAGGCGGCGACATCTGAGGAAGGACACTTTGTTTGCCTCCGTCCAACGGTCGATGTAGGCTTTATACAGCTTATTCTCCACGGCGAGCTGACTGCGGAGTTCTTCTTAGATGTCGCTAAACCAGTCCTGGTGTTCACAGCGTGGGCGACCGAGGGTGTCCAGGGCGATGGAGTAGATAACGTTCCGAACATGGCGTCATTGTGTCTCCATGGCGGCGTTGTCGTCCGGATCCTGTATTTCTCCCAGTCGTTGGGTCAGGTGAGTTCAGAAATCGAAGCGGTGGGCAGGCACATTCAACATAACAATATTTAAATTACTTGTGGTCGCGTTCCCTGTAGTCTTATGAGGGGTTGCAGTCGAAGCCTCGCCTTGGAGATAGCAAGGCGGCGATTCATCCAGTCTGCAGCGTCACAGATCACCTTTGTAGCTAATATGTCCTGTCAAGCCCGTCTCCAGACGAGAACACATTTCAGCAGGTGTCGTTACCGCAATAGGGCGTGTATCCAAACCGCCTTCTCCGGCGTCGCGAGGTAGAAGAAGGTTCCGATGAGGAGTAGGAGGAGAAGGAGAAGCAGGAGGAGGAGAGGTAGATGGAAGAGGAGACGGTGTTTTGTGCAGGTTAGCAGGAAGACGGTCCTGTTATCGTTGCAGTCACCGACTCCATATGGACCCGGCACTTTCCTCCCAGGCAGTATGGTCTGTCCCGTGGCAGGAATTGAATTCACCAAGGACAAACAGCTTGTCCGCCTTCGGTACATTCAACAGGAGAGTGTGCCGATTCTCGTTAAACTTGTCCTTCACCCTATCGTAGTCGGTTATTTGGGAGGCCTAGGCACTGACAGCGACTGCGAATTTGACTTCTCAAAAATGCAAACTCAGGGACATGAGACGATTGTTGATGTCCTGCAAAAAATAGGACTCCCGTCATACAATATCGCGCCGGGTGACGAAAACGGTTTCAGAGTCGCGTCGTTCTGCCCTCGAGTGGCCGCTACAGGAGAAGGTAGAGTCGGAATCCACTTATTCCAGTTCACTTTGCTCAGTGAATCGAGTATTGCTAAGAACCGAGATATTCAGCATGCTGCGCGCCAGTTCCCTAACGACCAGGGCTGCCCTACGTCTTGGTCGGTTTCTCAACTGGTTACCTAGAACAGAACGAAAATTCCAGGCTGCCGGAGCGAGTAGAATCACACCTGCACACTGTAGAGTAAGCCGGAGTGGATGAGAGCGGGGGGTTTTTGCTTGTTTGAGTGTTTCAATCATGAATTGTACATCTGCAAGCCACAGTCTGCGTGCGGATGTGGTGGTTTCAGAATTTGTTTAACCCACCCTATGAGGCCTGTCCCCCAGGAGAAAGTAAGCAGTTCTGTCCCCAACTAGGGCTGCCTATCTAACCCAGACAGCTGCCGATCTCCACTATTGGGCACGTTTTGGTTTAGTGGGAGAACGAATCGAGTTATCCTAGACCGCCCACAAGATTGCATGCCGTCCTCTCCGTGGGACCTTTGAAAGTGAAGGGGAAGGGGAGGGACGTTGGGAATGGAAGCATAATTACCGGGTGTGGGGACAGAAACGACACCGGATATGTTTATCTGCTTTGGTCCGTGAGGCGGTTACCGGAGTGTGTGTCTGCTAGGTTTAGCCTAGCTTAGGGAGCCACAGATAACAGTTGTGTGCCAGTGAAGAACCGTGCGGAGCAGTCATTATTCGTATGGTGCAACCTACCACCCATACACGGATTGCCTTTTTACTTCCTGACGCAGTCTCGATAAATAATGATTGCACCTCAACCAGACCTTCCTTCGTAGTTTTCCCCGTTTTTCCATGTGGAAACCACGCTCGTTTCTCAGGCGTTTGACGGCAGCAATCAGGACACCAAATCGGGTTCTTTTCAATAGACTGAGTTCGGTAGTTTGCAGAGCAGGACTGACTGTGGTGCACAGTTTAATATGGCCCACCTATCTGCTCGGTGTTGTTACCTTTAAACAGACCTACGTGACGATGTCAGGTTTGCAAAAGGGGATTTACCAAGTGTTGTGGTCACTCAACAGATAGCTTCGTCTGTCTGTTACCTGGATGAAGTTGTTTTGTGGAAAGCAGGTTTGTGGGGCCAGAAATGATAGCAGGCGGCCAGAAACTGATGTCGTGTAAGTACTCCCTAGGACGGAAATGTCGTACCAGCACGACGACACGCTAGTACACCACGAGCCATGTGGATGACCACTGTTCAAAATAGGACGCAGTGATCATTCGCACAAAACTTCTTCATGGTGAAGAAGACTTTCGCAGCACCACCTTCCTCACCCATCGCTTTCTGGTGGGAAGGCAATGGAAAATCAAGTGGTAATTCGCATAAAAGTAGTAGCTGACGGACCTAAAAGGTCCGCCTATTTGTACTACACGAAATCTTGCAGACGAATCCATACGAACCAGCCTCTAAAGGAAGAGAATTCACTGAGCTAACAGAACTCAGAAGCGCCATACAGGTCACGCCAACAAGGAGTCATTACAGTTAAACTCTCAATCCCGGACGGCAAACACTTGTTCCGTTAACTGTTTACCTTCCAATCCACGACTGGTGGTGCGTTGTGATACAGTAAATGTACGTCCGGTTGTTTATGGTGGGGAAAGTAATCTGGACCGATCTTGTTTCCTCTCCCATGTGTCAGGTGAACTGGGGATATGGCTGGGTGCGGTGGCTGACACTAAATGCAGCTACGTGTGCCGCATACGGGTGATGGAGCTGGAAGAGAAACACGGGGCGGATGTCAGTCACGTATTCGAGGACGTCGTCGCCATTTACGTTGACTAGGTGGCGCGTTCGAGCAAACTCTGCATAATGTCCCATGACCGCGGTCATTCAACATACAGAAGTTAGGGTTTTTAAATTGCAAAAAGCTAGTCTACGCACGTCCTTGTTCCTACCAAACGAACTTAAAACATCAAAAACACTGAGCGTAATCAGAACACTATAATCATCAGGCAAATTCTGGGCTGTAGGAAAAGTCAGAGTTCACCAGAATGTGGGACTTGTTGTATACAGAAGCCTGAGTTGGTCTCTCTGGCGGCAGTCGTCGCTGGCGAGGAAAGAAAATATAATGACGGTGTTACCTCGTGCCTAAGAGAGACAAGTGGTGGCAGATGCTTTTGTGGGAAATGGTTCAAGTGCTGTCCAGTTGGTGTGTTGCATTTGCCCAGGGGTGACGTGTCTAGTGGTTTATTTTGTATTCTTCGAGGAGTGGCGTGTTCAAGTGGCGTATGGGCAACTGCGGCGGTGTGGACGCACGGGTGTCCGAGCTGAAGTTGGCCGATTGGCTGCAGGTCAGCCTATCTGAGACTCCTCGCTGCAATAATGAATGAGTTTCAGGCAGCCGGACCGTTGACAAGGATGCTAGGCATTGCTATGATGGCTGTCAGAAACAGAGCTCTCAACCCAGTGTCTCTGATCTTTGTCAGTAGCACTTGAGGTCGAGTAGTCTCGCTACGTGACGGTCTAAGCTGGCTTCAGATCCGAAGCCCCAGGGGAAAACGGAACTACGCTCACTATGCCCCCGGGATTGATCCGCGAACATCCATCTGACGGGAATTTTTTGGTTTGTTCCTTTGATTTCCTTCCGACCCCTTAACTACTCGCTACCTTTCCTTATAAGCTGACTTTTTCGGCCATCTTTGCTTACTAATTTCGGCGTTCAGAGAGGACAAAGATATGGCGGTAATAAGTTTCAACGGAGACAGGGGGAATATGTGAAAACATAGAGGACAACGTGTCCGTAAAGGTGGGTCCAAACCACTGAAATGGAGGGCGCGACTCATCCCTGGAGCATCCGCGGTGCTGGCTTCCATCTCCTCAAAAATACGATTTTTCATCCTCGTTAGGACTTTCCCGCCCTGCGTATAACCGACTGCACGCTCACTGTCAGATGACTCGGCGCCACTCTCCGCGAAGGATGTATTTGATTGACGGGTGGCACCTTCCTACTTTTCAGTCTTTGCCCATGGCAGTGTACTCTTTTTTGAGTTCAAAAACCGAGGATAATATAATAACTGCCTCGGTGCTCAGCTGCTGTTCTACCTAGCGAGAACTCTTAGTTCTCATTGTCGCCCCATAATCATAGAAATATCTACATAATCAATTAAAAGATGCTTACCCGGAGTTCATGCACACACATTATAGACAGACTTGTATTTTCAAGTTCTGCGACGATTAGCCACATCACACGAATCAGAACTATGCTGTGTCTATCAACGTCACTGTCAACTGAATTTAAACGATTTCTTGTATGAGGAAGAGATTCAGGAATACGTTTTATTTTGAAAATATCATCTCAAAATCTCCTCCAGTTTCGTGGCCAGTGTATAAACTAATAGAG
>CACRXP010000023.1:1362446-1384911 GCA_902702965.1 Spirometra erinaceieuropaei
CGCGGTGCTGAGATTTCGCCAAGGCGGAGTAATCAGCCACTCAGGGAGCGCACAGGTGAGCACTTTTCCCAACACCAGGGTCGGTGCGTCAGATGTTCGATCAATCATCACACCAACATCCAACGCACGTGATGAGATTGCAGCAATTAACGACGCGAATGTCGGCTATAAAACAGTCATCACACCACGTGCAACGATCCCTGATGAAGGAGGAGCCGTGAACATTCATAGGCATGCGGTAGCATGGCGACTGCATCCCATAAATACTGCAGCCCCTTATGCATGAACCACCCGTATCTGCTTTTGTCTCTGATGATGGGTTCGAGCAGGAATCCGAAACGTCAGGCTAATAAAACTCTTGTCCCAGCGACCGTGTCTCCTCCTTTAAGGCGCTCGTCTTTCGTCCTCGCGAGGTGGGCGTTCCAAAGCAGTTGCCAAGTTGAATTCGCACTGGTATGGTGTGGCCACGGATAATTCCGGTTAGTTCAAGGACATCTGTCTCCAGAATCCTATCTTGTCATCTCACTTTCAGTATTCTTCGGAGGCAGTCAAGGTGGAAGTGGCTGAGCTTTCGCGCTTGTCCCTTGTAGACTATCCAGGTCCCTGCTCCGTGCAGCAGTGCGGTCAAGGTTACAGCTTTGTATATCTTCCGTTTTGTGCTGGGATCCAGACCATGGCGGATCGTGGGTCCTGCAGCCGGCTAAAAGCCTGGTTGGCTTTGGAGATGCGGTGGACACTTTGTCCTTGCGTTTGATGTTGCGTGAGAGTGCACTGAATAAATAGACGAAATTATCCACGATTTTGAATTGGGTGCCGTTGACTCTGATGCGAGGGACGATGTATTCAATGTTGGTTGACGGATTGTGTGACCTACGTTTTGTCCGTGTTGATGGTCACCCCGACGTTTGCCCAGTTGAAGCTAAAGTTATCCATGGTCCGATGCATACCCGGTTCTGTCGCAGGGTTAAGAGCGCAGTCGCCTACAAATAGCATGTCGTGGTTGGTGTTAGTGGTCCATTGTATCTTTTGTGCACCGTGTATTGAGAATCTGAAAGTCAGCCCTCCAGATTATGCTAATTCCAAGGAGATGCTCACTGTAAACCCTCGTCCTCATGGCAGAGATTCTGTGACTGAGGAGGATGGGTACGAGTACACAGCACTGCTTGACTTCGTTGGTCACAGCGAACGCGTTTTTGACAGGCCCACTGTTCGTGACGCGCGACAAAATCCCTTCGTGTGGCTGACGCACCATGTGCGTGAATCACTTAGGACAGCCGAGTTTTTGCAGGACTTCCCAGCGTCTTCCGCGATTCGCCGCGTCAAAGGCTCTTGTCGGGTCCATGAGTGTAGTGAAGGGAGGGGACCGCATTTGTTAGCGTTTCTCTTATAGCTGGTGGACGACGAAGATCATGTTAGTTGGTTCGCGGTGTCGCCGGGAGAAGTCTGTGTTTCAGATTGCCGTCCAGATGAGTGATAATGATACGAGAGTTCTCAGCAATTTTGAACAGCAAGATTCCTCTGGGACTATCCGGACTGGCCGGCTCCCTTTCCGGTGCTTTCCCGCTGGAGAGGTGACGCACTGATCTGATGGTATGTGGGAGGAATGGCGGGACGTCCACGTCGTTTCCACCTGTGAAGCCGGTCGATGGCGGCGTCGGAGATTATGGATGGGCGGTTTAGGGCACTTCTGAAGTTCTCCGCATAACGCTTCAGATTCCGCGATTATCCCTCCAGAGGTTTTGTTCTGTCGGAGACGAGAAGCGGTGTCGTTCATTTAGCTTTGGCGTCGCAGACCGCCTTGATTGATGCGAAGAAGTTCGTTGTTTCATTATGACCCACATACTCCTGAATTTCCTCAGCCTTGCGAGCCATCCAGACGTTCTGCATCTCCAACATCTGTTGCTGCAGAAGGCGGCGACATCTGAGGGGGGACACTTTGTTTGCCTCCGTCCAACGGTCGATGTTGACTTTGCACAGCTTATTCTCCACGGCGAGCTGAATGCGGAGTTCTTCTTCGAGATCGCCAAACCAGTCCTGGTGTTCACAGTATGGGCGACCTAGGGTGTCCAGGACGATGGATAAGATAACGTTCCGAACTTGGCGTCATTGTGCATCCACGGCGGCGTTGCCATCCGGAGCCTGTGTTTCACCCAGTCGTTGGGCCAGTTGATTTCTGAAATCGAAGCTGTGGACAGGCAAATTCAACAGAACAGTATTCAGCTTACATGTGGTCGCGTGCCCTGTAGTCTTATGAGGGGGTGCAGTCGAAGCCTCGCCATGGAGATAGCAAGGCGGCGATCCGTCCAGTCTGCGGCGTCACAGATCGCCTTTGTCGCTAAGATGTCCTGTCAAGCCAGCCCCCGGACGAGAACACATTTCAGCAGGTGCCATTACCGCAATAGGGGTGTATCCAGACCGCCTTCTCCGGCGTCGGGAGGCAGAAGAAGGTTCAGGTGAGGGGTAGGAGGAGAATGAGAGGGAGGAGGAGGGGAAGATGGAATAGGAGACGGTGTTCTGTGCAGGTTAGCAGGAAGACGGTCTTGTTATCGTTGCAGTCACTGACTCCATCTGGACCCGCACTTTCCTCCCAGGCAGTATGTTCTGTCCCCTGGCGGGAGTTGAATTCACCAAGGACAAACAGCTTGTTTGCCTTCGGTACATTCAACCGGAGAGTGTGCGGATTTTCGTAAAACTTGTCCTTCACCTTGTCGTAGTCGGTTATTTGGGAGGCGTGGGCAGTGACAGCAACTGCGAATTTGACTCCCCAAAAAGGCAAACTCAGGGCCATGAGACGATTGTTGATGTCCTGCAAAAAATAGGGCTCCCGTCATACAATATCGCGCCGGGTGACAAAAACGATTCCAGAGTCGCGTCGTTCTGTTCTCGGGTGGCCGCTACAGGAGAATGTGTAGTCGGAATCCACTTATTCCAGTTGACCTTGCTCGGAGAATCGGGTCTTGTTAAGAGCTGAGATATCCAACATGCCGCGCACCAGTTACCTAACGAATAGCGCTGCCCTACGTCTTGGTCGGTTGCTCAGCTGGTTACTTAGGAGAGAACGAACATTCCAGGCTGCCGGAGTGAGCAGAATAACACCAGCACCCCATGAGGTAGGCCGGAGTGGATGAGAGCGGAGGGTTTTTGCTTGTTTGGTTGCTACAATCATGAGCTGTAAATCGGCGAGCCATAGTCGGCGTGAGGATGTGGCGATTTCAGAATTTGTTTAAGCCACCCTATGAGGCCCGTCCCCCAGGAGGAAGTAAGCGTTTCTGTCCCGAAATAGGGCTGCCAGACACTATTGGGCACGTTTTGGTTTAGTGGGAGAACGAATCGAGTTATCCTAGACTGCCCACGAAACTGCATGTCGCCCTCTCCGTGGGACCTTTGAAAGTGAGGGGGAAGGGGAGGGAGGTTGGGAATGGAAGCATAATTACCGGTGTGGGGACACAAACGACACCGGATACCTTTGTCTGTTTTGGTCCGTACAATCGAGGCGGTTACCGGAGTGTGTGTCTGCTAGGTTTATCCTAGCTTAGGGAGCCACAGATAAGAGTTATGTGCCAGTGAAGGACCGTGCGTAGCAGTCACCATTCGTATGGTGCAACCTACCACCCATAAACAAATTGCCTTTTTACTCCCTGACGAATTCTCCATAAATAATGATTGCACCTCAACCAGAACTTCCTTCGTATTTTTGCCCGTTTTTCCATGTAAAAACCACGCTCGTTTCTCAGGCGTTTGATGACAGCAATCAGGACACCAAATCGGGTCTTTTTCAATGGAGTGAGTTCGGCAGTTTGGCAGAGCAGGACTGACTGTGGTGTACAGTTTAATATGGCACACCTATCTGTTCAGTGTTGTGACCTTTAAATAGACCTACGCGGCGATGTCTGGTTTGCAAAATAGGATTTACCAAGCGTTGGGGTCACACAACGGATAGGTTCGTCTGTCAGTTACCTGGATGAAGTTGTTTTGTGGAGAGCAAGTTTGTGGGGCCAGAAATGATAGCAGGCAGCCAGAGACTGGTACCTTGTAAGTACTTCCTAGGAAGAAAATGTCGTACCGGCACGACGGCACGATAGTACACCACGAGCCATGTGGATGACCACTGTTCAAAATAGGACGCAGTGATCATTCGCGCAAAACTTCTTCATGGTGAAGAAGGCTTTCGCAGTACTTGCCTCGCTCACAGATTTCTGGTGGGAAGGCAGTGACAGATCAAGTGGTGATTAGCATAAGCGTAGTGGCTAACGGACCTAAAAGGCCCGCTTACGGATACCACACGAAACCTAGCAGACGAATCCGTGCGAAGCAGGGTCTAAAGGAAGGGGATTCACTGACATAACAGAATTCAGATGCGCCATACAGGTCACACCATCAAGGAGTCATTACAGTTTAACTCTCAATCCCGGACGGCACGCAGTTGTTCCGCTAGCTGTTTATTTTCCAACCCACGACTGGTGGTGCGTAGTGATACATTAAAAGTGCGTCCGGTTATTTGTGGTGGGAAAAGTAATCTAGACCGCCCTGGTTTCCTCTCCCATGTGTCAAGCGAACTGGGGACATGTCTGGGCCCAGTGGCTGACGCTACATGCAGCTACGCGTGCCGCATACGGGTGACGAAACACGGGGTGGATGTCAGTCACGTATTCGAGGACGACGTCGCCATTTACGTTGACTAGGTGGCGCGTTCGAGCAAACTCTGCATAATGTCCCATGACCGCGGTCAGTCAACATACAGAAGTTAGGGTTTTTAAATGGCAAAAAGCTAGTCTACGCACGTCCTTGTTCCTACCAAACGAACTTAAAACAGCAAAAAACACTGAGCGTACTCAAAACGCTATAATTATCAGGCAAATTCTGGGTTGTAGGAAAAGTCAGAGTTCACCAGAATGTGGGACTTGTTGTATACAGAAGTCTGAGTTGGTCTCTCAGGCGGCAGTCGTCGTTGGCGAGGAAAGAAAATATACTGACGGTGTTAACTCGTGCCTAAGAGAGACAAGTGGTGGCAGATGCTTTTGTGGGAACTGGTTCAAGTGCCGTCCAGTTGGTGTGTTGCATTTGCCCAGGGGTGACGTGTCTAGTGGTTTATTTTGTATTCTTCGAGGAGTGGCGTGTTCAAGTGGCGTGTGGGCAACTGCGGCGGTGTGGACGCACGGGTGTCCAAGCTGAAGTTGGCCGATTGGCTGCAGGTCAGCCTATCTGGGACTCCTCGCTGCAATAATGAATGATTTTCAGGCAGCCGGACCGTTGACAAGGATGCCAGGTATTGCTATGATGGCTGTCAGAAACAGAGCTCTCAACCCAGTGTCTCTGATCTTTGTCAGTAGCACTTGAGGTCGAGTAGTCTGGCTACGTGACGGTCTAAGCTGGCTGCAGATCCGAAGCACCAGGGGAAAACGGAACTATGCTCACTATGCCCCCGGGATTGATCCGCGAACATCCATCTGACGGGAATTTTTTGATTTGTTCCTTTGATTTCGTTCCGACCCCTTAACTACTCGCTACCTTTCCTTATAAGCTGACTTTTTCGGCCATCTTTGCTTACTAATTTCGGCGTTAAGAGAGGACAAAGATATGGCGGTAATAAGTTTCAACGGAGACAGGGGAATATGTGAAAACATAGAGGACAACATGTCCGTAAAGGTGGGTCCAAACCATTGAAATGGAGGGCGCGACTCAGCCCTGGAGCATCCACGGTGCTGGCTTCCATCACCTCAAAAATACGATTTTTCATCCTCTTTAGGACTTTCCCGCCCTGCGTATAACTGACTGCACGCTCACTGTCAGATGACTCGGCGCCACTCTCCGCGAAGGATGTATTTGATTGACGGGTGGCACCTTCTTACTTTTCAGTCTTTGCCCATTACAGTGTACTCTTTTTTGAGTTCAAAAACCGAGGATAATATAATAACTGCCTCGGTGCTCAGCTGCTGTTCTACCTAGCGAGAACTCGTAGTTCTCATTGTCGCCCCATATTCATAGAAATATCTACATAATCAATTAAAAGATGCTTACCCGGAGTTCATGCACACACATTATAGACAGACTTGTATTTTCAAGTTCTGCGACGATTAGCCAGATCACACGAATCAGAACTATGCTGTGTCTATCAACGTCACTGTCAACTGAATTTAAACGATTTCTTGTATGAGGAAGAGATTGAGGAATACGTTTTATTTTGAAAATATCATCTCAAAATCTCCTCCAGTTTCGTGGCCAGTGTATAAACTAATAGAGGAGGGAAAAGTTAACGGGTTGGCATAAAAACTGCACAACTATTTTGAGTACATTTCGAGTTTCAAATTCTGTATTTCGGCCTCTTTTCAGGTTAGATATCGAGTCAGAATGGGTAATACCAAACGCTGGTATGCCGTGGTGCGGCAGGAGATGCACCGAAAGCCACGGCGCATGACGTGGAAAGAATTCGAGACCATTAATTCAAGCCGAAGAAAATGGACATTATTTAGAATTCAATCATCAAGTTGCTTGACCGTTTGGCGATGTAGCTGCATTAAGGTATCAAATAAAACACGTAAGAAACACCGGCAACAGAAGGGAGCTTCTGGAGGATATGTTTTAAAATGACCAGACCTTCTTAGGCAGAGCGGGAAAAATAACGGGAGAAAATAAAGAATGAGAGAGTGAATGTAAACATCTGTATATCTCCGAATTAGTGATTGAGATAAGTGACAGGAACGTAAACGATGGATATAATAAACAAGCTCACGAATTTTAGCGAAAAGGGTTGTACCATGAAGGAGGAATGGGAGATTTGAGGACAGGGTAAAACCAAAGTACCAGAAAACCGACGCTTCCTTAGGAAAAACGTCAAAAGCTTCATGAATGGAAGAGAGTCACAGTCGAAAACACGCTGGGCAGATTCCTGGTCTTTAAACAAAAAACCATTTTTCAACAACTACGTGTCGACATGACTCAAGCAATCCTTCGGAAAATGGAGGTGAGTCAACTTTTTAATAACGCGGCCAGTAGTCATATTATCAGCAAACTTGCCATGTAAGCAGTCGTTGGACGATCTCAGACCGTCAGTGTGGAGTGAGAAGAGGGGAGGGGATAAAATGGAACCTCTAGGGACTCCGAAGTTTTTTAGGAAGAACAGCCGATTTCAGCTTACCGGACTGCGCGAATTGAGTGCTGAGGGCAAAATAATCTCAAAGGCAAGAAGCGATCCAGTCCTGAAAGCCACACTCAGATGTTTCGCTGAGATGGCGCGGGACTGTATTGAAAGCAGAAGAGTCGTCGGGAAATGCACATGCGTGCTCACGGCAATCCTTGCTTAACTGCCTTCGAGCAGAGTGAACCATAAGAGCAGCGGTACTCAAGGTATCACGTCTGGCTTTATGTGCGAAATGTAGAGGGTACAGGCTGTACTAAAGCCTTCCCCATACTGTCGCGGGTTCGACTCCCACCGAGGCGCCGAGGTTTTCACAGTTGGGTCAGTATGAATGTTATCTAAGGCAATTTCTTCAGTGAGCTTCATAACTGCGGAGGGGCATGCAATTAGACGGAAAAATCTAGGACCAAAATTGGTAGAATTCTTTGGGATGTGAGTGATGCTAACTGTACTCCAAGCGTCAGGCATCTGTAATTCTGTGAAGGATATGGTAATAAGATGTGTAAAAACAGGTGCTATCGGAAAAACAGGACCAAAGGAGAAATGGTGAGACATCATGCCGCCCGACAGTTCTTGATCCGCACACCTTATGAAGATATTTCTCCACTGTAGCCCTAGACACAGGACAGAGGACTCAGTGGTAGAGCGAAATGTCGTTCGAGTGAAGACTGGAATCACTGAGAGTAAAGGTAGATTTTTTAGCCTAATGAGTCTAAATTGGCGCCAACATGTGACAGTATGCCTAATTGACCGGTAAGAAAAGAAAAGAAGAAGAGAAAGGTCAAAGAAGCGGAAAGAGCTGACTAACAAACAGCTCTCCTGGTTTGACGACCTCCCTTTTCAGTAAGAAATTGACATCCTTTAGACTGTCACGTAGGTTAAGTTTGTAGCGGAGTTTCCCTCGACGTCATAAAAAATTGAGTTATGGGGTAGAAATTCTGTCAAATCTAGCCATAACAGTTTCAAGAGGACAACCATTGCAACAAATCCACTTAAAAGTAGTAGATAAACGCTAAAAGCGAAGTGCCATTTGAGGGAAGATAGGCGTCAACGTGTGTTAGCAGAGGAAAGTGAAAGAGAGGGGACATAAGAAGAGGGAAAAGTGGACTAAAATAGTTCATTCGATCTGGTAATTATCCTTTTTATAAGGACGTTAACATCCTTTAGACTGTCAAGTAGGCTTAGTTTGTAGCGGAGTCCCTTCTGACGCCTCAAAAACTTGAGGTGTGGGAGAGAATTTCTATCAGGTCTAGCCTAAATAATTTCAGGAGGACAGTAGACATCGAAAATGACATTCAAAAATGCAGCAAGCTGATTGAATGCGATTTGAAATCCACTAGTATAAGCAAAGTAGGATAATGTTAGCCATTGAACTCTGGAGCGAACAAATGTTTTGTGGCGATATGTCGCGAACCGCGATTTTCCTCTCGGGTTTCGTAAACAGTGCACGCTCAGAAGTGGAATGGGTTTTCGGAAGGTCCGATAACACTGACAACTGAGCTCTACTTTTAACGAGAAGAAGCGCATGGTGGTTGGCTAAAATGTGATCAAGAGGGGGCGTCGACGCTAGTACTGAAGGAAACAAGGTCACCAAGGTCTGGAAATATAATGGAATATAGTTTCTCACAACTTAAATTACCATATAAACGGAATAAAAATGTTCAGAAGACAAGTTATTTTGAAAGAGCGTCAAAAAATCGGACCGCAGCACCTTCACAGATAAAGGGGGAATAGGAATATCAGCAAATATAAGGCCCTTAAAAGAACTTAACAAACGGGACTCGCCTATAACAGCGATAACATCCACCTGGTCATTAAAGTAGAAAAACAGTTTTTACACCATTTCTGATCGACGGAAAAAGCCACTCCCCCACCTCTGTTGCGTAATGGAAATTCTCCATCATCCCGAAAGCAGTAGAAGAACAGATGACTAATTAAGTGCGAATCGATATCCTCACTGAACTAATTCTCCTGATGACAAATCACTTCACTTTACTGTTTTTTTGTTAGCAGAAGTATTTCCACTTCATGTGTTTTGTTAGAAACCGCATGATAGTTTGTTGAGAGGGCGTCTGGAATTGGCATGTTCTTTGTTTGACGCTTGAATCCTAGTTGTCAATCGCAGCGGTGTATTTCCAGCCTGTAGCCATTTGTCGATGGTAGCTCGATGGCATGGAAGGATCACACATACGACATTGGCCGCAGGGTGCAACGTCTGGCATAATAGACAGTCGCCGGCGAATTTGGCGCAGAACCCACGCGAAATCTTAATTTCTTCCAATTTCTTCCAAATGGTACTACCGTACTGAACCGATGACCTCATGACAATAATGCCGACAAACAAGGGGGAGAAAAGGGTCAGTAGGCCAGGTAATGTACAATTGCGAAGATTCCTATATGAGTGGACAGCATTAAATGTGGCGGCTCTAAAGTAAAAAGTGCATATTGACGACTGGCAACACTTTCGGCGCAAGCCAAATGAGTTGCGAAATCGACCAGTCACACAGATGTCGGGGCGGACACCAGCCCAGAAAACAAAGTGCCTCGCCAAGAAGATCGGTGGAGGGCCATTTTCACTAAAGGTTGGTCGGTTAGAGACTGCACCATTAAGGAGTAAATCAAAGCAGTGCGCAGAATTCGATGCTCTTACTAATTTCATGCTGTCATCTTAATAAATCCTTTTCTCTTGTCCTGCCCACTCACTAAACCCACCATCATAACTAGGCTGACTGGCTTATTAAAAAGAGGAAAGGTGGGTCGTTGAAATCAAAATTTGTTAGCCACGGGCCCATAAAACTTATCGGCACCGAAGTGATGGCCCAGTCGTCCACGTCTGAGTCATTAACCACTGCAATTTCATTCCCGAATGGGTTGCAGATGGGATAATTACTCGGTCACTTGGCCAATAAGAAGTCTTCACTCGGGGACACCACTAATGTACAGGTTTATCGGTGACTTGAGAAGGGGGTGATTGAAGAGTTTATTTATGATCAGCGGTCCATAAAAGCATAACGCAGGCATCTCGCACCTCACGCGGTTGCTGTTTCTTCTGACAATTTCGTCTCCGTAGAACATTTCCGCACTAAAAGCAGGCCGTTCGGGCAAATACCTTGAAGCACGATCAGAGCGCAACCGAAATTATTGGTGACCTACACAATCGAACATCCTGTCTGCGACCTGGAGGTAAATTAAAAGATTAGATTTCTGGAAATCTGAAGAGCACGATGTTTCTAGAAATAAGTAGTTTCGATGATTTCTTGCAAGGATGGTTTCAATGGGTGGGACCGCGGAAGAAGGAGTTTAAACAGTATGAAAGAATAGTTGCGAAAGACATTGGCTTTTGAAATTTCCTGTAGCAGGTTATTTGGTGAAGCTCGATGTTAAGCAAGGAGTTAGAACCTAACCACGTACAACCAAATAGCCTAAAATAAATCCTGAGAATAAGAAGGTTGTTCCGATTTTTGGGGATACTTCTCGAAAATTATTCGCGTTTTCCTTCGAGCGATCTGACTGCATAGGCCCAACAGCACCTTGTAATTTCAAAGCGTTGCTGTAAGGTCCTTATTCTATGGATATCCTGTCTTCTCCCGCGTTGAGAATAGAGGGCTGTTTTACGCTTGCAAGCCTTAGAAAACTGTCGAAAGGTTTGCCTTTTCCAAAGGAAGAAAGTGCATTCTTGAGTTACTGCAGATCGCGGTTCGATTTGATGAGGTGGCCGAAAGTGTTCTATACAAACGTCCTTACCTCCGTCGCTTTTAGAGGCTAATTTCCAATTACACTGGAATGGACTTATGCCGGCTTGATTGAAGTCTCAGTACAAGCTAGCTCCATCATTTGGTGGTGAGGATCGAAACCCAGTAAACACGTAGCAGGCTGGAGTAATATTAGGTAGCGACCGACAAAAATAATAAGGCGTGGATCCAGTCCTAGATGTTGGTAGAGCCGCAATATTAGTTCTCCAAATAAGACTAAGGCAGGTCAGTGCTACCTGGCTGGTGTCACAGCTTTTAGTAAGAAGTCCAAAGGACTGATTTGAAACGCAGTCATTAGAAAAGTAAATATGAATTCTAAAGGATGCACAATCATTAGCCTCCAAAGTATTCTGTATTCAGTGGTACAGATGCGCGGGCTCTTCGCTCTCATAGGTCAGAGGAGCAGTCAACCTATAAGGCCTTGAAGGCGTCACGGGCCATTAGGATAAGGCGGATTTTCAGACCGTGGGAGAAAACCGACCTCAGTAAAACCCTTAAGCAACAACCATATAGTGTATTTAAAATTTATGCTGAAGACTCATGTGACTCCTCATTGTCGCGCTTGTTCAGGCTCAGTGCTGAAACGAAGTCAACTTTCGGTTAAAACGACAGCAATCTAGTGAATATAATCGTATCGCGTGGGAAAAAGAATGTTGGAAGCGCATGTTGTTTAGATGACTTTTTTAAATGGGGCATGGTAAGCAACATGAAGCTGACGAAAATAACCCCCTGAACCATGACATGCTGCTTAACTATTACATCGATTTTAAGGCGTGTTTTTCTCGAAGTTCAGCCAAACGCGTTTATTATATGATAAGGCAAACATCAGGGAGCAAATAGTCAAGCTTTTAAACTTTCCTCCCAAAATGTATGCAAAAACCGTTTTCTGGAAAGAGGCTTCCCCAACAGAAAAACTTGTTAATCAGATGCTCAATAAGAGTTTTTTTAAAATTATTATATCGCTGCGTCTCACTTACGACGAATACATTTGTCTATACCTGACCTTTGCGTAAGTGAGTTTTATCGTCAGAATTAGAAGATATCACAAAGCTTAGTCCGAAATTTTAATGCTTGTTGACTCCGTGTATTTGGGTTCAAGCCTCGTGTTCGGCAGCACGTGAGGTTGGATTATCACTGGTCGATGATGGCTAACACGCGAAAACTGGCCACCTAGGTTTTCTCTCATTTTTTGGACAAAATGCCCCGTAGACTGATGGATCTTCACTATGTGGAAGGCTGAATAGGCTCTAGGTGTAAAGCTTTAAGCTAAAACGGAAATTCAGACTTTCATTCTGCAATCAGGATAAATTAGTGAACATCGTTGTCATGTACTTTCGAAGGTTCCCGATCCAAGCAGACAGCCAGCGAGTCTGATAGGTCAGGTAAACAGGAAGTTAGACTTCAGTGCTCGGTCGTTCACCGGCCTGCAGTTCAGACTTAGGGGACGTCTTATTGATGACGGGTCGAAAGCTTACACGGGGTCAATTAAACAATAGAAACGTAGTCTATCTAATCTATGTTCCAATAAGTGCCATAATCTAGTCAGACATGGTAAAAACAAACTGGGCTGTTTGCAACTAACCTGCGCATAATTGTATTAAAAAATCTGCCAGCAAGGCTTGTGGCTTGTGCAAATCCACTTGTAAAACAAGACCCTCGATTTTTTAGGCAATATGAATGCTTAGAAAAACCTGTTTCTCCACAATTCCCGATTTTTGATTGCTGTCATAATCAAGACGATGGCATAGGAGAACTTTCACGCACGCCTCATTTGTATATGTACCAGTATTCAAGTTGCATCGAAAGAGAAGGACAAGGACTCATTTCTTGCCCACAAGACGGACGGACTACAGCCAACAAGCAGATGAGATCTGCGGACGCAAAACACCCACACAGGCCTACAGTTTCCCAAGTAACTTATAGTAATTCCTTCGCAATCGTTGGTGGCCATCGTTGCCATTGACAGCCAACCGTTACCTGCACGAGGTGTCTGTTGTGGTGGGGGAGTATCGTGCAGTATCTACCCCGCTCTCTCTTCCCATACTCATCATGCTTGGACGACAAGGTCAAACTGGCGGAAATAGGCATGGGCATGGTGGATGACAGGGCAGGAGGACCCAGTTTATTCAGGCCACAGATTTGTCGGACTCTGTCTGAAAACGGGAGCAATAGCCAAAACAACAGGGAGTCTTATAAACTCGATCCTCGACACAGAGGTTAGATTTTATCAGTCCTCGAATTGCAACCAACCGCGATAGTTTAAGAGCGTGCTAACTGTGTTTGATCAAGAGGTAATCGCGTTGGAAAAAAACTCATGTAGTCTGTCATTCCGCATTATCGACCGATATCACGTCCAAGTCAGTCAGACCAGAGATAAGATCAACGGTAGCGAAAGATTTCCATAAGGTCTCGTCTGATGCCAGCCGATTAATAAGCGCTCTACCAGTGATCCTCTGTAAGTGTGAAAACGCTTTCATGGGCTAAACAACGGGAAACCAGAGCCCAGTCGTCATGGTCGTCGGAGTTCAGACTCATCAAATTGACTATTGCAGGACTGATGGTGGTGGTGGTGGTGTCCGACTTGGCCATTAAGGTGCCCGAAGGTACGGGGGCAGTTGTGATGGGTTATTAGCGTTGGACAACTGTTGGTCAGGTTTTCTGATCATTGATCTTCATTTTTTCCACCATGAATTCGACAGTTCAACCGTCGTAACCGACGATGCCCACCCTGTGCTCTACAGCAGGGTGAAAACGGGGATAATAACTCGTGTGTGATTTCTTTTATGGTGACAATAGATTTGCGTTGCATTTACGTACTCCCTTCTCTTTCCCCACCTGGATGCGTTGTCAAGACAGAGTCGTGAAGACCGGAGGCAGGATCGGACGTAGGTGTTGGCATGACGAAAAGCCCCACCTGAGCGCATGCCCTCAAACACCCTGGTCCACAACGGACGGGGTTTATACAACAAGAAAAAAGGTGACGGCTCAGACAGCAGTAACTGGACTATGTCCTCGCCACATCAGTTTTGATATTCTCAAAAAACAAGTGAGATGTAATCGGTTCATTTTACTTATCTAGTTTTGTTATGTTGTCTTTGGCAAAGTTACACTTTTGTGCACCCTCAGCTTGCGTGACAGGGATGATTCCGCGACTTCCTACTGAGAAGTGACATCTGCCAAAAGGCTAACTGGCTTTGGAAATCTGAACTATAAACTAACTATTGGCATTGATGATATTTGAGATTGAGATTTTTGAATAGGAGAAATTTCGTCCATGACTGTGATGCGCTGGTCACTAACAGTAATCTAGGTTTCAGTAAGCCACAGTGTTGATGTCATTTGGTGCACTAGGCTCATCCCCTCTTCGTTAACTATTGACCTGAAGTTTACGCATCCGCAGGTAACTGTGTCCGATCTGTGTCCCCCTGCGTTTTGGTTTTCAGGTCGCAGTCGTCCGAGAGGAGAACGTCTTTTATCCCGACGCTGAAGGCCTTCGCGACAAGGTGTATAAGGCGGGTGCTAAACCGTCTCCCATCTAAAAGAAGAAGAGACGTTCACGGGGAGAGGCTTGTCAGAGGCCTGAAGTTTCGAGTGGTTATTCCATCTACCTATCTTCAGAGACTAGAAAGTCATTCGCACAATTTAGTAGTTGGTGCACATTCCCGTTTGTCCGTCAGTACACATGTCCTGTGACACTATAATGGACGAAAGAGTAGGTCAGGGTAGAACCTGAACGCAATCCTTATTCACCCAAGTTGCCACGGCGAAAGTCTGTGGTGCAGATCCGTCGTCCGTGACACGCATCGTGATGTTGTTGTATCGCTGTCTGAACACCAGTGAGCAACTTATGTGACACCCATGTTACACCACAATTTTTCACAATCTGCTTTAATTCACTGCATCTGTGGCCTTGGTGCGGTTTGCAAAACGGGATAGACACCGGCTCTTATGTTTCGGCACCTTTTATGAAATTTTCGCGCTGAGGACGTCAGTTCGGTCATGTGACGATCCTTTTGGGATACGTACTGCATTTCCGGGAGACGTCCTTGTTCAGGTGTAAATGCAGGTGTCTAAGGAGAATACAATCAAAAATCGTGCCAGCAATACTGGAGAGAGAATACCGACTGTGCTTAGCATTCACATATCGCTTCCCTTTTAGTTAGTAGAGATGTGTAGTGAAGACATTCTTGAAGCCTCAGGGGCTTTGTTCTTGCCTCTGCGTATCCTGACATAATAAGGATAGTTTGCCTACAAGGCGAGAATCAGCGTACTTGTAGACTTTTGTTGATCATAAGTGGACGCCCGGATATACTTCGCAGAACATATGCCGCAGTGCCCTGATTTGCTCCTGAAAGGGTAACGGATGATAAAGTTCGACATTGGTTCTCACTTAGGGCAATCTAGGGATGGCTTATAAGTAGACGGAAGGTGGGTGCGAGGTGGGACAACCTGGTAAGCTGCGAGTTACACGAGTGGTGGAGGGGCGCTCACTGATCATTTTAGCGGAACTTACTCGTCCCGCTGTGCCTTAGGGCTCCCTCTCAAGCTCAGCCAACAGACGCACAGCGGCGCATGATATAGGCAGAACAGGATTATTGACAAAGACGTGGGAGACTGGAATGGCCATTTCTGGCTTATTAGTCGTCGTCAGCCAGTCATGCTCAACCCCGAAGTGTGGAACACCTGGAGCTCGGTCTCGCAACGTGTTGGTTAAAAGTCTAACGTCTCTACTATGGAGCTACGGGCTCGTTGTCCTGTCGGTTGCGACCGGGAGCGCCCCCTCTACCATTGTATATTCTCGTTCGCAACCGCCAGGACAACGGGCTGGTGGCCCAGTGATTAAAGGCATTGGACTTCCAACCAACAGGTCGCGGGATAGAGCCCCATGTGTTCCGCACTCCGGGGTTTTGCATGACTGGCTGACGACGGCTAATTAGCCAGAAATTTTCATTCCAGTCTCCCTTGCCTTTGTCGGTAATGCTAATCAAAAACCAGTCCACATGCATCAACCAAAACACAATCAGGATTCATCTGTTCACGGCACTCCAACCTCATTAGATATTCCCAATCTCGGCTAACATTGCACAATCCTGTAGTACAGCCTTAAGGGCCTCGTTCGATGACCACCTGACTCCGACTCAACTGTCGACTGTGTCAGTAAACGGTCTTGGGGCATTCGTCACTGATGACGGCTGGCTTGTTAGAAATGGCCTTTCTGCCGAACCTTACTTTGTCGGTAACGTTCCCTCATCGCCCGTTGTCAGTCACGTGCGGTCACCTGCACAGACTGTGGACTCACAACTCGACGATTATGCGAAATGTCCCTCATCACCGCCAGAAGTTAGCATAAATCAGTGCACGCAAATTCCATGTGACAGAATATCACCTGCGTCGGGCGGCATGACATGACGCAGTGGAGCAGTGCCGGGAACGTAGGTCGATAATTAGGCGACCCCGGTCAAAAGCTTGGGCGATACCGATTGGGGTATCGGAGGTTGGCGTCGGCCAATAAACCAGAAATGACAATTCAGGTGACTCGTTCATATTTGGCCCCCACCCATTACTTATCTCAAGCCGTTATGCGACCGCCCGCATGGAATGCAGACCTTGAACCCTCAAAATGGTAATGGATTCCCTCTGTATCCTCTGCCATTCTCGAAAATGTCAAATTTCAGACGAAATATCGCAAGCAGTTAGCATAGTGTTGAGGGGCTTGTATAATTAACCAGGTATCCATATTCAAAGCTCGACTGTCTCGACATCTAGAATTGGTTATTGTTGGCTGATGATGGCTAATAAGTTAGAAGTAGCGGTCCCAATGTCCCTATTTATTCATTAAATTTTCTCGATAACTGGGTGCCAGTCGCCATGCGATAACCTGTATGGCCTGCGCAACCTCACCTTCATGACAAAGAAGAATTGCTAGTAGTTCATCGTACAATCGATATAAGTCAGTGCATGCTATTTCCTCTTTTAGAACAGACGAGTCTGAAAATACTTAATTGGTTCCTCAGAATATTTTAATTTTCGTTTCAATGGGTTGGGGGTGAGGATGCATGTGTCACCCGTCTTTATGGCGAGATATGTCTTATCAGGGTGGGACTCGACTTTCAAGGGTGCTGATCATCTTGCACTTTCCGTGTTATCAGCAAAGTAGATGGCGTAGTTGGCAACCACAGACTGTATTTAATGCAGTGGCGGCCAGCGGTAGGGGGGGCCTTTTTAATTAATCCTGCTCCAGTTGTCTGATCACAGGACTGAAACTTAACCGACCAGCGTGGACAAGCACAACGAGATGCGGGGCAAGAGGAGGGCTTTGTCTGTTGAGTGCGCCAGCCTCTAAACCACTTCCATTTGTGTCGCTAAATTGCTAACAAGGTAAGATCGCAGGTGGTAGCCAGACATTATACGGCGATACTGTCGACGCACGTGCTTGTTATCAGTAAGTTTCTTCACCTTGTCTAGGGAACTTGTTATCAGCAGGTGTGCTCTTACTGACTTAGGCAGGTCGTCCGTTTCGGTCAGGCGGTTGGGTTTAGTGAGGGTCAGGGTTAGGCGTAGGTTAAGTTTTGGGACTAGGGTTTGCGTTTTAGGGTCAGGTTTCAGTGTTAGGGTTTAGGTTCCCGTTAGGGTGAAGGTTAAGGTTAGGCTTAAAATTAGGGTTAGGGTTAAGGCTGGGCTTAAAGTTAGGGTTAGGGTCAAGGTTAGGGTTATGGCTAGGTTTTGGGTTAGCGTTGGGTTTTAGGATTTTGGTTACGTTCCGATTTTGAGGTTTAGGGTCAGGCTTTACGGTTGCTGTCAGGGTTGGATTTTAGGCTTAAGCGTAGCGTTTGGATTTCTGCCATTATTCCACCTACTTAGAACTTCCCAACACTTTCTCTGCTAAGTTTACTTTTACCCAGAAACTCCAACATCCCTCTACCAGCCCTTTCACTTACCCCACCCATATAAACGCACTTCCCACCATTTCCGTACGACAGGGACCTGGCTGTCCGCCTCCTCATTCCTGGCCGTCAACTGTGCTCTAATCGCTATCAAAAATATCTATATAAGATACAATGATAAGATACCGTCAGAAATTACAAGTATGACCTTTTAAATCCTTGCTGATTTAAGATGGAATCCTGGGCTGATATGACCCCGAACTGAGTCAACTACTCCATCAACAATTTAATATACTGTATGTATAGTACTATAACAACTATGGCCAGACTGAAAGCTGAATCTGTTAACTTTAATCCGCGTCTTAGTTCAGAGGTTATTCGAGTAATGCTGCTTGTCCGCTGGGTTGCCCTTCTGTAAACTGACCCACATCACTCCTTCGCACGTCATGAAATTGTGCCAACGTACTCGGTAAAGCTGTCTGTGTCCATATTCACTTGTACTGAATTTGGTTTGCATGCAGTTCTGTACAGTTGCACACATTAATTGTCTTCTGTGGTTGACCTCGAGCAAGTTGTGCCGGTCCTCTGACAGAACAGCCATAATCGACAAAACCAAACATGCACACACCGGCGTGACGCTATTGCGTGTTCCTGCACTGACCTTGGTATGGCTTCAGCATTGTGAATACCTGATGTAACCCGCTTAGTTTGAACTCAAAAAATTTCACACGTTCCAACAGCTTCTGGCTTCTGATTCTGGAAGGCGGCATTTTTGAGGAACGTAGGCCGAAGCCATTTGTACTTCCCGCCAAATAGTTTGCTTTATAATGAACTACAAATACAAAGACAACTATCTTTATCTCATTCGAGACATTCTAACTGATTACTTATAAACCATGGTCATAATGGGTAGATCAAAACAGTTAACCATTCTCACGTATTATTTCGGATTTAGTAACTGCCAGCACCTGTAGTATGAGAATTAGTTGGTTAAACTGGCGATAAGACATGGGAATATGAACTCCTCCGCGACACAGGTGATCTTGCGCAAAATTACAGGAAGGATACCTATTCCAGTTCTCTAGCGCCAACAGTAACACTAACACTTATCCTTACCCCAACCCTAACTCCAATCGCCCTGAAAATTGCCGCAAAACCCCTGTGTTACGAGGTTTCCTGTTCCTTTGTTCTATCGGACTGGCTTGTAGGTACTTTACCCCGGAAATGCTCTACCAAACCACCTATAGTACGCCTGATTTCAGGCCAATTCGCTTCCTCATTCTTACATTATTTAAAATGCTTACGCATTAAATATCGCCCTCTGATATCTTGGTGATACCTACGGTCTAGTCGTTCTTGGTCTCTTCATCCTGAAGTGTCTGTAAGTAGGGTGAAAAAATGGTGTTTTACATCCAACGTTCAATCCCGCTTTCTACTACTCAATCGTGTATTAAGAGCTTTTGGATTAGTTCATTCATTCTTTGGCCCTTCGCGGCTCTCCTATAGTGTTCTGGACATACAGTTTATGGTGGGGGAGGAAACAAATAACCAGCTAGCCTACATCGACGTACTCGTCTGCTGCAAGGATTGTGGTGGTGTTCAGGAAGAGTGACTAATGAAACACAAGTACTGAGTTTCAACAGCGAGCCCCCAATCAGTCACAAACTCAGTTGCTTAAGGGCGATATACCGGCGCGTCGCGATGCATTTCAATGAACTGGAAGACAAGGTTGCTAAACTACAGTATATTCGACCGATGCTTAGGGCGAATGGGTAACCGCGCAAAGTCGCTAGTCGCTGCATGCGTAAACGCGACGTGGGACAAACTTAAACCGGCGCTAAATTTTGACGTACGTGAAAAGCGTCTCGGAAGCCGTCAACCATCTCCTCACACCACTCGGATTTGGAGTTGCACACAGACCAGAGGCAGGTCTTGATGCCGAAAGACTCACATTCACGCCAGGAAACTTCTGGGGTCATTTGCCGGATCTGGTGCAGTTGCGAACAAAGCAGTTAGGTAGGAGAAAACGGGAAACTACTACGGACGCTAATGGTCAAGCACGCAGCATCAGTGAGGGACAATGACGCTAACTTCCAGGCGCGGATCATTTGACGGGACTCGGCCACGTCTTCAAGTCTGATGAGGCCAAAATCCTCTCAAGAAGTGGTAACCGCGTGAACCGTGAGCTGTTTGAGCCACTGCTCTCTGGCCCCGCATTCAACTAAAAAACGCAATAACCTTCTGCTTCCTTACTTTGTGGTGCTGCAAAATTGCTAACAATGCGAGAAAGTGCGGATGACCAGCAGTCACGGTAAAAGTGAGCCGAATGACCTAACAGTCGTCACGCCGAGAACCGACAATGGTGATGAAATCCCGGCAATTAACAACTTGGGCACGGACCGATAAGCAATCATCGCATCAACTATGACCCCCCAGCGACGAACATGAGTTCTGTCAAATTAAGTAGGTTTATGGTGACCTGGAAACCGCGGCCTATAAATACTGTGCACCTTGTGTCCCCTACTACCTGATGATGGGGTCGAGTGAGAATCCGACATGACAGGCCAATAAATGTCTTGTCCTGGTGATCGCACTTTGTACTTCTGAAGGCAATATCTGTAAACATAAACGCCGAGAAGACTGACCTCACTCCCTCTTCCCTCGACCATACATCTGTGAACTGTTCAAGTACTCCTGGCGACTAGTAATGAGGCTGGATCCAACCCCTGCCGTGGCGTACATACTTACATCTACGTGGACCATGAACACGTGCGGCAGTGGTTAGGACCTCACTTCGGCCTACCTAACCCACGCTTGTTCAACGAATGCCAGGAGTCAAAATTTGGCTAGATCGCAGTTGGTAGCCCGGAATGGGAAGTGGACGGCGACCTTAACCCTAATCCCGACCTTAACCCTAACCCTAACCCCAACCGTTACCGTTAACCGTTAACCCTAATGGCATCACTAACTCTAACCCTAGCCGAAATCGTAAACGTGACCGTAACCCTTAGACATAGCCGTAACTGAGAAGCTTAACCGTAATACTGGAACCTATTCGCACGCTCAAACCCTAACCATAACCCGAAAACCGAAGCCTAAAGGCATAACCCTAACCGAAAAATCGGAAACCATTAACCGGTACCCTAATTCTAACCTCAAACGTAAAACGGAAGTCAAATTTGTCCGATGTGACTATGGAGGCCCACAAAATAACCTCAGTAAACAAACCCCCCAGTCACCTGTAATGCGGGTCCGGGCTACCAACTGCGATCTAGCCGTCAATTTTTATGCTTTTTGGCTCAGCACAGCAGGTAACATTGCGGGGAGCGTGGGGGGATATCACTAATCCAGCCCAACTGATGAATTCTGAAAATAAAAATTCATCACAGCTTTAGATGACGCTTGCACTTTAAAACTTGTTATTTTACTTTACTCTTAATCTTGCCCAGTTAGTTACTTATCTCAACAGAATTACTTGCTTCCATGAGAATATGACAACACCGGTATATCTCAAAAGCTAATTTTCAATAATAGATGCAATGTATACTATTCATGGGCCCGTTTGCAGTAATTCTGGATAATGGCCAATCAAACCGATCAGTTTCACTTAGATGGCATTATCACCTGTGCATATTTCAACTCTCAAGGAAGTAGGATACACCGATCTCTCCTGACTGGGAAATTAAATGAGAATCTCCGACTTGCTCATTTATTTGCTAAACTTGGGTAATAAAACGGAAGTCTAAAAAAGGGCTACTCAGCAATTGTTGCGTCAGTAATTTGTTTGCTGCTGAATAGACTTTTCAGACTCCCACAAACGCCTTCTTCATTTCCCAGCAGTTTAGTTGCAAATAAATTGATGTGCCATTAAATAAAAGCCTGCCTCTGGTGCAAATATGCGTACAATACAGAGCGTTTTGGTACAGCTGGTTTTTCTATCGAGCAGATCCAACCAACCATTTTTGTCGGTGATAAAAGAAAAACACCAGGTAGGACCCGGTAGAATTTAATTTATTAGTTGAGAAAGGACCTCATCGTCGAGATAGACGAAGCTGACAATGAGACCGGACGAGGAACAAGTCGTCAAGACTAATCAATAATGATGCGTTGATAACACAATTTGCTGGTCTCCACATAAGAAAATCGATCGGACAGGGTTCGAACCCAGAAATACTGGGGAAATAGACTAAGCTCTCTTCAATACGCCAAAGAAAATATTCTTAATCGTCCGGATCGGGACCGTACTTTGATTAAGTATAATCGTATACTATGGTTCCAAGACTCTGGTGTATTTACTAAGATAACCAGGTAACTGACTCAGAGTGGCTCCCACGTATCTCTTTGTTCCAATCAGCAAGAATAAACGGCTTACAATCACAAGATCAACAAATTACGTATCGTAAGATCATTTTGTGCTTCCTGGATTTCCAAAGTGCGCAGATATTTGTTTGCCTAGAAGAAAATAAGCAGTTTAGAAGAAAACGGGAGTTATTGAGCTCAAATCAATCCCGCCTGGTGATCGCACAACGGCAGTTCTTGTATTCACAGCTGCGAAATCCAATTCAGGAACCTGCGGTTAATGTTAGCCCCATAAATTAGGGTCGCTATTAACTAATCACGCACTGGAATCGGCTTTGTAAGAAATGTATTCATGGCGGTTGCTACATTTTATCCATAATCCCTTGCGACATGCT
>CACRXP010000023.1:1384972-1440642 GCA_902702965.1 Spirometra erinaceieuropaei
CCTCCTCTTCTTCTTCTTCTTCTTCTTCTTTCTCTTCTCCCTACTCTTGTAGGGCGACAGAAAACCAACAGTCTAAACTGTCATCGAAATCCCGACCAATAAGCTTACTCAGCAAAATTGTTTCCTTAAGCTTTCCCACCCAAACTGTTAGGACAGCCAAGTATTCTGCTGTAAGCTTCGGGCAAAATTACACCCTATTCTTTGTTTGTTTTCTGCTAGCTGCAAAATGCATAAAGTCGAACATGAACTGTCAACAGTGTTGGGTAAAAGCTTGCTGCCCGCAGCTGGGTGCTTTTGACCACAGGGTTTTGACGATGGTACCGATAGGACTACTTTCTCAGCGCATGTTTGCAGTGCCAGAAGCACAGGTGGGCGTACTTGGGTGATTTCTCTGCGCATGCGTCTTTCAGTGAGATTAGTGGGCGCTGGTTTACCTGTCAGCCACAAGTTCTCACGGATAAAAGCCCTTCACGTACTCCAGGTCTCTTTACGCTCGAGGCTGCGCCGGAGTACTGATCACCCCATCAACAGACTGCCTATGCGAACGCTTGTGCCGTCGTGCATGTGAGGGCAATAAGCTTATCAGTTTGCTGTCTTCGTGGTACAGGCGTGCACGTGCCCTCGAAACCACGTTGCCAATCCAGCGGTTTTAACCAATCGACGCTATATCGGCTCACCTTGTGAAATGTGAGACCAATTACCTGGCGCTGTGCTCTACCCCTCGAGAGACAGAGGATAGGGCCAAAGTCTTCAAGCTGTAGGTGCTTCAGAAGTTGGTCCATTTATGAAACAACGCGTTTTTAGCCATTCTGTCTCTGTGTGCTAAGTACGGCATCGGCGAACAGTCTCTCCGCCTCTTGCTTCTCTAATCTCAAAAGACTCGACCTCTCAGGAGGCAGCGCATCTCCTCCTCCGATTCATCTCTTCTTTAAGCATTTTTTGTTCTCATGGCCTTCACTGAAGGCAAGCAGACACAACTCGGCCACGGTCCTTACGACCCCCATCCTGATAAAGTGGATGGGGGCCGCCCAGACGATGGTGTCATAAATTCAAAGGAAAAACAAACTGATTATATGCCCATCGAGGAGCCGCCATCACCATCGCACAGTGAGGAAATAAACGGGCCGCTAAACAATTCGATGCCGAACAAAACCAGTCAGATGGCTGTTAGGATTCGCAGCAATGAACAGCCCAGCTTCCAGCAAAACGTCCGACAAAGCGGCCGAGGTCTTAGACAAAGTTTTTACAAGAGAGGCGGTCTGCCGTATATTGGCGAGAATTCTGAAGCCGTCAGCAGTAACAGAGCACTCGGCAAACCCGAAATGACAGAGCGGTAAGTAAAATGCTGTGGTAATTTAGAGAGTAGACTGCGCTAGTCGCGTTGAGACAAGTTTATACTGTGGATCATTTGACGCCATAATGATAAAGCACAAATCAACTTGCAAACATATCCGTATTTGCTTTTGTCTCTAATGATGGGTTAGAGCAGGGATCCGAAACGTCAGGCTAATAAAGCTCTTGTCCCAGTGATCGCGTCTCCTTCTTCAATAATGGAGTTTGTTTGCTTGAGTATTGAAGTAGTAGTTTATCAGAGTTGCGAAAGTTCCCGTTGAAAAATTCGAAAGGCAATTTGGCGAGTTTTGGATCGCTAAACGTAAGACGTAATTTAATCCGCTGTTTGATCGAAGGGGGGAAAAGTGTCTACACAGCTTATAGCATCGAAGAAGAGTCTAAGACCATTGAAGGGCTTTTTGGTCAGAATGGGGGTCCTGATGGATTCATTGCTAAGCCCGTAGTCGAAAGACCACCAAACTCCCCGATAATGACGGCATGAAAGAAAAGGCTTTTCATCAGGGTCCCATTTCAAGGGAACGTGCCGGGTGGACTTCTAAGAAAACGCCTAACTCAAACTGTATCACGGACCTTTCCAGCAGCTGATACCCATGTACTGCTCTCCACCAATCTCATCCTAATCGGGGAGGGCAAGGAGAACTACCAGTCCAGACTACCTCTATGTGTATTTTATCCTACACCTGCTCCTGTGGGGCAGAATATATTGGTCGCACGAGCCGGCGTTTGTCCAAAAGTGTAAAGCAAAATCATCCACCATGGTCAGGCAAGGGTCAAATAAAGAATATTAACAGCTCTATCCTCATGCACATGGTAGACACAGACCGCCGTGTAGACGCCAGAGGGGCCTTCCGAATGATTTACAAGGTTCTGTCAGGCTATCCAAAACTACTTCCGCAGCGCCTGTTGGTTACCGCAGAGGCGACTGCAAGCAGGCTACGCGAACCAGTCATATGCGCACAGAAGAACTTCGTATAAGTCCCACAGTTGCCATGGTAAAAGCAACCAAGCCAGCCACCCGCATAGAATTACCCTTCCCGGGTCTAACTTCTCCCTGACGCTAACTGGAATTTTGGTGTTCCACTATCCCCCCCCCTCAAACTCCAGCTACATCATAATTACCTACTTGCCCCTATCTTTTAATCCATTAATTCAATGACCATAAAAATGTACAGACCTGAAGAGGATTTATCGAAAACAGACGTATGCTCGCCAAATTGCCTTTTATAAGTTTATCCTCCAACAGGGGACGAGGACTGTCTCCGAAAATCCTATCTCAGAAACATGCACCAACGAGTTCCACACAGCAGCAGACACGAAGTAAATTCAATCCTCACTCTAAAACCTTTGCTAGCCTGGCGTTTTATATTCATTCTAAAGCACCCAATTCATTCTGCCTTGGATTATGGGCACGGAAAGGGGTCAAGAAGGTCAGATTATGGAAGTTTTTGTTCAAGTGATCGTGTTCTCGCCTTCTTAATCCTGTATTCTGCCAGTTCTGCCGACGCGCAGGTGAAAACGCGGTAAATAGCATGGCAAGTCTAAACTATACTCCACTACTGACCAAATTGGTGAATCAGGTGTCTTTATGAAGGAGCCATGCATTCGAACGCAGAAAACTATTCGGAGGCATGGATATGTCAATTATCCGTGTACCCACCAGATTGTAGAACGAAGAGATATCGCCTTGTTTTCCAACTGTTACATAATTCTAATAATCAGAAATTTAGGGAAACCTTGATGTCGTATGTAATGCCGGATGAGGCAGTGAGCTGCGCCTGTACCTATGTGACATCTCCGTTCCTATGAAACGGCTATGAGAGACCTGGCAAGTAGTAGCCAAGTCCCATGCTTATATGGAAGGACTGTGATTGCGGATGCCTGATGTCTTCACTGACAGTTCGACTGTCGATTTCCACGATATCCACGGTGTGCTCCACAGCAGGGTGAGAACAGGGACGACGACATGCACGTGAATTAGTTTGTAGTGGTAGTGTAGTGGTACTGCACTCTCTCCCCCTCTTCCACCTGGTTTCGGTGTCAAGACAGAGTCAGGAAGACCGGAGGCGCGGTGTGACGCAGGTGACTGGCACGGAGTAAATCCGCACCTAGGTGTACCACCACACCCCCTGGCCCACAACGCACACTGACCAGGATTTTGCACAACAATAGGAAAAGGGGTGGCTCGGATCCCGGCTGAGTGGGAGTGAAATAAAGTTTACATTAAGAAGGAGCCATGACAGCCTGTCTGTTCGCCCCGAGAGGGGGATCAGTTTATCTTATGCGTTGGTAGCCCTCCAAGCCACGGCCTTTAGCTCACCATGATAGCTTAAACGCGTGTCACCTTGTTTAATGTAAGGAGTGTGCGCTGGGGGTCGACCTCACACTCTCCCTCCTCCACATGCAACAGTCGATACTGCGAGTCGATCTAACTTCAGGTACGAAGAGAGGGCGCAGTGACTGACAGAGTTAAACAGCCCGTCTGCGCGTGCCACTCGCGACCCAGCCCTCCGCACACAAAGGGGTGGACGGCCCGTATCCCATGTGCGTGGGAGCGCCATAGAGGCCACATTAGGAAGGAGTTATCGCAGCCTGCCTCTCGGTCCACCAGTTCGCCACTCCACACAAACACACCCTGGGCTGACTGCAAGGTTCGAGTTATCCCGTCAGTTGACAGCCTTCCAGGCCACGGCTTTTAACACACCGTGATTGATTTCAGCGCGTCAGATTGTTGGTAGGGAGGACTATGCGCTGACAGTGGACCTCATTCTCTCCTCCCTCTGCCCGACCCTCCATTGTCGGAGCCGGTCAGTTGTCTGACGTGCTATTGCGTGCATTGGCTGACAGAGCTCAAATCAATCTGTCTGCACTTGCCGACACACGACCTGGCTCCCACAATATATGCTGAGTTTCCACATAAAGGGAACAGTCACACAGTCTTCGAATAAGTCTAGACACTGGCGCGTGTGTTCCTTCCTTCCCATATTCGCGTTGAGAGGCTGTGTACGGTTCATTTTTGGCTGGCAGTCTAACTTAGAAAACTGTCGAAGGAAAAAATGCCTTCTGAGTCTCTTCAGTATTCGCTGTCAAGAGTCGGTCTGTCCGGACGCGTTACAGAACGCAAGCTGCGTGGCCAGAACACGCGCAAACAGGAATGCATTTATGCACAGGAGAGCCAAAATGATCGCCAGATAAGCTCATTGGCGGGCTAGATTGATCTCAGCCAGGATCACACAGGTGTGCTCGCGCGTGTTTTCTTTTTGCATGTAATTACTCGATCCTGATGGTGGCGGTTAACGACAATGTCCAGCTCCCAAGACAGATTGGTTCACTACCAGCTTTCAGTTATGAGAAAAGTATGCACGCCTCGTTTTGTAAAATCTGGCAGGTCAGTCAACCCCCATTGAAGGCATGACGTACATTTCAACTATCGTTACCTGATTCCAGACCTTCTAATCTAAAAAAATGACTTTGCAAATTGAGGTGAACTTTGAAGATGCACACTCCTTTACTATAAACTTTTTTGATTTTGCTACTGAACTCTATCCCAGGTCTATCAAGACTGACAATTTCCCTGACTAAAATGAACTATCCGAGCGTCTATTGAGTTGAGTACATCTGATTGCTGAATTACTTTGAAAGCCGAGATTTAGGTTTTGCTCGTTGGTGATCGTGAGGTATCCGCTCATTTTACGGACCCGTGTTCTGTAATTTGGTTGTGTACGTAACAATAAGGCAGATTTTTGGCTTACTATCAAAGCTGTAGTAAATTCAATCTCTTCTGTCATCAACATTGTCATCTTTCAAAAATACCTGCAGGACTTACTAAGAAACTTCGAGTCGATTTGCTAATCCAGGGACGCGGGCACTATATATAGAAAACCTAGACTTTGCGACGTCGCTTTGCTGGCCCCAGACGTTGTTACATGCAATTTTGGACCATAAAAATCAATTGACACACTTCTAGTTTCCCTGTCACCTTCAGTTGTGCCTGACATTTGTCCAGTCTGGAATAACTGGTGATGAACTGGGATAATTTACGAACTACTCGCGTTGCATATCTAAAAATTCTTACCGTGTTATACCAGCGACTATTATTTTTCTTTTGGATCGTCGGAATCATGAAGAAAGTTGCAATTTTTAAAAATGGTACTTAGCCTAAGCCTATTGTCTCATTACACGAAGGTTGATAAAGTGGACAATATATAAGGATTTTTCACTTTTAACCGCGATGTTTTACAGCCTGGTAAACTCTTCCAGTGACTTTCGACTAGCTATACGTTTCTTCAGCCTACTTTCAGGTGGGTATTACACTTCAAGGAGTTGCCTAATTGTAGACATACAACTAAAATCTTTTCCGTTTTACTTGAGTAAGGTAGTTGAAGAAAGAACCTCAGTTTGCGAACCAGATGTCAAAATAAGGCAGGTAGGAACCAACTTTTAGGGGTATGGAAAAACTTCGATGCGACCTCTGGAATCAGATAAGCTATGTGTACCCGGGAGGAAAGAAACCAACGGACAATTGGTCTTTGAAGTCTTTAATTTCTGTATTTTTTGCCCAAGTTGCTCTCGTGTGTTGCCCAGTTTCCAGCGATATTTACCGGTGCAGTGAGGAGGAGAGGTAGGGGCCGGTTACGCTTTCCTGTTCCCAAATGTAAGCGCAATATGGGCATTGCAGGTAAGGTAAGCCGAAGGAGGATGCTGAAATCGTTTGCGGGAAAGCAGCTAAAGCTAAATTGAATTTAGGATTAGGGTTTGTGTTAAGTTTGAGGGTTCCGGTCAAAGTTAGGGTTTGGGTTGCAGTTTAGGTTTACGCCTAATGTTAAGGTTGGGGTTAGGATTATTGTTAAGGTTAGGGTACAGTTATGGTTAAGGGTTATGGCAAAAGTTGGGATTAGGGTTTGAGTTAGGGTTAAGTTTAGGGTTAGGATTTGGGCCAGGGTTAGAGTTAGGACTAGGGTTTGTGGTAGGTTAAGGTTAGGTTTAGTGTAAAGTTTAGCGTTTCGTTTATAATTAAGTTGACATTCAAAGTTACGGTTAGGTTAACCGTCAGTTTGGGGTATTGCTGTCCCACTTTTCCCGTCAGTCTGGTGTTATGCAGGGATTCTAGGTTTCCTTCAATCTCGTGACAGATTTGTCATACATCAGGTTGCTTTTTCCGTTTCGGCCTGAGCTATTTTTCCCACTAACGATTTCAACATCCCCTTCGGCTTACTTTTCTTTCAATGCCCATATTGCGCTTGCATTTGGGGCCAGGACAGCTCAACCGAACCTTGCCGAATATGAGAAAGAGGGAGAAAAATAAGAGGAAGAAGCGTAGGGGGAGGAAAAGTAGGGGAAGAGTGGGGGGAGGAGGAGGGGATGAAAAATCAGAACACAAAGATTATGATGGAGGATGAGTAAAAAGACACGGGGCGGAGGCAGGATGAATAAAGAGGCAGAAGTACAACAGTGTCAACTTTTCAGATTGGCAAAGTTGAGAGATCCGGGTTGATGATTTGATCCCATCCTTTTCTTCAAGTGTCATCTTTGAATTCGTCGTATGTGGTATTGGCACCGCTTACCATCACTGGGATTCTTCGGACGTACTCGAAAGTATCAGGTCCTCAAGGCTTGCATCATGAAGTCGAGTGATTCCCTACGCCATTTGAAGTGCAGAGACGGTTCGCATAGAGATAGAGAACGGTCAAGAGGACGCAAATGCCTCATCAAAGTTAACTACTTCTAAAAATACGTGCGTTGCGGGTAAACTAAACTTTAGGTGACGATGAGATCTGCGACATGCATTTAAGGCTCATTAATATTCGTCCATTTTCAACTACTGCAAAGCTCGACCCGGCGGCATAATTATGCCGAGTTTAACGAACCAGGAGAATCATGCGTATCGTCTACTTCAGATTTCTGCCCCAATTCTACTGTTTTGATGAATTCATGTAAAAAATGTTCTTTCTGATCCTACACGAGTAAGAAAAAAGGATAATTTTCTAGTTTGCAGTGCAAGAAATGATCCAATGCTAATACAACAGACTTTATAACACACAATTGTTTTCATCATCTTTAAAAAGTGTCGCGGCAATTTATGACACTTATATGAAGAAAACAATCCGTGCTTTCACTAATTTTAATCATTTTTTACGTTCTTGGTCGACTCCACTTTTTTACGTCTCGCAGGGATATCCCTGATCCACAGATACGGACACATTTTCCGACATTGAAGACTCCAGAAAAACGATCATTTTCACTAAATCATCAGGCCTAGGCAGGTACTTAAATCAATAGTCTAGAAGAATACACCAAAAGAGTAGGCTCTGAATTTTGAAGACTTCAGAATAACAGGACACTATATGAGTATGTACAGTTAGAGGTGAGTAGTTAATCGGGTGTGGAGATTAGTAGATTTTAGGAAGCATAGGAAGAAGGGGATGATAGAGAGATGAGGGTGGGAGCGAAGATTGGTTGTCACGAGGACTGTATCATACGGGTGTCTGGATATGATAGCCACTGAATCTGTGTCATATCTTCGCGCGTAGAAAATGGGGTCCTTTGGGGGCAGTTTCAGCTGTTGCAGTGACCTTTTGTACAGTTCTGTTCTTCTAAAATTCTTTAAAGGTTTTGCTACAGTCAATCTGATGCGGATTTGTCACCATCTGTTCCAGGTTGGAACTGGAAGTGGCCTTCCTTTCGTTTTTGTTCCTCATACAAGCAGATGCTCCTTATTTCTCCTACAAATCGTCTGGTCTTTCGACCGAGGTGGCCTCTTACCTCAGAAGAACAAATACCTGAGTAGATACGTAGGCAGTCGTAAACTTCCGCTTCTCTTTGCATCCCTTGGACAGGTGGTTATGAAGAGCACTAGCATTTAAGATGTCTTAAGTGTTCTGGCGAAAGCTATAGATACTATGTGACTTAATAGTTCACTATGAAACTCAGCCGAGTACGGCTTAAGTTAGCGAATTTTCGTCTCCCATTGCGATTGTGTTCAGTTCCGATACGCATTCGTGTTCCCAAGTGATGAACGCCCGGTTTAACTGTATTCCTGAAGGCATTATCCTTACTCTTACATCCCGGAGGAGTCTATTCTCTTGTCCTGTCGGTCAGCCATCTAGTTAAAATTATGGTTATCTAAGGGATTGAAACTTTAAAGCTCGTATACTGTGTTGCCCATGTTGGTTCTTGAGCGATTATTCGGCGGTTTGCTCTTACAGTCCCGTCTGGTTGATGCCACAAGGTTAGCTTCCTAAAACAGTGTTAGTTAACATGCCTAGCTTAGTCACTCGCTAGATTAGAAAGAGGAGAGCGCAATCAGAGCTGGGAGCATGCACAGGGAAACCGGTATGGAGCAATGCTTGGTATAACTGGGGGTGGCTTGTACACACCCCGCAACACAGCCACTCTCTGTATTAAGAGGATGAGGGGGATGCAATCACAACTGGAGGGCCATGAAGGGAGCCGTGTGTCAATTCGCAGTTCATGGACTCTATAGTGAAATCAACGGAGTTCCACTCCGTTCGAACATTGCCATTAGAAAGCCTTCTTTGTCACTTGCTGGATTAAGATAGTAAAAAGGGCGCATGCCGTCGACATACTGAACATAGTAATTAGGTGTACCAACGAGTGCCTGCAATTGCGTTCGTCTGAATATTCCTATGAAAATTAGCAAAAAAGATTCTAATGGTGGCGAACTGGCAAAAACTTCCGTGTGTCAGTAAATACGCCCGGGAGATTTAATTCCACGTGGAAAGTACACCTGCACGATAGATCCTTTAGAGCTGCCATCGTAGATCGTGTCTTCAGTGTTTTTACGCCTTTACCTAACAATCCTATTTGGGTGAACGCTGATAACCATTAATGACACACTGAAAATAAGCATTGTTTCTCAATCTATATCCGATTATTTTATAAATTTGACAAAGTTAAATGTGTTAAGTATACAATGGGGAAAGAGTAAGGTGTGAAGAGGCCTTATTTTACATGAAAACTCCTTTGAAACGGAATGGTACGTCAAGTTCTTCATGCTTTCTATCGGCTGAATAGGGAGTTTCTAGTAACACCTCTAACCTGAGGTGCTGACATCCGTTTTCAACAAGTCCCCAAACACCATGCAATCGATTAAAGTAAGCCTTCAATCTTTACTCAGTGTCATCTGCTTGATATTTTTCTCGATCCAGTTAGTTCCATCTCCTGGGCAACATTTAGCCTCCTGTTGTAGTCATCTTTTTTATGAGTAAGATTCAAATGCTTTTATCTGGCTTTTTCGGACGGATAAAAGTGTTTTGTTTCAGTTATTCAAAGTAGATGGACTTGAGGGAGTAGAGCGTGATCGTAGGCTCTCGGTCTACATATTCGTAGCAGCTTTTGCCTGGATAGATTTTAAATACCCTGGTTTTTATGTTGATCGTTTTACATCGTGTGTCGGTCAAGCGAGATTTTCACAGGATAATCGACTAGGTGATTCTGTACCACTTAGCGTGTAAACAGACAACAGTGTTGACAAGTTATTAACGTGCCATTCGAGACGGCCAATGGAAGTATGTTCGAGGTATTTTTTGTTCTACATTTTGATGAACTACTGTGCACGTGTACTCACTTTGCGCTCCTGACCGGCGCTAGGGAGGTAGAATGATGTAAGGTGCAAATGCTACTTTTTCCAGAAATCTTCGATCGTGGTTTTAGCGCCCACTAGGTCCTGGTGTTGCAGGCGTTGCAAACCTCCATACAGTCAGTGACCGATCTCATGAAATGTTGACTAAAAGCCTGAAATGCGTTTTCGATTGGGGAGGATTACTTACGTGAGGTCGCAATATTGATTATCATGCGCCATAATCCTCCGATATTTCGAACCTACCAGGATGCTGGCATTTTTGGCCGCCTGAATGGACCGCAATCGGAAAAAACGACTCCTCAAGTAGCATGCATTTTTATATTGATTTCTGATGACTTTAAATACTCTCACATATTTTGAAGAAAGAATGCACAAAATACGTTTTCTTTCACTCATTTGGCAGCAAATTACATCGCCTTCGCATTTATGCTCGAAGAAAGGGCATATTTAGGTTTCGAATAATTTTGAGCAACATCAACTGTTGGATTAGCGTTTAGCGATTTCAGGCTACAAGGTGTGTATTTTCCGCGTAAGGAAGATCATACACTTTTCTGTACTTATAAGAAGATACCATGTACTATTAGTACGATGTGTACGTCATGAGGAAAACTAACAAATGAACAGGTACGATACTGTACTAATGAACATTGCATGGTCTTAAAAATCTCATTGTAAGAAACTTTGTTTAAAGCCAAAAATACCTTTCTTCGAGTATAAAACGTGAGGTCGACATAATTTGTCTGACGATAATTTTCTGAAAACTGCTGTTCATCTAGTTATATTTTATGAAATTAATAAATGAAACGGTTTGCGAGCCTGAACATCTGTTGTTACATGTTGTAAATTCTTAGTCTACTTTTCTCCTACAGAGTTTCTCCTGCTGATGGAGAGGAACGTCCCAAAAAATACCCTGTCGCAACCTTCGCGAGGAATTCTCAGATTCGAAATCGACCACCAAACCCCGTGGTATATTCCACTTTTGTACTAAAATGGATATATGCTATAGAAAATAGGTGCCGAAAAATCAGGCAGAGTAAAACTCCTGCATGTGATATCCCTATAAATCAAAAGACAACAGATAAATGAACATTTTTGGAAGTTAGGAGGAAAATCATAGTCTATTATCCTTATGATATGTACATGTGATGTAGATGAATAAGACCCTTGGGGTGTGCTTGTGGTGGCTGCAGTTACAGGTGATGATATTATAAGCTCTTTAGTTTGTGCGCAAACCGAGGGTGTTCAGGAATAAGGAAAGTACCACCAGTGCCTCAAAAGTGTTAAAGACTTGAGAAGGAGCCTAACTTTGGTGAAGGGAACTTGCGCAACCTCTTAATAGTTTTCTCTTTCCGCCCTCATAGTGTTCCAGTGGTGTAGGTACGTCAAGAGAACAACTATAGTTCACCTTGAAAATCCTTTTAATCCATGCTGATAAACCGTCCATGCTTCATTTTTGGCACCAACTTCTTCCGCATCTCCATATTCTTGTTGAGAAGGAAGCCAAATATGTTCCCTACGTAAAATTGTAGCCTTCCTAAGGCCTGACCAGACTGGGAAGTTCAGATTGCGACGTTGCTGCAAGTACAGTTTCCCAATCAACACTTTTCTTTGGAGCCGCAGGACGATGGCGATAGAGAGTGGCTGTTTGCGGCAAGCATTTGCGGGCTTGCTTCTATTTGCGCAAGAAGATAGTTTCTTCGATATGGACATTTGGCCTAGGGTTTACACGTTAACAGTTAAAAAGTCCCTAACAGATATTCATTCACACTTCTATTGTAAGTTCCAACGCGCTGTCGTCAACGAACATATCATGTATTGTTCTTTGGAGGAGTTTGTTGAGACATAGCTTTTTGAATGACAAAGAACTTGACTTTGGTTCAGAAGTCGACCTCGAAAGCTTACTGTCGCTCTCTGTACAAGTCCAGCAGTACTCCGAAGAAAACGAAACTAAGAAGATTTGGCGCTAATATGCAGTACGGTTTCACTTTATGTGTCCTATAGAGGACACCCGAGATCGACCCTTCATTGTTACCGTACATTGCATGCAATTTCAGAGTAAAGTCATAGAGAGAGCTAAATAGTCAGAACTTCCAGAGTTCTACCTGAGACTATTTCTGCTCGAGGTTTCGCAGGCCATTTTGAAATCTACAAAGAGGACTGGAAGCCAATTCAAATTTCCAGGCTTTTTCTGAGGCTGTCGCATTGCGGTGATCAAAGCAATGAGTACTCTTTGGGCAGCATACATAGCGCTGCTATTAGGAATTCCTCTTCGGGCTGTGGCATTAGGAAGTGAACCAAATCCGCACAAGGAGGTACGCCACCAAATTAAGCAAGATGTCCTAGTGTTTGCGGAGACTTACCGGTTTTCTTTGCGCATCTGGAATTTTGTGGCATCTCCGTATTCTCCAGAGATTTCCACTTAAGTCCACACGCTTAGAACAGAAGCCAGGTTCCTGATTAGCTGAGGGTTGTTGCAGTTAAAGATCTAAGTATAATCGAGGTACAGTCTGAGTCTTTCCCAATGAAGAGGTAAAAACCTATCTGATGCAGCTCCTCATCCTGGAAAAAAGCCGTGGACGGTTCAAAAATGAGTAGTCTGACAGCCAAAGACCACCGAATTCGCGGGCAACTGTGCGGTTCCGCTTAAAATAAGCGACAACGAGATTTCGGTGGACAAGACCGTAGGCGACCTTGATGTCCCAGAAGATTTTTCCTACTTCATCCCGGCTAGTACTTTTGTGAACATTCCCTGAGACTTGATGCAGCCAGGTTTTTAAGGTTTCCACTTAATCATCAAAGTTACCATTCGAGCGTCGTGACTGAGGCTTTTCTTTCGAGAGTTATGTTGGCCTGAGTAACTTTAAGAAGTTATTTCCGTTCAGACAAAATTTTCTTAGCTTATTCTTCCTTTCTGTTGGCCCCGACTTTGCGTCCGGGTCTTAGGGCCTTTGACGCAGATGTTTATGTCATTCCTTGCTGTGCACCTCATCTGATAGCATCGTCCTTCTCCTCTTCGATGAAGACTTGCTCTATTTTGGTGGTCATGTAACACGCACATTCTCTTCAACAGTTCAGTGTGCAGCCTACTTAGCGCGTGCTTATCTTGAGATTGCCTTTATGGCTGGGTTAAAAATACCACTACACACCCTCCTCTTGAGTACGTAGTCCTTTGCGCGTTAATTACGCGAGGGTCGATGGGTTAATTTTCTTACTCGACTAGGGAAGAGAAAGTAGTTTTTTATGATAAGTCGATTTATTCCGCTCAGATATTTAATTTTAAAACCCAGTGCGTGCTTATGTTGCCGACTTCATAGCATCTTTCCAGGTGACGTAATCTTTACCAATCGGCTTACAGATATCTCTATGACTAAAGCCGCGTGCACGAAGATGACGTGAGCCACCACAGCACCTGTCTATCACGTCCTTGTGTGTGGTTATCAAATGAGAGTGAGCATCGAAAATTGCCGCGAATACACTTCTGGAAAATGGTAGATTTAATCTAGTTGGAAAGCCACTACTTTTATTAAGAAATGTGGGAAGTTTCTCTACGTGATCGTTCCTGGTGTCAAAAGGGACTCCTACGTCACGGCATCCCTTTAATAGCATCCTCCGTCGGCTTCAATCAGTTGCTGCGGTTCAGAACAGCCAGTTTTGATGAAGGCAACACCCTGGCTGCTGTGAGCTGGAGGGCAACCACAACTGTTCCCCTTTCTGATAGGGGGTTTGTCGAATTACCTATAAGGAAACAGAAGCTAGAGACTGCTAGACTGGACAAAATGAATGTGGCGGGAAGGGTGTAAGAAAGGCTGCTTTTCGTATTTGTGGAGTTTTGATAGTGGATACCTCCCTCCCAACAGTGAAGTCCCGCTGACCAGTTGGGTAAACAGGCGGATTGTAGGTGCATATGCAGTAGATGGCCTATCTCATGAAATGTTAATCGAAATTCTGGAATACGTTGCCGACTAGGAATAATTACTTTTAGGTGGGAGACATGATATTTCAGTCACGCCAAGATGCCGACTTTCGAATGCTCTTTTTCCTGGTCACCTGCAAAACCACTCTTTCTATAAAACTACTAGTTAATTAATGTGTATTTTTCCGTTTATTTTCAAAGTCATTATGGATTTAAATGTATTTAAAAAAGTGTACAAAAGCACGTTTGCCTGTATTTAGGTGGTAGAAACTTCTGACTTCCTAAAATCTCAGGCTTGAAGAAAGGGTAACCTTCGGTTCTAAAAAGACCTTTTCTCTTATTAACTCTGGAACTTATTTGCAGTTGCATTTGTCTTCAAAGTGCCCAAATTTCATGCTGTATGCTTCCCGTGTAAGAAAAGTCGTATGTTCCTCTATGCTATTAAGAAGGTGCCATATAGGGATCATGAACTTTGACAGTGGAGGTGGACTAAGCTATCAGTTTTCTGAAACTGAAATATTACCTTACTTAGAGTATAAGATTTTGGAAGACGCCATCCACCATCAACTTAGTTCAGGAAAGAATGCTTTGTGCATATTTTCTTTAAAATATAGTTGAATTTGTTAAGGCCTCGAAAATAAATAAACAAATCATACTACCTAAGTAATCATTTTCATTAGGTGGTAATTTTGTACGTGGATGGGCAGCAGCTCGTTCAACATCCGCATCCTAGGGTGACAAAGTTAACTCGAGATTATATTGCAAGATATTCAATACAAAAACACCCGGGTAACCATTTTTGACCGAAAATACAGTTCAGAATCTCGGTTAACATTTCATCAGAAAGGACACATACTCTACTTTCTTCTTGTCCGACGATTGCGAAGTTATGGAGCTCGAAAGTCAACAGTAACCCACAGAGGGGACGAGCCTAGCATCTCAGTGGGAGGCGGTGGCAGCGAAATAGACATGTTACACAGACAGTTCCTACAGAACAAGGATAAAATCAGCTCTATGGACTAAAGTGGTGGAGTAAAAGAGCCCCACTCAACTACAAACCAAAAGTGCTTTCGTAGGAATTTTCCGTCGTCAGAATTTCTAACGTCGTCATGGTAGGAATCGTGTGTTATCATTCTCTTCGAAATTCACACCGGTACCAGCCATACTGTACGTGGCGACTGTTGGAATCAGGTTGTGCAGACCGCTTTCGCGTCTCCTCCCCGGCCTCCTCGACTTGACCTTCTCCACTGGATTGCTTTCAGGATTAACTACAGTTTCAGAAGCGGGACGTCTCTCCCGTTACTCCTGCAAAAGTGTTTTCCGGGTCCTCTGATCAATTTTGGGGTATTTTGGTGACATCTTTCGAGTGTCATTGAAAATGTCGGTTTATCGACAAGCTTAGCACCAGCGTATTTTGTAGGCGGCGCCCAGGACTTTTTCACACGTCTGCTACACTGCGCCGATTTTTCTGGAAAGGTAGCGGATGACCAAGGCTATTATCGGCTAATACTTGCGTCGGTGTGTTAATGACTTTAACATAGTCATCTGTTGGACACTAAACGCGCTCCTTCAGTACTCGACCGTGCACCCCAGGATCCAAAAAATGTCTGACTGCCGGATAGTAAGCTGTAAAATGCACGACGGCGACCTTAAACTCGATCCGGTTTCGTAGACTGTGTTGATAGTTATGAAGATTTTCCCGTGTTCTTCACGCTTCGCGTGTCCCTGGTTTTCACGCGCCTTGCAAATAAAACAATTGTTTTGCACCTCTCACAGTCTTTGGAACAGTTTACTTTAGTGTCTGGTAAATACTGTCTTGCTTGTGACGCAGATGCTGTTTGTATGGCCTTGATTCTCCTCAGAGGGCAGACTCCGGAGATATGCGCTGTTTTCAAAGAGATGGCCTTTGTTTTTAGTCTGCAGGTCCTAGGAATTCCATATGGTGTGAATGACGTCCCGCATCCTCCAAGAATCCACCCTTCTGTTCTTGCGTGTCCTACAGTTTGACGTTTGCTTTGCGGGTGCGATCCCGTCTGTGCTCGAGATGGTCTTATGCTGTAATATCTTATCACTTCGGTGCTGCCTTCCCCAAGACCATCTTCCCGGTTGGATCTGCAGCCCTTCTTCGGGCTGGCCAGACAACCATTGGTTTAGCATTTCCCACCACGCGACATTTCGACCGTCACGGACGACGACGATGACACGACGTCCACGACGTGCCTCACCAAGTGCGCACGTGAAGTAGTTTATATTGAAACAAATCTGCACCGCATCTGCCACGCTCACTCCTCCCTCACCTACCAGGCTCTAGTGGTAGTAAGACAGAGTCAGAAAGAACAGAGATGGGCTCTGCACAGTGGCTGACTAGGCATGCCACACACGGCCTGGTCCATACTCTACGTGCACCCGGTTTTATGCGTGGGCGGCTCAGATCTCAGACGACAAGAGTCTCATAAAGGCCACAGTAAGAGGGGGCCATTGTGACCTACCTATCTGTTCTGAAAAGGAACGAGTTGTTCAGTCAGCTGGTACCCTTCAAAGTCACGATCCTTAACGCGTTGGGATAGATTAAGACGAATAAGATTTGTTGCAGTGAGGAATGGATTGCCTTGTCGGGAAGATGAATTCTCCAGTTTCGGCATCATTTGACTGTCCGGGGCTGTCAGAAAACTAGTGATGGGATTGGACACAGTGATTGTCGCAGCATCAAGGCCTACATCAAGGCGTGCCAAAAGACCCTTCTAATGTACGGCAGTAGCCATGGCCTCGTGCGGACACAGAGTGGCCTGATTTACGCATGCCGTTGGTCAATTTGGTCCCAGTTATGGTTCAGCGTATTTTCAGCGTGGTTTATCGGCCATAATCAGATCTGAAAGTGAATTTTAGCGGCAGTTGCCGAAGGCACTCTTTCTGATAATTGCCTCTTGTGGAGGCAAGCAGTGTATCCCTTAAGTGGACTCGCTGGACATTCCAGCTTGTTGCCGAATCTCACTATGGCTGACTACTTGGTGCAGTAAAAAACGGCCCGAATTAGCGTGAGCTGTCTATAGCATTTCGTATCGCCCTCTCTGTGGGGCCTCTTTTAAAAGTGAGTTTGTTGGAGGGGACGGAGTGCTGAAGATGATTTGCCCGTGAAAAGAAAGTAAAACAGACCTGCGTAGGATCGGTCTTATGCTCTCCCAGTCTTGTTGTGATCCAGTGCAGAACTACGTCAGAAAGGCCGAATAAATGGACAATGAATTTCCTGTATTTGACCGTTTGAGGTCAAGCGTTAAGTTTCGATTCAGCTGCTGCCAGATACCCTAAGAAGAACAGAAATTCGAATTGATCAACGATGGCCGAATTATCGATTGTCCCCAAGCTGCTGCTCCCGTTCCCTTCCCCGAATTCATAAAGCGCCGCCAACATAGAAAAGCCCCATGCCACGTCGACCTCAGCATTTCTATTGCACGACCTGTTCTAAGCCAACGAGTTCCGCTTGCGTGATCTGGAGATGCGCAGGGGCTTTGCAGGTCACATGCCCGAACTTGCAGCCAGTAGGTTGCTGTCCTCATTCTTGTCAAAATTAGGTAGACTGGTGACCCTGATAGGCGAACTGAACTCATGGGGTATAAATTTACAAACAGCATCCGTATTTTAATATTTACCACGAATAGATGATTGACCGGACTAATTAGTGGTTTAGTTAACCAGAATGTACTGTATATGCCTGCCTGCAGTTACACAAAAGCACTTGTTTGACAAAAGTCAAAACCCAACTGAGAGCCAAATAATTCAGTTAAAGTCGAACTGAAGCCCCGTAATTCTCCACCGAGCCATACACGCAGGCTCCGAGAAGGGCCATTTGTGTCAAGTGCAATAGGTCACCAATAATTCTGGCATGGTTAGAGAATCACATATTTATGATTATTTCTTGTCTGGGGCCTAGACTGGAGCCATCCCATGTGAGCACAGAGCGCTGGAACTCTAAAAAAAGTGGAATGGACCATTTCAATAAAATATATACCTACTAGCTTGTATGTTTTGCCTTCTAGAGTCGGTTAATCTGGTTACAACTGTCATCAACAATGTCAGTGGTCATAAGTATCTAGTTATAAAGGCAAATCCCCTCTGGCTTGATTGTTCTGTGGCGCGATATCCTTATCTTTGAGTGGGCTTGAGCTAAAACAGTGCCTACCAGTTTGATTATTTTTGAGATTTTTTCATTCGGGACGTTTAAACCCTGAAATGGAATCATTTGGTACATTTTAAGCGAACGTCAGTTAAATTTAAAGGCATTTGGCGTCCTAAATAGTATAGGAAAATATAAGACGCAAAAATATTGACTTGTAGACAGAGCAAAGCAGCAGGGCAAGAATGGATTCACTAATGTTGTATTTCCGCATGTTAGGTTTTTAAGCCTGCGCCCACTAACTTCTCTATCAAAAATTTCACGAGAATTTGCTTCGCTCACCGTCTGGTATTGCTCTTGTAGTTAACCATCTCCAGGGGCCCACAACCGGTTATTTTAAACCTCCCTTCTCCAGTCCCCGGCCAAACGTAAGTGAATGCCATTCGGTCTGTTAGCGATTTCTGCTGAGTAACATTAATGTTGTCAATTCTTGATCACATACAGTCTGATAGAAGGGCCCCAGCCGTGCATTTTTTATTGTCTCATGAATAGAGTCATGTCAAGGGTATAACTTACAGGTCTTCCAGCTCCGAAAACGATGCAAAGTAAAACCAAGTTTTAATTGCATTCCACTTATTGCCCTGCCTTTAGGCAGCATCATTTAGTTCTATTATTGTTAAGGATGGAAAATACTCGAACCAAATAACCAATTGCGAAAGATTCGGTGGTCTTGGCGGAGTTCAAACTCCCAACGAAAGCGGCAAGACTTGAGTACTGCTAGCACTCTAGCCAGTTGTGTTACTCGTCACCGACTCAGAACCTTGGGTTCTAGCATCTGGAGCAAATTTTTTTTGATTTACGAAAGACTAATGAATGCGCATTCTACTCACCCCTCCATTTGTCACGTCTCGAAAACTAATATCGATTTGATCTGGTTAGGAACTACTGAAGAACAAGTTCAAAACATAAACCCACTATCAAATTATTCGAACGGTTCTATGTTCTGCCTCCAAAACCGCGCCTTTCAGAAAGAAACAAACGATCGGCCGACTACCAAAGTGTGCCATTGAAAATAAGTTTTGCATTCTTTTTTGCCCAAGAACTTCTTTTATATAACCAAACGTAAAGAGTTACTAACGAATCCGACACGCGGTTTAGAACTGAATCAGTAGCTAAATTTGTCCCAGCCGTTCATGGGAGACTTGCCGAATCCAGGGAAAGACATCGAGTCTTCGCCCTTCCAGAACATGTTACTGCCTCCTCCGATCTTGTCCATATGATCGTTCATGAAGTTGAAGCCAGCACCAAAGTTGTCAACGAAGCCGAAGCCCTTTCCCTGTCCGGAGTATTTTGGAGTTCTACTGTGGCGTTCTTCTAAGTCATCGTAGGTTTTATCGAGAGCTTCATACTTGGAGGACAGGTCAGTATTGTGCAGCGAATCAAATTGTTGGTCCATAAGCTCCACACCATCGTTTAACTGTTCTTCACGTCCTGCCAGTTTTTGGTAGCCCTCTTCAAGGTCAACACTCTTGAGGTAGTCCTCTGAATCATCGAGCTTCTCACGGCCGTATCCAAGCCTGTCAAATTCCGATTTGAGTTGCTGGAAGTGGGGTTGAGGTTCAATTTTTTCAAAGTGACGGAAACCTTTGTTAATCATGGCATCACCATCTGATAACCTCTGAGCTTCAACCGCAAAATGCTCTTCACTGGGGTGCATTTCCATTTCACTTAGTTTTCTTTCTCGGTCCTTTAAGTAGTCAAGAGTATCGTCTAGTTCGTCCATCTCGGCGTAAACCCCAAAGAAAGGCTTGTCTATGTGCTTGTTGCCCAATCTTGCAAAACCTGTTTCCATGAGTTTTCCACCCTTCTGAAGGTAGTCTGCCTTCTCCTCCAGTCGATCGAGGCTTGGGTGAAATTCCTCTGGGCGCAGTCGGGACTCCAGGTTCTCAAGGCGCTTTTCAGCGCTCTCAAACTTGTCCTCGTGGAAGGCAGAATCCACGGGTCTGTGAAGCTTTGCCGAATACTCGTGATGCTTTTCTTCAACAGACTTCAACTGAAATTCCTCTGGCTTATAACCAAGATCAAATTTTTTCCCGAAATGCTTCCTCTCAGCGGGCTCGAAAAACTTGGTGGGAGCCTGCTGTTTCGCATGTAGTCGTGTCGACGGGGCCTTAAACTGGTCCAGTTTGAGTTCGGCTGCCGGCCTCTCCATGGGCTTTTGTTTCTCAGTGAGTTTTCCGAAGTCAACATCGAAATCCTTCAAAGGTTTCTGGATTGGTCGGTCACGCCTCCTCAGGGGCTCTTTACCAAGATCAAACTTCTCGAAGGACTCTCGTTGCTTTAGGAGACTCTTCGTGCCCCGCTCATACTTCCGTTCTTTGGGCTGGTCTCGGACCCTGTAGGCCGAAATTTCAGTTGCCACAAGAACAACGATTAGGAGCGCAAGAACGAACTTCATGTTTGTAGGGCCTATGGTTTTTCCATGACTTTATATTCGTTGAGTGCTGTCAGAACTCCCACAAATCTACGCACAAGTGCAATCGATTTGGCCGTTCGCTGCGTTGTAATCAGAACTCAAAGGTCATGAGCGCAATTAGAATCGCCTGAATTACTTGATCCTTGACAGAGCTTGTCCTTATATTACCCTAGATACACTTTAACCCGTAGTACAAGACGGGAATAGTTAATGCTTCGCGTTCTAAGCTATAAGTTCAGTTCAGTCGTTGTAAAGTAACAGTAAACATTTGCCTGCATTTAAGGGAGATTGGCGTAGTATTAACTTTTTGCTCGAAGGTTGCAATGACGAACATGATTTAGTGCTTCGTCTCCAGAAAACAGTGTTCTTTGGAATCTTTGAAGTCATAGAGTTATTAAAATATGCCTTTGTCTGCCTCTGTAAAAAGACTTTAGTAAATCGTCTTAAAGTGAGACTGATAAAAGGTCGAAGAGAGATAAACTTCTCGCTGAATAATGGAGTACCTGAATATCATTTGCAAAACAGCAAGCTCCTATCGGCACCGGAACTTAGGAACGGTAGACTTGGGTCAGGTAACCGTGTTTGCGCAAGATAACTAGCATTTAATATGTTGTCCTTCCTACAGCCCTCATTTTCTTTTAGCACAGAAATACTTAAATGTGTGTCGTCTTATTACTACACAGCTAGCTGAAGCGAGTATTTATGACTAAACAATTTTCTGTACATCAGACAAATTAAGATGAATGTAGGCGGAGAGTTGTTTGAGAACTTTTAATAACTTGCTTAGTAACGACCATGACAACCCACAACAATATTTTAAAAAAAGTTTATCGCTACTTTCTGCCTATTATTACTTTAGATGCATTATCATTTAGAACATATATACGACTATGTCCCCACTGCGCACACCTGGCCAAAGTGAGGACGGCTCAGATTACACATGTGTGAGAGTGCCATAGAGGCTACAGTTAAGAGGAGCCCTTGCGACCTGACCGTCAGTCTTAAGGAGGACCGAGGGTCCCCACCATTTAGCATACTTCCAAGCCACAATTTTTAGTGCATCAGACGTTTATATTGCGTAATGTCCCGGAGGTGGGGGTTAGACTACTCAGAGTCTGTCTCACCATCTCTTACCTTTCTTATCCACCACTTTGCTATACACGCCTGACAAGTAATTGACGATGGGACTAGACGCAGTGGCTGACATGGCTAGGCGACCCGTCTACGCGTACCACGCACATGACCTGAACTCGCCAGTGCACGTGTCAGGGAACATCAAAGGACATGTCTTCAGCTTAAGTGCAATGTGCGGGCTTTTATGCGACGTTTCCCTCGCCATATCGACATCGGCAAAGTAAATAGCATACTTTCTGCAGAAGTGATGCATGATGTGCGACGCAGGTGTATCGTGTACGCGCGTTTTATGGGGTATTTTCGCGTGTAACGCAGGGTGTGTTTGCGCACAGCCAGTGTAAAGTGCTGCGATTGAGTCGACCAAAGAAGATTTGCAAATCACAGGTCGGGCAAAGCAAAGTTACAGGACAGACTTTACTGAGATGAAGGAGTGTAAACGCAGCCCAGCAGGTGGATATGGCAATAGGTCTCTTCAGCCAAGTGGCAGACGTTGAGACTCTGGAGAGAAACGCACGCGTGCACCTGAACTTTGTCTGCAGACAACCAACCAACAAAGGACGCACCGTCGCTTGATCTAGAACTCTCGCCATGCTGTTGCCAAGTTTAGCGCGACTCAACCAGCCGACTGGCAGGGAGTGTGAGGCAGACTGAAGTTGGCGTGAGTAAGCGGCCGCGTGGGTGCCCGAGAGTGGCGGACTACCACATCGTCCGATAGGCCCATACGGTGGCCGGATGGCCTGGGACTGGGTGGACAGGTGGGGCGGAAGTAGCAAGTGTATCATGGTGTCCTAAGGACTGATTCGTCAACCACAAGGCGGCTTATTCAAAATTGACTCATAAGGCTGAGTGTGATATGAAGTCGTGACCACAATTGGAACAGTTTGGAACTGAGTCCAAACCGCTGTTGTTGGTGTTCGTAAGGCGGATGAGGAAGTAGGTGAATGGATTTATTTCTCCCACATTATTGATGATGACAGCGGCCTTTGCGGACTTGATGAGTTAAGCAGCTTATGATAACGGTGATTCCGGAGGTACTCCAAACTCCCCAGGATGTCGGTATTTGAATGAACTTCTTTTCGACCCCCTATAGAAACTACACTCGGTAAAAAATGACCGCTTAAGTAGCGTGTATCTTCTACATTGATTCTCGATGGTCTTATAAATTCAAAGATTTGTTATGGAAAACATGCAAAAAAATAGGTTTTATTTTTCTTGTTTGGTAGAAAATGACATTTTCTTTACATTTTATAACCGAAGAAAGCGTCCATTTAAGTTTCAAAAAATTTGTAATTATGAGATTTTAAAACCGTGCTATGTCCATACATACAACGTCGCACATCTCCGTTTACCAATGCTCCTCGTGAAACGTACAACATAGTCCACATCCATTGCAAAATTTTATGAAGTCAACATGGTATCTTCTTAAAGGCATAGAGGAATATATGATTTTCGTTGTGTGGAAAGCATGCACCTTGTACAATGGAAGCGTTAGACTGCAATACAACGGCTGATCTGGCCCAAAATTATTGGGGAATTCGGAAACTTTTTCAGAACCTAAATGTTCGTTTCCTTCGGACATACAATGTAAAGACAATGTTATTTTCTACCAAACAAGTAAAAGCAAACATATTTTTGTTCATGCTTTCTATAAAAAATCTTTGAATTATTAGACCGTTGAAAATCAATGTGGAGGATACACGTTACTTAGGTGGTCATTCTTCCCGGGTGCAGCTTCTATAGGAGGTCGAAAAGAAGTTCATTCAAATACCGGCATCCTGGCGAGTTTAGAATACCATGGGATTTTGTCGTTTGATAAGCAGCATTACAACCCCCCTTAAGTAATCCTTCCTAACCAAAAACACATTTCAGAATTTCAGTCAACATTTCGTCAGACCGGTCACGCAATGTACGGTACGTGCTCTGGACATCAGTTGGTAGTGCGGTCATTTGGGTAGTTGTCGAGTGTTCGCCGCATCCATCCATGGTCTCCGAGATTTATGTGACAGCAGTTCGCCTGTCGCAGCGCAGCGGATTCGCAAACGGCCAATCAGGCCGACCTGTGGTGTGAAGTTGCGCTCCCGAGCGGGACAAGTCGGGACTTACCCCAAGCCCATTTCTCTAATGAGGTGGGCGCTGCTGTTAATGATAAGTGAGATGGGGGACAGGTTAATGGATACATTTCTGCAAATGCGCTGGTTATAGCGATCCTCTGTGTCGCTGAGACGAGTTGGGCGTATCGTCGTGGTGCTGGATCCGAAAACGTCCGTAGAGTCCGACGCAACCTTTGAATGCCCGTATGCAATCCGAGCACGTTGGTAGTTGCTGGATGTTTGAAACATTCATCCACAGTCTATTCTTGTGCTTTCCTGTGTGCTTTAGCCTTTTATATGCAACGAGCTCTGTAGATTGCGGTTCCAGTTCTCATGGCAGTGCGTTAGGCCTCTCGATTCCGGTTAGGGATTTCGCAGGTCACAGGATGCTCTGTCTACCTTGTCTGCGATCACTCAGAGTGACGTCATCGTAGAACAGCCGCTTGGACAAGTGTCCGTCATCCAGTCTGCCGACGTGACCTCTCCAATTGTATTCATCCCAGCATGACATCGATACTGCGAACTCCTCTTCTTTGCAGGAATCCTGTGAAGGGCATCCTGTTCTGCCGCCTCAAATCTTGCGTCGTGGGAAGGCAGCTTGGGGTAAAGTAGTTGAGTCTGTCGAGTACTATGACCGAAAACTTGAAGATTCCCAAATCAGAAGAGAGGGATGACAGAGTTATAGAACAACCTCTTCTGAGTCAAGAGGGTGTACACGCGCCCCAGTAGGCAGTGCCAGAAAACGTTCTCACCAGTCGTCTCAGTTGTTTAGGCTGTTCGTCGCGGCGTAAAGTATGCGTCTGCGGCTGCGACCAACTGATGACAACAAAAATATCGACTGGCGTCACGGCGTCGGTGGGCCGAAAGCTGGTCATAGGCTCCCAAGTAAAAGTTGACGGGCGTGCTAGGTGTGGGTAGGCAGCGCACTAGGGACCGTGAGAGCGCACTGCCACACGTTTTCTTGCTTGAGTTTCGTAAACTGTCCAGGTCTCCGTCACGTACAGGAACGAAGGCAGGATGCCAGCTCAATGTAGCAACTTCGTGTCCAGATGAAGGCCCTGGCTATTCCAAATTATACGTTTCCGTAGGCCAAAGTCCTGGCAGAATTTTCGGATTTGACTTGCAATTTCATCGCCAACCTTAATGTTTTTTGTGATTATGCTCTTCATGTAGGCGAACCCGTCCGTATGTGTGTGACATACATGTGTGCGTATACTTGCATGCTTTACGTGATGCTGGTTTTCGTCAGACATACAAAAATCAAGCAAATGATCGGGTAGTGGGCTCCAGTGAACCTGCGAATGCCCAGCTGAAGCCGAGTTCCGACTTTCGACCTCATCCGTCTTATTTTTCTGTACGGAAACCTGAACATCACTCTTTCGCTTTTATTCACGAGCAAGACCTGAGAAAGTCTGACGGTGAGCAAGATCTCTGCAAACGGCACTGAACTCAAAGGCTCAGAAAATATACAATGTGTCCAGTCTGTGTCTCCATTTGGTAAAAGAGCCAGGTTTGTTAAAAGGACAAGATGTGGTTGCAGCCGCACATGATAGACAGAATATTGTTAGGGGTTAGGGGTTAGAGTAAGGATTTATGGTTAGGGGTTAGGGCAACTATTTCTCAACCACCCAAAGTCCAACCGCGTATTCCCAATAGCTTTTATTTTGCATACAATTACTTGACCTCGTCGCCTGAGTGTTCCCCGGCCCCATCCGTAAAACCCCGTATTTCCACCGGTTCCATATTACAGGCGGCTGGGGGTTGTTTACCTCAGGTGCGGCAACATAGCCACATCTGACCGAAAAAAGTCCTAAACACTATATCGTCTCTTCTTTATTTCCTTTTACTTTCCTGACTAACTTATCTCTGGTGTCATTATAGTGTAGACCGGCCGGTAGGTCAAAACTTGCGGCAATGAAGAGATCTTATTATTACTTTTTTGACACGAAGACTTCCTCCTTTCCCGAAACCATTGTGTCGCTTGCTCGGGCCTTTGAGCATCATAAGTATCTCTAAAGTATAGACAAGTCTATACGGCCTGTGGCATAAGCAGCAGGAATCGATATGGATATGTACTGCCGTCAAGCTCGCGTACTATGAAATGCTCGCATCATGCAAATAGTTAAACCGCTGCATATCGATTATCCCTGCGCGCTCTAACTGCGCAATTTCACGGGTTGCCGAACCGTGATAGGCCACAATTAGGATTTTATCGAACTCGTATCGTGCGGCAGATGGCGGAAACATTTTCACCAAGACGATCACGATGCGTCCGATTTTGTTGTTTCTGGTGGTCTACTGCTTCCAAGCCGTGAACGGATTCAATGTTTTCGGTCCCGGTGGCTTCGTCAGTGGATCTCGGCAGGTGGAGGAGGACAGCCCAGTAAGGAATCCATTTTCCGGAGTTCTGAGGGGAGTCCACGGGGGACTGAAGGCAGTACGCCACGTCAACGACCTACATCAAGTGGCTCACCAGCTAGCTGATAAAAGATATCGTCGCCCTGATGAGAAAATAACCCCGATTGACCATGGTCAAATAATATCTGGACACGATGATGGACCAGTCACTATGAGTTATTCTATTGTAATCCAATCAAAAGAGGACTGAAACTCCTGAAGAAATGTACTTTCGCTGCTGCTACTTCTTGTTGTTCTTTAGCTTTTTTGTTTTGGGTATTTAATAAAGTGATATTGCCGTGTGGTATTGGCATGCTGACACGCCACTTGTCGAAAGCGACTTTGCAGGTTTGTAGGCATCGTCTGGTCTAACGGTAGCACTTTGATTACCGCAGATTTCCGTAGTGAGTTGTCTCTTGAATGGGACAGAAAAGGTCGTAAGGTTTGGCTTACAACGAATAAGACCGAGGGTATGGATAAAAGGAGCATTACAAGTTACCGTGCCAACTTTGAGTATGGTCGCCTGAGACGTTATCCCAGTTTGTCGAGACTCACTGCTACCATTTTGCTTAGAATAAACCCTACATATCTTCCACTTTCTTTTATTGCTAAATGGGACCAGACCTCAGGTTGGAGTTGTTAAGTTACCTCCCTGGCTTCAGTCGCTGCATTACTGGCTACCATGGCAGGGTTGTCATTCAAGTATATGGGTGTGATTGTGCTCTTGTCATGTTGATTTCCGCTGCACACGTTTTCCAGCAGAAAAATTACGTTTCGCGCAACCGGAGGACTTTAACTGATGATTGCAGCCGCAGTTACTAGAATTCCAAGCCTTCGTGTTTGGCTTTGGGGGGAGGGACTGCCTGCCAGGAAACTACTAGTCATTATTTCCACAGATAGTTAAAAACTTGGTCAGGTGTCTTTAGCCACCTCAGCGTTCGTTTACGCGACCTACGGTGTCCTGGTTTTCGTCATTCGCTATGTTGAAAGTCACTGCGTTTATTGACATCTAGGCATGACTCCATTCCCGTTACGAACCCAGCCAAGGAAGGTAATATCCGTTCGATGGCGATGCTGGGGCGGTCCGAGGATTCTCTGAACGCCTTTACTCGGGATATGCTGTCCCAACCCTCTGAGGCCAGGATGAATCGTCAGCTCAAAAGCGCCAGTTCGAGAGCTCTAAGTGTCAGCACTCTGGGGGAGTCGATCGATTTCAATCGGGCAGACAGCTGGAGTTGTAAGTTTCATCCCAATTTCTCATTACATACCTAGCACTTTAGAAGTAAACTTTAGACCTTTTTCCAGGTGAAAGCCTGCAAAATCTAAGTCCTAGCAAAACGGCAGACGTCCGTGTTGAGAAATGCGGAGATAGAACCTCTCCCGCCTCTTGTGGGCAAAAAAGACTGTTCTACATTCCCAGCCCATTTGGTCACTCTCTTCCGGTTTCATTCATAATGACTGAGGACTTTAATATCAATCTAGGATTTTTCAGCACACTATTTGTCTCCTGGAGATAAAACATAACGTTCGGGAGCTTCGAACGGAGGAAGATAAGCAGTCATGGGTTGTTGAGTTTGACTTCTTTATCACTGTCTGACTGTAAATTGTAAAGATATGGTATTTACGAAGTTATTTTGATATAAACCGATATCGAGGGCTGTTAAAATTTATTAGCTCAGAACCAGAAGACTTTTTGACTGTGGTAGAGACCACTTAAAGTTGTGGTGAAGTCAAATCTACTATTTAAGGCTAATGGGGCGATTATCTTTTCAATTCGCACGGAATTCCACTACATACTAATTCTCATGTTCGTCCTTTAGTTAGTGTTGTTACTTGTGCTCCGGTTTGGCTTGCCGTTCAAAGTGAGGAGGATAGTTGAGTCTGCCTATCGTAGTCCCACTTCCTTATGCAGCCAGTAAACCAGCAAACGGGTGAAATTAGATAAAAGCTGAACAATCAAAGGAGTAAATGCGTAAAATCTTTTATCCGCTGAATCAGGTAATAGGAGTTCTAGCAAATTTTAGATACTATGGTCTATTAGGGAAAAGTTGGTATTAAGGAAGTTTTGAGTGTATAAGGGAAGGGAAATTTACTAGGTTCCCGCATACTGAAGCAGTTTCATAGTGTTCAAGACGTCCACTCGACTTCTTTTAATAATATCTTGGTAACCGAAAGTCTGTCAAAAAAGCACTTCATCTTGTATTTATAAGAAGACATTTGACAATTATGAGTCATCGGACTTATTCCAGAGACCAACTCGCCTCTATTTAAATTGAAATCAAGTGTACAAAATTAAACTTCCAGGAATTTGTATTTAGGAAGGATTGGATAGAATGCAACCATCAGTGATCAAACGCTGCCGGTCTATTAGCTACATGACGGACTGGCCGTAATATCAAGTTGTACCTTGGGCGATATTTGCCAGTGTATTGAGTAAGTAGTACAGAAAAATACGGCAAGGCGTGATGAGGCTAAACCAGGCTTTAATCTCCTCAAGAAGGCTGTGGACGTGAGACGACATCGTTATCTCTCAGGGGACAACCTCCGTGGTTTGCCTAAAAAGATGCACCCGAGCATAGAACTTAAGTACTCTGGGACACGACAGTTCGGCCGTCGTAGCCAACGACGGCTACGACTTTACGCCCCGCAATGAGCCGCGGCTCATTCGACGAGATCCGGCCACACATTCAAATTCGGCGAGGCTGAAATTCTCGCAAGAGGTGACAACCGCGTGAGCCGGGAGCTACTTGAATCGTGGTTTACTGGCCCCAGTCCATTAACAAGTGCAATTATCTTCCCCATCCATACCCGGTGCTGAGACTTCGCCTAAGCGGAATAATTAGCCACGCGGAGAGAGCACAAGTGAACACTTTTCCCAAATCCAGGGTCGGTGGGTCAGATGGTCGAGCAATCATCACACCAACATCCAAAGCACGTGATGCAATTGCAGCAATTAACGACGCGAATGAGAGCAATCAAACAATTAGCACACTAAGGGCTACGATTCCGGATGAAGAGGGGAGTCGTGAATGTTCATAGGTATGCGGTAGCATGGCGACTGCATCCTATAAATACTGCAGCCCCTTCTGCATGAACCATCCATATCTGCTTTCTTCTCTGATGATGGGTTCGGGCAGAAATCTGGAACGTCAGGCTAATAAAGCCCTTGTCCCAGCAAGCGTGTCTTCTTCTTCAAGACCTAAACAGTCCCTCTTCACGTGCTACCTACGACCTGGCCCATGTAAAACACACCAAGTTTTTGCACAAACGGGATGGACGGCTCGGATCTCGCATGCATGGGGGTTTCGTAGACGTTATGCTAAGAGAAGGGACCAGTTAGCTTGACTCTCACCCCACCAGTTGGTCATTCCAAAGAAACACACTCAGGGCCAACCTCGAGATTTGATTTGTATCGTCAATTGACAACCTTCCAACCCACTTCGCTTATTGCGTCGTGCTAGATTCAGAAACGCAAGATTCATTATAATGAGGAATGTGCTAAATTGTCTTAGGAACGGGGCTGCCCCCCACTTTACTCTCCCGTGCGCCAGTCGATTGTCCGAGCCAGTCAATCAGCTGACGTGGGGATCGGGCACAGAGCTAAAACAGCCCGTCCAGGCGCGCCACACACAACGCACCAGGTTTTCACACGAAGAGGTTAGCAGCAGAAGGCGATTGCTGTTGTCTCTATGGTCTTTTTTGACAAACTTATCTATTAACTCACCTGTCAGGAGTGATCCTAGTTCGTCAACCCCAAAGGAAGGTCTATCACTGTAACTTAAGGCAAACTACACAGCCATTCAGTACAAAGAGGAGGATTCTGAAATTAGGAAACAAAATTCCATATTAATTAAAGAACCAATTTTACTTAAGCAAACCATGCTTCTCCGGCTTCTAAAATCTTTTTCCAACGGGCGTCTGAACTAACTGTTGCCTTGCCACAGAATTACTCCGTCTCTTAATTAGTTAACTGCCCAACCGGATCAAATATAGTCGCTAGGTCTCTGTGGTATTTGCTTCCAGAGGCAGTAGTGTCTGACTGGCCTTTGTTTGATGTGCCAATGGCATTAGCGAACTTTTCCGTACGTCATCGGTATTCGGCCATTTTAATACTAATTCCAGTTATCTTACAGGGTTCGGTTTTTATTGTAAGTCATAATTCGTTTCAACAATGTCCTCTTTTATTCCTGAGAACCCCCATGAATCGTTGTCTAGACCATCATGTGGTATGCGCTTTGCCAGCTTCCTTTGCTTTTTCTGCAACCGTCATGTGACCATTACAGGTACGAACAGAAGCTTCGTAGTCTTTTTGGAAAAACCCCGAGTGCCATCTGTGGGTTGGCTTTCATACTGGTTTTGCTATGATCATTCATTCTAACGGTTTATGAGGCTCTCTCAGAGTCCCTTTACAAGAGTTATGCTGCTGGACCGGAGCTCTTGAACTACCGATTAGTAATTTGCTCCTCTGCGCAAGTGCCAAATCAATATTTCTAGTGGGTTCAGTGTCACTCTTTAAAACAAGTAGCTTAAGTCACTTTGAAAATATTCGATGCATACGTTAAACCGAAAGAACCAGGAACGTAGCCAGGAGCTTCGTCGCCCAAGACAGCGGACCAACACACAAAATAACTCATATTTGGTGCTGAAAAAGGATTGAAAACTCATAGCTTCAGCAATCGGGCTTAACAAAGCAGGAACTTTACCGCAAATAAGTCCATTCACATTATGAATAAACCTCACTTTGTAAAGTTCCATTAGGGCATGTTGAAGGGCTATGCATTGTTAAGGAAACTGCCAACATTCACAGTTTCATATGCGAACAGACCCACGAATAGATTGGATACTCACGCAAACCAGTGCGGTTAGGCGCCTGAAGCACTGGTCTGATAGACTGATGTTACTCTAATAGAAAGTTCTCTCAGTTAATGCCTGGATGAAGAGAAGCGCACATCTGCTCATTGCTTAGTCTGTTGGGCCTTCAAAAACTACTAAGTTTGGTTTCTACTACTAATTGACAAGGATTTTTTCGGGGACCTTAAGTGCCGATGAGACTCATAAAGGTAGTCTTGTCTTATCCATAGACACACTGTCCTGGCAAAACGTCCATTCAGTGCATTCTGCCTAATTTATGCCACCAGTCTTTTCGCTCAGAAGTCTGTTCATACAATTCGGTTTTATCCATTTGACAGTCTCAAGATCCCAGGAGCCTCGGCTCATGTCTGCCTACTCATCACCCACTCTGAACCTGCAAAACGCATCAGGAGCCAAGGTAGGCGATAGAGGAGTACATTTATTTATTCCTGCTAAGAGTTTCAACGGCCTCCATTCGACAACGGTATTCCACTGCCCTACAATTTCTAAAGTCGTAAAGTGCAGTCATTCACTGGAAACAAAAAACGTGTTGCTCCTGGCTAAAATACTGCGGCAAACTTGGTTAGTTCATGGACAATTTTCGAAAACTAGTTCAGGAATCTTTCAAGAGCCAATGTAAGCTAAACTGGTGGCAAGCATCTAGGTACCTGCACTCATAGACCTAAGGGGTGTTTCGAAAGTTCATTAAAAGATAGTTTAATTGTTCAAAGAAAGCTCGGCAAGATCTCATTTCGTAGCCGTACCTGTTAAGGGTTAGGGGTCAGGGTTAGGGGTTGGGGGTTGGGGTAAGGGGCTAGGGGATGGGGTAACGGGTAAGGGGTTGGGGTAATGGGTTAGTGTTTAGGGGATAGGGTTAGGGTTAGGGGTTAGGCTGGGGCTTGTTTACTGTAGGTACGACTATGAAATGAGATCCGACCGAAAGCTCTGTCTTTCCAGAATATTATGCCTCGGTATATGCATTTAACATAAAGTGGGGTTCGCGGACTTCTAATGCCTCATTAGCTCTAACTGTTAAAGTCCGGTATGGGATGATCGCGGTCAGTCCCATATACAAACTCCTAATTTGCTTCTTGTCTTTAAAGGCAAAACAACGGAAACTGTTCACTAGAAAATCAGTGAAGGATCTGGGGTAGATAGTACAATTCGTGATTTTGCGACTGCTGGTATAATAAATAAAATGTGGCCAACCAAACAGCACGCTTCGCTCAGAAAAAACTCAAAGACGGGCCTGTTTGAGACGTATTTTATACATAGATGACGTTCATTCACATGGCCCATATCAATGGTTGGTGACAGTAGACGATCGTCAGAATCCACATAGAATTAAGGCTAATTTCTAATCAGTGCAAGCAAGCAAGATCACTACCAACTGGGAAGGTGGAAACCAGGCCTTGTATTGGAAGCCGATTTTGTCAATCCCTCTTTGCAATCGCCGTCATTATCGCCTAGACCATCTATGACTGCCTTAAAAATCATACTGCGACCCTACCGTAAAGGCTAACTACTAATAAACCCTTTTTAATGGCAGTAAAAGACTCGCAGAGAGTAAGCAATGGCGTATTAACTCGTAACTAACGCGTTTTAGACGAAAATGTGCGAGTCGGGCAACTGGAACGAGGCATACGACAGTCCTGTGTTTACGCAATTCGCCCTTCAGTCAAGTTCGATAACTGAGGTAAGAATTACATTGAAATGTTAGCGCCAACTACGAAACTCCGCTATATTCGTACTCTTCTTTGTGGTTTTGTGACCCCAGTGGCAGTTCAACTGTTCGGATCAGCAAGGCAATTTTTTAATATAAACGGGATTGTTGACACAATATTAATTATTTCAAAAACAATGAACAGGTCTAAAGAGAATTTATCGAACGTAAATTTTTTTTTTCAAATGTTCAATGGGAATTTTCGCAATTCTAAAATGGTGACCCCTTTGATTTACATATTCCGCAATCTTCCACGAGGTTTTCAGGTTTTACTCCCCCGAATTGCCATTTATTACATCTCAACTGACAACTGCGTTTGCAGTGGCACAAAACGTTTTGCTGGGTTCGTAGTGGACTTTTCTTAGAGGGAGAACAAAAGAAAACTAATCTTCACTTTTGATTTTTTCCCCCAGCGTCAAGAGCAGGAAGTTAACAGGTATTTGGCCGCTTATGCACGCGGTTCCCTGCCAAAAATCCCAAAAGACTACATTGACGATTTCCCCCAGGGTCTTGCAAGGGGAAAGGCGACCTTTCTAGACGCCCTTGCGGACTCGAGTGCCACCCAGACAAGCAATCCGGCAACTGTGTTGACGAAGGGTGACCCTAATGTAAGTTATGTCGCTCAACTTATGATCAATTTGTATTTAAATACGTAAGGGGAATTTGAGCAAATACATCATATGTGTGTGGGTGCTCAGATGCACGATCGAAGTCGGAAGAGAAGAACATTTCTGTGGGATTTCATGCCTTGAATCTAATTAAATAGAGAGGCCCCTGGAGGAAATACACTAAGACTGTGTCATTCCAAGGATGAAGTCGCTTTATCATATAATGTCCTGACTCAGCATTGGGTGAGTTCAGTACACTACTTACAGATTTACCTATCCTCCGCAGGGCAATATATAATTATAAAATGTTCCACATCACGCTGCAATTTGTACCCAAAAGCTCAGTAAGATGTTTTTCAGAAATTTATGCGCAGCAACTATCCGACGCATCTATGTTACTTGGTCATCGTACTTCACTGGCTTTTCAAACTCTCACTAGTATCCACTTGCGCGTGAACTACTGTATAGTGGTGTCAGATTTACGCAACATCTGCTGCATTGTCTCCTTCCTCACTCACCTCGGCCTGGCGGAAAGATAGGTTCAGGACGACCAGATGCTTGCTCGGGCGCAGTGGCTGAGAATGATGAACAGTCTGTCTGTGTGTGCCACACACTTCTTGGTCCCCGCTCAATGTACCGGGTTTTTATAGAAAGGTGACTCGATCTCCATCTGAGTTTGAGTGCTATAGAGGTCATATGAAGAAGGGGCCATTGAGCCCCGCCCTCAGTCCTCGAGCTAGTCACCTCACGCATACACACACACACGCGAAATTTCTACTGTCGATTCCGACAATGTCCACCGTGTGCTAGGCAGCTAGGTGCAGCAGGCACGGTGACTTGCGCGTGAATTAGTTTATAGTGATAGTCGACCTGCGCATCATCTACCGCACTCTCTCTTTACCACTCCCCGCCTGAATCCGATTTCAGGACAGAGTCAAGAAGATCGGAGGCGAGGGAGGACGCAGGTGGATGGCACGGTTGTGCCTGCACCTTGGCGCTCCACTCCACCCCCCCCCTGACCTTCACAACAAATAACCCGATTTTTGACCAACAACAGCAATGGTGGGCGGCAGAGGTTCCAGTGTGCGCGACGGCTTCCGGTAACCGTGTCTGTCACCGCATCCCAAAATGTTGACAGTTGTTATGGTTTGCAATCCGGATAGCACCTGCCAGAACCCGATGCGACCTCCGTACTGGTCCAGCGCATCTAATACGTGGCCAGTTAGTAGGGCACAACGCACACACAGTAATGGCCACGAGAATCGAGTTACCCCGTCAGTTGACAGCCTCCCAAACGACAACTTTTAACGAGCCAGATTTTTTATTGTGGGGAATGTGCCGGAGTGCCGTGGGGATGGATCTCCTAGGCTCAGCCTTAATGCACCAATCGAATTTCCGTACCTGTCAGCCCTCTGGTGTTTGGATTGGGTGCAGTGGCTGGCAGAGGTCAACAGGTCGTCTACGTTTGCCGCACACTATCTGCCTCTCGCGCAATGTATCAACTGTTAACAAAAACTTGCCGTTTATGATCTATCATGCATGGGAGTGACGCACTAAGTAGGAGCCACTGAATAAAATTATACTCGTCACTTTCTATTGGATGCAGGTCATGACCTCTTTGGAGTTGATCACTGTGCAGTTGTTTTTTCTACCTAAAGGGCTCCACGCAGGTTTGCGAAATTATAATTTTCCGAACACGCCTCCCTTACTGTCCGCCATGATCTTCGACAGCTTTCTTGTTGTCCAGTAGTCAGCCGAATTCATGCGGCGGCTGTACAGTCCCGTCAAATAGCGGGCATGATTCAGGTCCGAACACGTGCGTCAGCAGGACCAAGCCGTGCGCGAGTGAGGCCATTGATGATGAAGTCACGCGAAAGCAGGTTGGCGCTGGAGTTGAGAGATCAACCGACAGACTAGGTGTTTGAAAGTGGTTAACCGTGATGGTGCACCTGAACAGTACTTTCCTGGCGCGACAATCCGGCAGATAGCGAAGTGGTGTGGCTGGGCTATCCGGTACTGGTTGAAAGCTGGCATAAGAGCGGACATAAAGATCTAACAACCAACTATAGCTGACACAACTTGCAGGGTATGTACACCTTTCTTTTAAGTCCATTTTTGTTTAGACCGTCATATATCACACCAAGAATGATTGACCAGGAGGTCCGCAGGCCCCAGATGATGTCATTGAAGCGCACATGAATGACTCTTTGTGATTTGTGATACTACAAAGCCCTGAAAGTTTCTTTCAACTTCCCCAGTTGAATCTTCTTTGGAGCTAAGACTCAAGCTGAACGGTCGACTTGCAGTTCATATATGCTTAAGACTTCTTGCTGGTAGAACTCAGCTGCAGGTTGCTGTGACCTGCGTGCCTTCCCTTGGAAGGAAACAGCATACAGACTGCAGCAAAAGGCCCGGGGATTATTTGTTAGTAAAGACACCCCCTTGTGTTTACCTGATAAACCAAAAACAGAATCATAGGCATGTACAGTGAGTGACCGATCTCATGAAATGTTGGCTGAAATTCTGAAATGCGTTTTCGATTAAGAAGGATTACTTGGTCGCGGTTGTAATACTACTTGTCTTGTGGCATACTCTTATAGCATTTCGGACTTGGCAGGATGTCAGCTTTTAAATGCACTTCTTTTCAATCTCCTGTAGAAAGCGTGTTCAGCAAAAAATGACTACTTAAGTAGCATGCATTTTTCCCATTGATTTTCGATGGTCTTGGAAATTCAAATATATCTTATAGAAACCATAAACAAAAATATCCTTTCTTTTAGTCAATCAATAGAAAATCATGTCTTCTTTATATTTTATACTTAGGGATGGAGTATAATTATGAGACTTTAATTATGAGACTTTTTAAGACTGCGAAATGTCCATTCACATAGCATCGTATCTGGCCGTTTACCACTGCTCCTCATGAAATGTACAACATTGTCCGCATCCATTGCAAAATTTTATGAACTCTGTATGATATCTCTTTAATAGCGTAGAAAAATATGTGATTTTCTTTACGCGGAACGCATGCACCCTGTAGAGTGATATCACCAAGCGCTAATGCAACGAATGATCAGGCTCCAAATTATTCGGCAATTAGAAAACTTTTTTAAAACTTAATTTTATTCCTTCTTCGAGTATGAAGTATAAAGAAGATGTGATTTTCTATTGATTGACTAAAAGAAAGGATATTTTTGGTTATGGTTTCTATAAGATATATTTGAATTTCCAAGACCATCAAAAATCAATGGGAAAAATGCATGCTACATAAGCAGTCATTTTTTGCTGAGCACGCTTTCTACGGGAGATTGGAAAGAAGTGCATTTAAAAGCTGACACCCTGCCAAGTCCGAAATGCTATAAGAGTATGCCACAAGATAAGCAGTATTACAACCGCGACCAAGTAATCCTTCTTAATCGAAAACGCATTTCAGATTTTCAGCCAACATTTCATGAGATAGGTCACTCCCTGTAGGAGTGGTATGTGAAAGGAGCATCCGATGGAGGTACACAGATCGGGACGGAAAGCTTGGCTTTCAATCAGTAACTTATCCTTCTGTCTGAGTAAAACTGGCAGTCTCGGATCAGTTCTGATCCCACTATCCTAACTCCTTAACCGACTGAGTTGCCACTGCACCTCCAACTTTTGTCCAGCCTCCTTTCCTGATAAACTGGTCTTGTCAGTAAAACGTGTTGGTTTTTTTAAGCCAGCCTTCTATCCGTTTCTGCTTTTGTTTTAGAAAAGATGCAATCAGCAACGAGCAATCATGGAATTAGTCCAAACGGAAGCAAACTACATTAAAGTATTGGAAATGATGATTGATGTAAGTGGTCATCACCATAATTACATCGACCCTAAAAGTGGATTTGGCCAGACAGAAGATCAGCCATAAACATGAGCCAATCTACGATTTCCCCCTTTGTTTACGTCAGTTATGACCTAAGCCGAGCTATCCTACTCAAAAAATTTGAACATTGCCGCTGATTTTTGTCCTGGGTATTTCTGTTCTAGAGATCTAGAACGGTGGGCGCCTTCTACACGCGAGTAAATATCTCATGATAACGGTGATAAATTATCTGATGGTCAGGCCATCTGCTCAGCCGAGCCCCGGCTGAAACTGTCAGGTCACTGGGCCTGGGATTGATATAGGACAAGCTAAAGAAAGCGGGTGAAACAGAAACAGCCCTTAAATTCCATTTTCTTTGTCGGTTAAATCCCTTGCGTCTTGAATACCCTTATGTATAGAAGAATCAGTGGCAAGGGTATAGATTGTGGCCAGGATTACTTTCCCCGGGATGATTTGCGCTGAGCGAAAGAGCCAAATATCTTGGAACTTTGCGGTATCACAAATGTTGATCCTCCACATTGTCACCATTTAAAAGAAGACTATTTTGCCCCTTATTGATAATAATAATAATAATAATAAAGGAATTTAATATCACCTTGAAGACGTTGTCAAAAAGGTATAGCATTGTCGTATTTGTACTCCGATAACTATCTTAAAGCATCATGACCAGTCTCACGCAACTGTCACAGCGAGGTCTTTTTATTTCTTTCTCTGTCATGTGCAGATAAATGTCGCCAGTTATTTTCTTTTAGCACAATTGCTCCCCAAGAATGTAACCCCGGCCATAAGCCAGATCCTTGCCGAATCAGTAAACTGTATAGTAGTCAGATCGCGGTAGACCGTAAAATGCGGAGAAGAATGTATAATATCTGTCCTTCAGGGCGTGCTCGGCTACGAGTAACATTTTACGGCCATCACATCATTCGGTTGTTCATCCGATATGGGCAGGTAATTCACAGAATGATGTTGGGGGAGGGGTGTGATCAACATGAAGCTAAGGTAAATGGGCTATCTCATGAAGTGCTAGCTAAAAGGTGCTTTCATTCGAAAATACGTTCTATGTGGAGTTGCATTACCAATTATCTTAGATTATTTAAGATATTCCAGTCAAGTCAGCGTGCTCGATTTCGAGCAAGCCTTTATCCGACAGCTTGCATAAATTAAAATCCGCGAAAGTGGCAACTTAAATAGCATGAATTTATCATATTGATTTTCGGTGCTCTTATTAATTCAAATACCCCCCATGGAAAGCATAAGAAAAATTGGTCTTTCTTGTATTCGTTGGTAGCAAATTACTTTAGATTTTTGCTTGAACGAAGAGTATCTTTTGGTGCTAAGAACGTTTCAAGGGCAACGATCTAGAGAAGGATCCCACTTAACTGTCAGTAGACTGTGGATCGTGCCATAGATGATTAATGATAAAGAGGGTTTTTTGGTGGGACAGCACGCTAAATAGTAAGCTGAAAAAATGAAAGAAAACAGAGAAATTGTTTGGACTTATGCCAACAACGGAAATAAGAGTATTATTAGACAATAAACAAAAAGCAAATTTCACAAAATAACGGATTTCGAGGTAAGGTTTGAGGTCGTGAGAAGAAATTGTTGTTGGCAGTATAATTCCTGCAACAGCCCGCAAAGGCATGTCAAGATGAAACCTCATATAACGCGATCCACAGTCTACTGACAATTAAGTGGGGTCCTTCTCTATACCGTTGCCGTTTCTAGTTATGAGGTTTTTTAAAACTGCTAAACGTCCGATTATACAGCATCGCCTCAGCAAGTAATTAAATGTTGTAAATTAATGCTCGATAATGCGGTCTACTTCCAGTGCAAACTTTTATGAACCCTATACGACGTCTTTTTAATACCGTACAGAAATGCATGATTTTTCTCCCACGAAGAGCATAAGCTTGTAGTTTGGAAGACATAAATGCCAGATAACTGCAGGTCGGGCTTGAAATTATTCGGGAATTGAAAAATTTTTAAAACCGAATGGTACGCTACCGTAAAGTTTGAAACTGGAAAATGACGTAATTTTCTATAAAATGTGTGAAAGAAAAAAATATTTTTATGCGTGTTTCATGTGAAATTTACACGACTTTAAAGGGGCATCGAAAACCGACATGAAAAATTCACACTATGTAAGTAGTTATTTTTGCAGAGTTTGGTTTATACGAGCCGCCGAAAAAGGCCCGTTCGAATGTCGGCATCCTGAGAAGACCGAAATATTTTAGTATTATGCTACATGATACTTAATATTACGACCATAGATAAGTAATCCTTACGAATGAAAAACAAATTTCGGAATTCCGGTCAACTTTTCATGAGATATCTCATCTATGTGCATGTATGTATATATACATAGGTTTTATACCGCTCTCCCGACATAGGTTTTAGTTAAAAGCCCAGGCACGCGTTTCGCCGAGTTTTCTTCTTCTGTTACACATGCGTATATCAATTTATGTTGTCAATTGTTTTTTGCACCGAAAATTCGCAACGGTCGATTATAAGCGCGATTACTTATCAATTGCTCATGTTCGGGCATATTACAGTAATAGACATTACGCTATTTTGTTGGTGGATATGAAAAGCCCTATGGTGTTGACGGGGCTTAAAACGCAAGCGTTAATCCTGCCTAAATATTAATGCTGTAAACAAGGAAACGTTTGAAAAAAGCGAATATACTCAATTTCCTAACTGAGTGTTTGAGTGGCGATAGTGCATTGAGTCAGCGCTTTTCATCATACACGTAGGTTCATGTTGCCGTCTTCCTGGAGCTTAACAAACCTATGACTGACGCCAGCATACCGAGTCGTGTCGGCTCTTATCGCAGTTATCATTCTTCTGGAGGAAGTATGCACAAAAGACGCCGAGATAGTCTCTTTGAAAAGATAAGGCCTTCAAACCGTCGCCGAATACGAAGCCATGCTGAAACAGGTATCTCTTCAAGGGCGAGCGTTACCAGCATCAACAATGGGACATTTTCCGAAACCTCCAGTTTCCAAAACTTCGGCAGTACAAATTCGCTTTCATCCATCTCGGCACCACAACGACCGCAGCCTATTCCTGATGTCAGCGACATTTTCGGGAATCTTGGCCAAATTTACAGAGCAAATGTAAAATTCTGGGAGGATTGTTTCGAGCCCTGCTTTTCGGGAAGTCCACCCGGGGAACCGAAGCTCACTGTGAAGAAGCTCAAAGCGGTGTTTCTTAAGGTATGTCCTGAGTAGGCCTAAACGCTCGTGCGGGTAAATTCAATGTCCTTATCATCCCTATGCTCGGAGAGTAGTAGACGAATAAGGCTACTTACTGCATACCTTAATCGTACATTGAAAAAAGACTGTTTCATTTGCTTTGTAAACATAGCTCAGGAAGACCAGACGAAGAAGAAAGGTCTCTAGCAGACTAATCAGGGTACCGATGAAAATTAGAAAAAAAAGACGAAGAGCTAATTATTTGGGACTCATGTCTATGTAAAGTTCCAAAACACGAACCTTCGCATGAGTTTTTAGCAGCATTCAGAAAGAAAACAGGTGTTAACTTAGAAAGCCTAGCAGGTTGTAGTTGATGAAAATAAGTCTAGTGTTTCAAACCACCCCTCCTCAGTATGTCTTGCCGATTCTGCCAGAATTTTGGCGATAGCGAGATCAGGCATCTCTTCCAGAGTTCCAGCCCCAAGCTCAGCGATTTGTCGATCTCCCCCGCCATCATTTTAACTACTTTATCTTGATCATTATGGTATTAGTAACTTGCAGTAAAGTGAAAATCTCTATGTTGCTCAAATGATCTGAGGCCTTCAAGCTTTTAAACCAATTTGCATGTTTTTTTCAGTTTGAAACGTACTTTGAACCGTATGTCGAGTATCTGAAACATTGCCACAGCATCATTTCCAATGTGAAGACCTTGGAAGTCAAAAATCGCCTCTTCGCTGCCTACACTGAGGTAATGGATGGTCCAGTTTTAATTTTCTTCTGTGTTTGAGCCGTCTTTACGTGCATGCTTTGTTAAATAACCAGTCAGACGTACCAAAGTTTAGGTGAAACATGCATCTTACGTTTCTTCCAGCCCTCTCTTCATCAACAACCTCAAAAGTAGTGGGAACGCGTTTAACCAATCAGGTTACGGGACACGCACGTCCCGTTGCGCCTTGGGGCTCGCTCGAGAGACCTCGCAGGCAGTCACGTAGAGCGACCACTGGCGTGGGCGGAACAGAAACACCGACAAAGACAGCACACACTGGAATGGTCCTTTCGGACTCATTAGTCGTCGTCTGTTGGTAAACCCAAACATAAGTCTGAATGACCTGGGATTCGAGTCCACATCTTGACGGATTAATGCCCTCCCACCGTTTTTAACATTTCCAACTGCAATCGACAGAACAGCGGAAGCGTGGTTCGATGTTGAAACGTTGGACTTCTAAACGTTCAATAAGCAAAAAATCCCGATTTAATTCCAGGACAGCCAGACCTGTGGTTGGATATGGCTGGCCCACGACGGCCTGTAGGCCGGGAATGGTTCTATCCGTTTCTCTTGTTTTGGCGGCTCTTCTTTTTTGAATAAATCCTAAAAATGACCACAATGGACTTCGGCTATTCAAGCAATCTTAAATCGCATCGAAGGCAAAGGATAGCGCGTTACGTTTCGTTAGGGGCACGGCAGATTGCGGATAATAAGTAATACTTCACGGCCAGCCTACATCTACTATGGCTATCAAAGAATCTCATAGCTGCGAATCACTTTAAAAAAACAATCCTGAGACAAATGACCGGATACGGTGCAGAAACGCAGAGGCAAGTAAGATTAATGTGAATATTTCCGAAGCGACCTATTTCTTAAAACAGTGGGTTGCTATAAAGAATAGTTTGTTTCTCCCGTTTTTTTCCAGTGGACTACGTACCACAATACACTACATCATCGTGAGAGCCTTACAAGTCTACTTCGGAAACCCTTTCAAAGAAGTATGCAATACGGACTTCTCCTTCAGCGTATCAAGGACGAAACTCGCGACCCTGAGGAAATATGCGATCTTGACGAAATGGTAGACACTGAGAGTGAAACTATTCGGTCTTCTTATGCACTTGCTCTCTGTGTACCAACTTTCCGTGTCATCGCCTACACAATCTCTGGCCTGACTTTCTGCCTGCCGTAACTTTTAGCTTTCCGTGGTAAACGAATTCGTCAAGAAAATCGAATCGGGGATACCGGAACACGAGGAAAGGCTTGAACTCGAAAAATTCCTCCAGCGAATTGAAGGCTACTCCTACCTTAAAGCACTGCCCGAAGGACTGCATGCCCATGCCGACAGCCTAGCCGACTTGAAGACACGCTTACGACAACCAGTTTGCGTAGCGGGCCAGAACAAGTACAGAATTCCATTAACCGAATTGACGGCAAAAGTCAAATTTAGCAACGGCAAGGTTAGTCCCAGCGGAGAGATGATTACCTGTTGATTAACAGATTTTTTCGTTTGCGACTATGCATGTTCTCATCTGGGACCGCACCTCTTGAAATTGCAGAAATAGATTCACGGGTCAGTCTTATGCTCAATATCAGGGAACTCGGGAGGGTTGGAAACCAATAAGTACGCTCCCAAGTCATAAACCTTACTTTTTCCACATACACAAGACAAGGTATATACGGCCAATTCCCCTATTGTAGGATAATTATACTAGCAAAACGTAACCCAAAAGAGATAACTGTCACAAAAAGGGCAAAACCGCTTTTTTCACTGGAAGTCCCAAACTCCGCCGATTTCAAAATATCAGCAATTTTCATACACAATGGTTCAACCGTCTCAGAGGTGCTTACCATTATCAACTTGCGAATCCCTTCGACAGCGGCCGCCGCCACTCTGTTGGGTGGTCGTCAGACTGACTGCATATTGGGAAGTGCCCGCAGTTACTAAACTGCAATGCCAAATAGGGGGTCCCAGTCAGTAACTTGTGCCATGGACTCTAGGGTCAGAAACCTGGGCGAATGTAGTGCCGCAAATCCAAATTCGGATAGTGACGTATTAGAGCACCCACTATCACAATCAAAGCTCGGATCCGTAAAAGAGGTTATGGAACGGGAAGAAGATTCTCACCGTCCATTGACTGTTGTGTATCCTCCAAGACGACTATGTTTGTGTCTTCAAATACGCTCTGTTTGAACGTTTAAATCGGACACCGATGTCCAATCGCTTTTTGTTGAACACGTCTGGGGTTGTCCGGGAGCAGGCCGGTGCAAATTTATCGCTGCAGTTCAAGCCATAATGAGACCATAGCCACCATGACCTTCAGGATCGGTCCCGAATAGGAAGAGGAGAAGTGGGACGACAGTTTGGAGGACGGTGTATTCTGTGCAGAACTATTAGAGAAGAGGCTGGTAGGAGTGTGAGACAATGGGGCAGTCGTCCAGCGCCTTCAGTGAGGTCATGTCTGAGTCGGAGCCTTGACTGATCGGCAAAGACAGCCGGCATCAGCCGAGAACCAGACTGCAGTTGGTGCGCACACACACACAAGTAGCCACGTGAGGCTGAGCTTTGCAACATGTGTCCGGAGTTGAGCCACTACGACTTCAGTCCTTAACTATTTCTTTCTGACTTCGCAAAGACATTCAGTGTGGAGGCAGAGAAATATGTTCCCCATCTCTGCAGATCGTTTTGCTTTTCTGTGTCCGAGTTGATACCAAGCCGTGTTGGTGACTAACAAATGGGAATCAAAACAAACTAATCGTGCTGAACATATCCTGCAGGCCGATCGGTGAACGCAATTCCCCCATACGGGATAATTACTTTTATTTAGGTGATGACAGTATTATTTAGTTTAAAAGTCAAACGGTAATACCGAGGGATCTACCATACCCTGTCAATGATCCATACGCACAGTATACAGTGTCGCGCATACGGCCACCGGCTTTGTTCTCCCTCTGCGCCTTAATTGGTCAACCTCTTGCGTGAACCTACACACTAGCCGATCACATAGGAGTGACAGTTCGACCGTAGATCCCGACGGGGAGGACGAAGAGCTTAGTCCTTATACAAAATCTGATAACGAATATACGTGGACTGTCTAAGTTCTGCGAATATTCCCATGTTACAATTGAAAAGTCAATTTGTCAAACACGTGTTTTCGGTAACTCGTCATCAGGCCAAAACAGTTGCATAGAAGTTCAAAATAGGCGAACTTCACGGACAGAATGGAATCACCGAAGTATGGAAGACCCGACGCTCGAACTCGCGAACTGTTAGTAAGAAGTCCACGCCTCTAACCACTGGGCCACGAGCCCGTTGCCCTGTCGGTTTTTGATCGGGAATATACAAAGGTAGGGGGCGCTCACCGATCATTATTACGGAACTCACACGTTCCATTGTGCCTTACGGGCTCTCTCTCGACGGCTTATAAGCCAGAAATGGCCATTCCAGTTTCCCTTGTCTTTGTAGCCAATGCCATTCTGCCTATATCATGCGCCGCTGTGCGGCTGCTGGTTGGGCTCTAGAGAGAGCCCGTAAGGCACAACGGAACGAGTGAGTTTTGTAATAACGATCGGTGAGCGCCTCCCTCCCCCCCCCCCCTACCATTGAAGTTCACAGGGTTTATAAGCGATTCAGGTGCTATTAACACTCATCATTCCCACGCCGCCCACATGGTGAGGCGTGTTATTGCGTGGTCGGCGTGTTATGTTCATTGGGTCAAGGGGGCGAGGGGGAGGGGTGACAGGCTGTGAGTGATGTTTGTAAGTGCACATCACTCCCATCAGGAGGTTGGGGCGACATACAATCGTAATCATTCTATGTAACTGTTTTGGCCTGATGACGAGTTACCGAAAACGGGTGTTTGCCAAATTAACTTTTCAATAATTGAATGATCAGAAATGTGAGTGTGGTGTGCGTGTCTACAAACGAACTTCAAGTTTACATAAGACAAATACAGTTACTACAAAAGAGTGCATAATACCAACTGCACCGTGCTAATACGCCACTGAAGATGCTCGGTTGGCCATTCAAACAGTTCCACTCGAGGACGAAATGCAAAACAAATATCACGGCTTCCGTGTAGTAGATGATAGTCGGACCGGTAGGCGGCAGCCGTGTTCCTTAAAGTACATGATTTACCTTGAGGTCAATTAAAACCCTGATGAATAACTAATGGTGACCAGTAAATGACAACATGAAGGAAACATTTGATTTTCTCAGTGCGTTTCTGGGCGTCGAATGTTGATTTTTCACGCGTCTTTGTTGGGGCCTTCATAATCTAATGCACTTTTTGCACTTATTGCATAATGCAGTTCTCAGACAACGATTAAAGTAGCCTAAACGGCGCTGATATTGACTCCAACCTAAGTAATACTTATCGTCTTTTTAGATCAGGGAAGCTGTCTGCATCCTGCTGACTGATCAAATCCTCATTTGCAAAGAGATGCGCAAAAGCAACGGTCTCTCTGTTTGCAGGCCACCCATCCCTCTTTCTCATGCGCAATTAGTATCCAAAAGTAAGTAAATTATGAAGAAGATGTTGAAGGCCTTCAGCTGAGACACGTACCTTTAACAGGCAGAATACTATGTGGAAATGTATTTTTGAGATGAGACTTTGTGTCACAAATCCGCGCAGGAGGCAAAAATTACTGTCTTTGTAATCCTAATTATCCATCATTCATTTCTCCACAGTCTTCCGTATTTGTAAAACACACCACGACCAATGTGACGAAAACTCACCAAGAATGTAATACCATAGCACTTGCTGATTTTAATAAATCAGGTTTGGTGGTGACTTTTGGGTAAAATAAAGTCCCTTTTAAAAATTATCTACTTAATGGAAGAGGGTGATTTCTCCCTCTAGTACACTGAAGGTCCCAGATACCCGTTCAGCAGAATATTATGAAGGATACTTAGTCTCGAAGTGTTTCAGACATGCCCGAAACCACCATCATGCATCGGAACGAACTGTCCTCAATGCGACATTGCGCCCAATAACAGCCGCCGACTCTGCCCATTTCAGCTGCCGCTTTGACCTCTCCATCCAGAGAGCCCTAGTAATGGACCGGCTCCAACAACTTACCAGCCTGTGAATTAGATCTAGTTCAGGTTTATCGGGTAACTGAAGAGTTCAGAAGCCGGTTCGACGAGCATACGTCTGTTTTCGGTAAATTCCCTTCACTCCTGTACATTTGGATGGCTATTGAAACTGAGGAGTTCTGTTCGAAAAGGCCATTGTAGACAGTAGGCTTTCAGTGGCGTATTCTTACGGACCTATGAGAGCTCTTGCTAATGCAAAGCCACCGAATGGACACAACGGATCTCTTGTATGCGCAGATACAGATACAGCTGTATTCCATGTGATCGCTGCCGACTGGGACTAAGCTCGTGCCTATTTTTCCCTGCTAATTAACCTTCCTAAAAAAACCCACAAACTTCCGCTGGTACTAAGAAATCAGCCAGTTTTATGCTGGCCCGATTAGAGCTGTGCATATAATGATGATCCGGCTTCTGTTTGATGTGAAATTCATCGTGGAATCCCTTACCATTGTGGGCAGTAAGTGTATGCCTACTGAAATCAAGTCTAGTTGGGGCAACATGATGTCTTATTCCTTGAACCCCGAGTGTCCTAAGTGTCCTTGGAGTATGTTTGGTAGAAAATGTTACAGCATTGTCCTAGATGAATACTCAATGTTGACCGCTATTTTATCTCCCTGAAGGTGGTCTCCTCGCTATTATTGAGAGAGGAGAGTGGAGCTACATCAAAGAGATCTATACAATCATCGCTGAGAGCATCCTGTTGAAGGCCTGGTCGGAGCAAGTTCGACAAGCAAAGGTTAGTCGAAATAAAGACGAGTAAAAACCGCGTACTAGGGAAGCTTATTTTAAAAATGCAAATTGTTTTTCAAGAATTTCGGCAGGCACATGACGCCAACCCTTCATCCGCATATGGTTTCTATATAAAGCAGACGGATTTCGGAAAGCTGTTAAAATATTTGCAACCGTAGAGATAATGAACACTATGCGGGAGGGAGGCTTCCGACAGTACGACCGCGGACGTGCGGGACAAGAAAGGCTTTGCTCTGAACAAGATCGGGTTAAGTGTGGCTTCTCCGGCGGCGAAGCACTCTTAAGTTCATATGTCCACAGCATTTTCATATCAGCACTCTCTGACAGACGATCAGATGGGCAGAATGTCATACATTCACGTTCTCCGTCGGGCGAAATTTATCGACGAACGTGCAAAGCAGAAGAACTTGGTGGTCAACAACAGATTTGCTGATCCTACGTTGCGGCCCACATGCAGTGCTCTATGCTAACAAGCTTGGTCGAACATCCCGGATCGACTGCAGTCCATGTTTAAGTGATCCGTTGGCCGCGTGCTGTTCAATATGCTTTCATGTGTATTTAACCGTTGAAGGTTATATAAGAATAGTTTATAAGGAATCAGGACGCTAATAAGAACACGACGTCTCTGTGGGCCGGTGTGAAAATATGAAACTGCAAATCACAGTATTCTGAAAAGTCATCAAAACAAGGCAACTGGGCATTACCGACAAAGACAAGGGAGACTGGGATGGCCATTTCAGGCTTGGTAACCGTCGTCAGACAGTCATACCCAACCCCAAAATATGGAACAACAGAGGCTCGAACTCGCGACCTGTTAGTTAGAAGTGCTCGCCTCTAACCACTGGGCCACGAGCTCCTTGCCCTGTCGGTTTCGATCGGGAATATACAGTGAGCGCCCCCTACCATTGCATATTCCCGATCGAAAGCGACAGGGCAACGGGCTCGTGGCCCAGTGGTCAGAGGCGTGGACTTCTAACTAACAGTTCGCGAGTTCGAGCGTCGGGTCTTCCATACTTCGGGGTTGGGTATGACTGGCTGACGACGGTTAATAAGCCCGAAATGGCCATTCCAGTCTCCCTTGTCTTTGTCGGTGATGCTATTCTGCCTATATCATGCACCGCTGTGCGGCTGCTGGTTGGGCTCGAGAGAAAGAGAGCCCGTAAGGCACAGTGGAACGAGTGAGTTCCGTAAGAACGATCGGTGAGCGTCCCCTACCCTTACAAGGCAAATTCTACATTTCAACAATGATCGTGCTCTGTCTCACAAACGTATCTGTGTTTTCGCTCCATTCCAAAGGATTGGACGGCGCTGAGGCACATAAACAAACAAAATAGCTGATTGACTACAAATTCAATATCTCCTTAGAGCCAACGGACACCCAAGCGTTTTATCGAGCAAAATAGGCGCCAGGCGAGCAGACAACGGCCAAAGAAACAAACTTGAAGCCCAGAGAGTCGTCCTCTACGTTAAGGGAGTATTCTAGGCGGTTTCTCGTCTGTTGTAACCCACCAGAGTGGTCCTGGCCTATCGACCTCAGAAAACAGTTCGTCGCCGTTTGATTTATTCTAAGGGCACGTTACCGCCCATTGAAATCTAGGCAGTTGCATACAAGATAAATTGCAATGATAGGGATTACAGCTATGCTGGGAAATCCAGACGAAAATTCCATACCCGGCCAACAGGGGCACAAGATGACAACTCGGAGGTTAGATCCCGGACGATTTCGTCGAACGAAGCAGGCACGGCCAAAAGAGCAGCAATATGAAGAATGGAGGGACATTACCCATACCAATGCGGGCTATAAAGAGCTACGGTGAAAGCGAGCCAAGTTACGGAGTGAGGGTCACGTCAGGAATCAACAACGGTGATGAAAGTACGGTGACTGATGACTCTGATGCGGACCAACAAGCCGTCGAGAAGAAGACGCGATTGCCGGGATAAGAGCTGTATTTACCTGACGTTTCGCATTCATACTGAAACAGCTGATCGGAGATAGCTTTATGTACGGCCAACCGGTAAACAAAGCGTTGCAGTATTTACTGAACGTAATCGCTACGCGAGAGAATGCTAAACAAAATGTTGGGCTCTCCCCCTTCATCGCAGATTGCTGCCCTTGGTACGATGATCGCTTGATGGCCGGTATTCGGGCCGTTAATCGCCGTAATTTCATTACCCTTGCTGGACGTTGGCATGATAATTACTTAACCATCCAGCTCACTAGCACTGGCGCTGGAAACGGGGTTCGCCGGCGTGTCCTGCGCGTGGTCAATTATTCCGCCCAAATGTATTAATATGGAGGGGACAGGCCATTGCACTCGTTAACAGACTGCGGACCAGTGAACGAGTAGCTCGAGCCTCGTGCTATTATCACCTCTACCGAGAATGCCGGCCTCGTCGAGTGGCTGCATCCCGACGGATAAGCTGTGAATTGGAAGCTGGCATCATTTCTCCTCACTGCTGCGGCATGTTCGGCCATTCGCATCAGGCGCAGTCTTCCAGTTTCCCGAAGTATTTTCTCTGTCGCAATTGCACCATATTTGATAGGCTACTCCAGACATTTATTGCCCTGGCAGTGGGTCTTTTGGTCTCACTACCTGGCGCCTGATAGTTGCCTCCGGCCTGTATGCAATCCCGACTCCAAGTGCTGGGAGAAGGCGTCTGACGACCTCCAGTGCATTCTTAACTTACGGAGACGTTCGTCAGAATTTGGAGTCACCCTTTTTAGTGTGACCTTTATTGCATTTTCACCGACGTGAGCTTCAAGCCGTCCTTATTTCAGCCTGACACATAAAGGGAGAATCCGGTCATGTTTGGCAGCCACTGCATCCACGCTCAGCTCCAATTCTTGACTTTGTTTTGCCATCGAAGGAAATTTATGCAACAGATGCTATACAGGCCGGCCCCGCTATGAACTCATTTACAAGTGTGTCCACCGCTGCATCCGCGATGCTACTGTGTGTGCATGTTCGGTTAATTATGCGAATACCTGTGTGCGCAAATGCGGAAACATACCCGTGTCATAACATTTATGGGCGCCGTAAAGTCAGAAAGCCTGTCAAGTGGGTTTTGACAGGTGGCAACAAGGCCAGATGTTGGAGGACCGATGAATACAAGGCTTGTTCACGGTCTCCAGTGTAAGGAATCTTGGTTTTCAGACGAGACATGGGACTGGTACTGCCGAAAACAGCTGGAGGACTTGACCTTTTAGGCGTATTGTTTCTTTTACTCGGCGAAATAATGTCTGTTCCCAAGCCTGCGCTTCTAGAGGATAATAGAACGGTTTTGAGTCCATAAGAGTCTGCCTATAGTGATGCCAAAAATGTGTCTAATGGGCGCCATTGTCCTAATTTTCCCTTACCCATATCCTTTCCTTCCAGCGTACCTTGGACTTAGCACTCGGAGTCCCTCCAACCTCAAGTCAGTCTTGCGGCACGGCCTTGAGTGATTCACGGACCCCAGGGCTCTCGCCAATGTCCTCTGTGCACAGGTTCCCTGTCCCAACGGAGGCGGATACCAGGCGGACTCGCACTCTGCCTGCGTCGACCGGCCTCCTTGGCTTCCACGAGTTGCCTCGCACTACCGTGGTGAAACGCCCTACAATTCCACTGCCCAAAACGGTCGGCCGCGCTGCGGCCGAGATGAGTCGGACGGTGTCCATCCCTGACAACTTCCAACGGCAGACAAGCAGCCTGGAGGATGTGGCTTGCAGCAGCAGTGGCAGCATCAGTGACAGCATTGGCGGTCAGGTCACCGATAGTACATCCTCACGAAATAACTCTCTGAAGTCCAGCGGCACGAACACTTCGCGTGGGGAGGAGAGAGATGAGACGGATGGCCTCTGCAGGTCCGACTTCCCTGTCAGGACTGAAGTCAATGTCACCGTGGGAAGTGAAAAACGCAAGGGGGTGACGAGCGTGGTCTAGGATCACGACCGCCGCCCGAGCTCACATCGACTACCAGCTCAGCTTGCAACGGCACTGTATAACAAAAACTCTGTAACATAGCTCGCTTTCGCCAGGAAGTGCGCGCGAAATTCACTTCAATGATTTTTTTTATTTAAATAGGACAGAGTAGACTGTTTTTTTCTTGTAATCCTCAAATAACTGCCCCTAGGTGCTGGTGGATGTCTATATATTTTCCGGCTTCGCAAGTGTCTCAGCAACGCCGAAAAGTGCACAGCAGATGGTGCATCTCATGAAACATCAACCGTGATTCTGAAATGTGATCTTGGCTAGAAATGATTACTTAGGTGGAGATATGATATGGAGAATCATTCGACGTAATCCAAAGATGTTACATTCAAGCTGGAATGGCGGCTTTCGCCCGCCCTCCCGGTCGCTTGCAAAAATTCCACCTGTTACAAATAGCTACTTAAATAGCAGGATCTTTTTACGCTAACTTTTGATGAACTGATAAATTGAAACGCACTTTACGGACAGCGTGCTCAAAAATAGTTTCGTATTTATTTTGCGGGAGAATGACGTCTTCTCCAAATTTTACACGTGAAAAGTTGCCTCCTGCAGTTTCTAAAGGGTTTTTCTATTTCCGAGGAATTCCAAACCCGATACGCCATTTGGCTTCCATGTAGCACATTTTCTCCTCAAAGAGAATTATACATTTCGCTACGCTAGCAAAGTGTCATATGCGATTTGTAAAATTGTGCGATCGATTTGGGCCACGTTGCATGCTTCACGAAGAGCATTAATAAACAGATAGACATTAGGCTATTAATAGGGGCATTTTACAGTCTTAAATACTTTCATGAAAGACTTTTGAACCGAAAAAATACAGTTTACTCGACATAACCTACTGCACACTTAGTACAAGGATGCTTTGATGCATGTTATATGTAAAAATAATTGATTAAGGGGCCAGAAAGGCAGAAAACGACGTTGTTGAGAGAGGAATCCTAGAAAGCTGTCTACACCATTTATGTAAAAAGCACGCAGCTTCCCCTATGGGCCCTGCACTGGGCTTCTAGGCGCAATATGACGAGCATTGGTGAACCACTCTCGCGCAGTGTAGGTGATATTCGGGTTTACAACGCACAGTATAACGGGCCCTGGCTTAACGGACGAGCGTTGGACTCGAGACAATGAGAAAAAGTTCAGATGTCAATCCCAGGTAATGTTGTCATGGCGACCTGTTGATCATGAGAGAAATGATAAGCTCCAGTTTCCTCTGCTTTTGCCAGTATTTATTCTGCAATATTACAGTTGGACGACCTAACTTATGAAAGATGCCTAAATTAACAAAAAATCACTAACCAATCTGAAAGTAGCTCGAACGCACCTACGAAAGAACCAAACTAATGACGAACGACCTCCACTTAGATGAAAATGCAAAATGAGCAGTCCAGGCGCTATTTCGTTCATTAGAAATACCAATGTTCTTAGGAGAAGAGGGTATGCTAAGGACGCGAAAATGCGTGTCAAATGAGTAAACTCAATTTTCAGAAGACATAAAGAACTTCCATGCAAATAACTGACTACATAAAACGGTATAAGTAAATGGAAGTTTAAAAAACTGTCCTCTTTACGTATATTTACGGCAAATATCTTCCGAAAGTTGATGTCACATGAAGTCTGCCACAAAGTCAGGTGCGTAATATCTGTTCATGTGTTCCAAGGTCGTACTGTACGAAATCCACACAGTTTTTCCGATTTTACATTGTGAGAGATGTGCAGTGGGGATTTCGATGAGAAGTCATAGGAATAAAAGACTTTATAAGGGTGCAGTTGGCAGGCTGGCCAGTGACTAATACATTTAAATAAAATTAGCGGACACAGTAGCAAGCATATCCTTTTCCGGGTATCAAGAGGACTTTTTCGCGAAATTGACGTGCGAATCTTGGAATGGTGAAGCCCGATGAGTTTTAGGGTGTCCTTAAAATGTCAATGAATACTGTACGGTTTTCAGCGTTCTCCATTGACTGATCAAAATGATAGGTTCTGTGCTGTGCTTGTCGAGCCCTTCAAAATAAGACATTGCTTGAAGGCATTCACCGAAGTAGGGACTTCTGCGTCATCCCTTTATGTGCAGATGGCTGGTCGGGTCACAGTTGAGGACTCCCCAAACACGAAACCCCACTGTCGTTAGAAAAAGGAACGTCCACAATAAAATTCAGCGACACTTTCCGACCGGGATTAGGCGAATAAGCGAAATGCGCAACAATTTAGGCGCCTAAAAAAGATCCTCTTGAGTTTCGTCATACACTGTGCGGCTGCCCGCGGGAGCGCCATGCTGGGCTCAGAGGCACAACGGGAAGAGCATTCGGTCTCAAGCGATTGCTGTACTTTTCGCTATTCCGCGAATATCTTACAAAATTTACGCCATTTCAGCCCTTCTAAGTAAGGAATTATGGCAGTCATGTAACGCTGTGTCTGGTGAGTATGGTGGCTGGGGTTTTATGATAACTTGCCGCCTCGCCAATAAGGAGCTAATCAAAACATCATCATAAGTCTGCACGAAATATCCAAGGGTTCTTTCTCAAATTCCTAAATCGCTTCTTCCGCCGTTACTCTATGTGGAAGTGCTCCTTGACCGTTCGACTTTAAAGTCCGCTGTCCCCTTTCGTGTGCAAATTTACGCAAGTCAAGGAAGCGTATTAATATGACCGTCAACATGGGTCCACCTTTGGTTTAGTCTCAGGCTTCGAAAAAAACGGCAGCCATTCGGATGACAAACGCTTTGTCCAAATTTTAAAATAATAAAGCAAAGTCTGCGCTATTACGAGGGTGTTTGTCTAAAATTCGTGATAAGTCTGTAAACATCCAAACAGATCTATATATTATCAGTTCTCCAGCCATATTACGGAAATGGCAGTAGGGTTTAAACCGGTAATTTGAAGTATTTGTCGCCCGCGAAAGGTGAGCTCTGCGATAGCTTAATGGGAAGATTGGTATCTTGCACAGCCGGGGAGGTCTTGTACTATCGAAACTAAAACTGCGCAAAAAGTCAGAATGAGGCTCAATATGCTCGCCACGTTTGTCCGGTATACGTCATGGCTTATAACGGCTGTAAGGTTTGTAGCGTCTGCAATGCCTTTATCCAGCAAACAGTGGCCCTCGCAGCCCGGTATGCGCTGGCAGTTCTCTGATCCCTGGTTCCCTGTCGGTAGACGCGCTTGCGCTTCCGGTGGGTATACAGGTCTTGGGAATGGCTGCACAGTCATCCTCGTCTTTCTGACCAGTTGTGGTGCTGTCGTTGTTGGTTAAAATCCTGGTTGTGTTTGTTGGTGGCACGCCTAGGTGCGGGTCCGGCCGTGGCAGCCACCTGCGACCTCTCCTGCTTCCGGTCTTCTTGAATGTACTTGTACTTGATACGGCTGCGATCATGCCTGATCTAGCCGGCCTCGATGATGTCCCGAACTGTATCTCACCACGCGTGACGATCCGCGGCAGCAGATCTAGACAGCTCAAACCATTCCCCTCGCCAACGACGGAGACCGAATACCGAAGGTCCAAGAACGACCTCCATGTCTTGACGGACAGTGTCGAGCCAGGGTTTGAACTGACCCCCTCTTCGACGCCTCCAATGGGGACAACGGTGACGGATCGAGGGCAGTAACACTGAGCTCCTGAGGTGGACGACGAAGAACATGCCCGAGACACCTCAGTCGTCTTTCTTGGATGGCCTGAGTTATCCTTGCGATGTTGTCACAGCGAGCGCGGACTGTCTCATTTGAGACGAAGTCCGTTAACTTCACTCGAAGGATGATCCTCAAGCAGTGGTGGTCAAAGACCTCCAGTTTTCACTCGTCCTCCACGCGCAAAGCCCAGCATTCACAACCGTAAAGAAGGACAGACCGGACAGATGCACGGTACACGCGAATCTTAGTGGCGATGGAGAGGTCACGTCGCTTCCACAGGCATTTCCGAAGGCTTGAAAAAACCCAGCGGGCAGCATCGATTCGGGAGACAATGTCATCCTTACTCTGTCCATTAGGCAGCAGCCTCGCCCGAAGGCATTTAAAACTGTCTACCTCCTCAAGATGACAGCCATCAATCCCCAGGGGTGCCTTCTCCTGGTCAGGGATGCAGCTTGAGAATACTTCCCAGCGTTTATGGAAAGACCGACTGATTTAGCGACCTCGTTCACTCGTGACACCATAGACCGCAGATCACCAAAACTTGAAGCAAGTAAGGCGATATCATCGGCATAGTCAAGATAAGTCAGTCGATGTCCGGGTGCAAATTCAACACCGTCACTCTCGCGTCGGGCCCTCTCGAGGATCCAGTCAATAGCGTAGTTGAACTGTATTGGTGACAGGATACAAACCTGTCGGACGCCAGACCGAATACCGAACGGTTGGGAAAGATTGTTGCGGACCAGGACTCTTGCAGTGGTGGAGCGATAATAGGCCTTGAGCATGGCGATGATTTTTGCCGGTACACCGTCTAACGCCATTATCCGCCACAGGGACTCACGGTAAACGGAATCGAACGCGGCGGCAAAGTCAACGAAGCAGACGGCCGTCGGTTGTTGGTAGCTATGGCGAAATTCGAGAATGCGCCTCAGTGTGAATATCTGATCTGCGCATCCACGTCCAGCACGAAATCCGGCTTGGTTGAGCCTCGTCCTGGAGTCACGCACAGCCTGGAATCGTCCGAGTAGGACAATAGCGAAGATCTTCGCAGCAACGTCGATGAGACTTATGCCGCGGTAGTTCTCGCATCTCGTCTTATCTCCCTTCTTGAGGATAGGTACAAGGATGCCTAAGCCCCAGTCATCAGGAACAACCTCGTCTCTCCACGCTCGTTC
>CACRXP010000023.1:1447376-1478970 GCA_902702965.1 Spirometra erinaceieuropaei
TCCGCTGAGGAGGAGAGCAATGGCGATGTAGATTGGGTATCGAAGTTGAGATGGTGCTCAAAGTGCTCACGCCAGCGCTCGACTTTGGCCGAGTTGTCAGCAATAAAGCCGCCGTTCACATCGCGAACAGAGTCACTCAGTGTAGAGGGCTTACCGCTAACTTGGCGGATCAGACGGTGGAGCTTTCGAGTGTCACCAACGTTCGAGGCCTGTTCCATGGATGTCGCTATTTCAGCCCAATATTGCTTCCGGTCATCCCTGGCTGATTTTTCCGTCATCTTCCGGAGTTGGCGGAAGTAGTCATCGTTGCGGGACCTGGCTCTAGTCGTCTGAGCAGACAACTGCAGGGTTCTTCCGCTGATCCAGTCACTGCGGCGTCGCTGGGTGTATCCAAGGATCTTCTCAGCTGCCCCATAGACTGATGTCTTCAGTGACGATCAGTGGTTACTGCCTTCTTCGTCGGCTCGGGTCGTAAAACAGGTCCGGATTTCTCTGCTTAGGGCTTCGACAGTGCTGACTTGCCGGATTTTTGCGACATTGAGTCGTCTAGGACGTGGCATTTTTGGTGCGGATGAGAGATGAACTTTCAGGCGTGTACGGACGAGGACATGGTCCGACCCATGGGCGTTACCAGTCTCGGCACCACGCATCGATCTGCTATCGTGAACGCAGCTGCGGAACCTTCAGTCGCACGTAGGCCATCCGGTCATTGACTGGTTCCCAAGCAAGTAGCGCGAGGTCCGCTTGTTGCGATAGGGCGATCGCCACACCATGTCGACCAGAAGAATCGCGCGGGCCGCTGTGGTACAGGGTGAAGTGTGATTCGACTCCAGGGATCTTTATTTCACGGGAGCCTGAGTCAGGGAGTCGAACCTAAGACAGACAGCTGACATCCACGTTGTACTGATAAAGGCTGTGTGCGGTCAGACTTTGGGTACCAGGGTCCAGGAACGTTCGCACATTCCAGCATCCAATACCGAGAGTCCGTCCACGATTGAGTAGTCCAGCTCGCATACTATTCGCCCGCACCACTGGACCAGGGTTGCGGAGCGCGTCGGTTCCCGCGGACGCCGTAGCATGGGTCGTAGTACTGTGATCGGGCATGTTTCATGAGGTTTCTTGGGAATTTCGAATACGGGCAGGCCCCCAACAGCCGCTCGGATTGTTTGTTCGAGGTTGTCTTCTCTGGAGCTTTGGCTTAACAGCCTAACCACAAGGCAGCGGTGGCAAGCAAACTTAATAGCGGTTTACGTTCGCCATGCCGCAATGCCTTTATTGGGCTTTGAGGCTTTTTATAAGGCTTTCAGCGTGCCAAACCTTAGCCCATCGCACCCTGGTAGCAATGTCGCTGCTGGTCCGCGACTGCTTATTCGTCAGACCGGGGTCTGCTTGTTTCGCAGCTAACCTTCACTGAAGGTTGTCCCACTATCCGCCACCTGAGGACGCGCCGGGTAGACAGCAGCTAGGCTAACGGGCAACCCGTCTTCTTGAATCTCTCGGAACAGGGCCCAGGTGGGGAAGCGAGAATGCGGTAAACGCTACGCAAGTCCGCTCTCACTATAAACTAATTCACGCGCAAGTCACTGTGCCTGCTTCACCTTGCTGTGCGGCACACGGTGGACATGTTCGGATGCGACGGTTGAGACGGCTGCTTAACAACAAATCCGTTTCAGGGACCTCTCATGTTTTCTTATTTTTGTCTGGGCTTACAGCAAACACGGTTCGACGAAAGAGGGAAACAAACAGGCTTATCATTCGGCTAAATTTCGTATTAGTGAGCCATGAACCCACTAAATACCGGCTACGGTCGAGAATATTCATGCACATTCAAGTGGAATTCACGGATGGGGACAAAGCGTCAGACAGGGGCTGGAGTATCTGCCCTGTATAGATGTCCGGGTCTATAACCGACGCAGACGGCAGCAATGATGAGCACTCCGAAACGGAGGAATGTTGACAACAAACGAAAGAGACGCCGAAGTTACCACTGACGGCTTATTTGCTGCGGTCAAGCGGGGGAAGGAGAGGATATGTGGAGTTCGCCAAGAAATTAGGGGAGAATGGTCCGTCTCACAAACCGTAGATGTCAGATACTAAAAAAGAGCCGCATCGGTAGATCACCCGTTGTAAGCACGTGGGGACAACACGGTCAGGGTGCTGCAGTAATTATTTGGGCGTTGGTGCGTACATAGTAGAATTTCAAGGTACGTACTCCAATCTCTACAACAGTAGACACCACGTCCTGACTGCAAATGCACATGGGAACGGCTGTGGACGCAGCGATTGACAAGGATATATACACACCTATGCGGCCCGCACACAGGCTGGTCCCTCAGCAGACAAGAATAGAACTTCAAAGAACCCCAGACCTTCCACTGAGGAATTGCTGCAAGGACCACAGTAAGGGATCACTACGACCTGACCCACAGCTCAGACAACGGCCGAGCTATTCCGCCAACGAACAACCTCCCAAGTCAACATTTGTCCCGTCTCTAGAGCTCAAAAGCGCGTTAGATTATAGTCAAGTAATTAAGCGCTGGATCGACCAATCTCCAGTTGCCCCCCTTTTCAGTTCAAGTCAAGGAGGCAAGTTTGGTAGGGGTAGGTGACGTGGGACGCAGGTTCCCTATCTAACGTCTGCATGACAGTTGTTGGGAGGTAGAGCAGTGCTGCACGTCAAGTGTTATAGGCTTGTGTGGTCTCATTTTGGTTTAGCAACACAGTCATACCAATCTGTAAAACGCGGCACGCCAATCTTAAACCCCCTACATCCCTCCCCCCATCATACTGTTCCACCACACGTACACTGTCAAAGGAAGGCTACGCCACGCCTTTATGGGTAGTTCATGCGACAAAGGACCAGACTGGATGTGAACAGTTGGAAAAAAGAGCTCGTTATAAGCTGAAAACCTTGCACCTACACTGGAATGGAGGCATATTGAGCACAAACACGACATCCTCCAACGGAAGAGGTAACGAAGTGACAACTATCTATAAGATCGGAAAATGGTCAAAAAACCTATGCCAGGAAAGGACCAGCCCATCAGTCAAGGTCACTGGTGGGCGTTACGGCTGGCTGAAATGGGTATTAAGTAAGTCGAAACATCTGCAGTCTCGGTCACCTTGTACTTTTAGATCCTTCTTTGAGATCCTACGCCCTCCCAAAATTTGACAACTTGCGAGGGACATAAGCAATCGGGAAATGTACGCGAACGGTCATCTCAATGACCTTGGAAATAGGGGAAAACCGAAAGGGAAAGGGTGAGATGGGTTAGAAAATTGTCGTAAACTGACAGACTTTGAAGATCGAAGGTAGCAGAAAGCTTCTTACAAAAATTATAACTATACATTTTTTTTAAAAAATGCCTAAAGGAAGATGTGCGTGGGGGGAGGACATAAAAATAATCATAAAACGCACTAAACCAAAAAATACAGTCCTACGAAGCGGGCAGATACCGACAAAGTCTCTGCGAGGGGCAAGGGCGACCAGTCCCGTCAGGAGGACACGCGACAACAGTGGCACAGCACCAAATGCATGCTGAAAAGATATTTTGGGACGTGAGACATGACTCATACACTGGCAGCGGCCATGGGGGGATGGCTAGCAGTCTCGGGACTATTTGGAGGCAATAGTTCCGCCTTGAGGAAGAGGCCCTTTGAGCTGCAGGAAAGGCGGCAGGGCCAAGTGGAGAAGATGCTGAGCTCGGAGTCTGCGGGGCCGGAGCCGTTGGCCTCATCCTTTTCCGCCCACTTGACAGTTAGTTTGGGACGCGAGTGAGACGACTTGACAGCCCCGCTGTCTGTCGTCACGGGCGATGACACCGAAGAGGTGAGGTTCCAGCTGTGCGCGCTCGAAAGAACCTACAACAAGGACGCAGACACGGGGGGAGGAGGCGATGGAGTTTAAAGTCTGTCCATCATGGCGAGTTTAGAGTACGTAAAAACGGATTCTAGACTAAGCTTACGGGAGCATTTATGACATAGAAACTTCTACGGACTGCGAAAACCCCACAGACAACATCGATTTGAGAGCCGAGGTCGGCTTTACCCGGTCGTCAGGAAAGAGTTCATCCACTTGTACTTGCTCAAACATCTCATGGAGCTAAGGCACTAGTGTCGGCGCAATGCATGTAGATGTCAGTGGAAGTACTGTTCTCTCCGGGCGTCTTATTCTTGAGCAGCCTGTGTTGCGTCGACGACAACTCCCTGAGAAATGCGGTTACACAATATTGCATAGACTGGAAAAGAGCAAAACTTCGCTGCGGAGAGCGGGAGGACTGGTGGATTTGTCATCAAAGTTGAGATGCTCGACGTGCTCACATCAGCGCTCAAACTTGAGCGAGCTGTTAAAAAATAAAGCTAACACCCACATCACGAGTAGGGGCCATCAGCACAAACGACTTGCGATTAAGTTCGGAATTAATTTGGTGGCACTTGCGACGGTTGATGTCTGCTCTGTGGACACGCCCACTCAAGCCCATTATTTTTTGGGGTCATCCTTAGCCGACTGACGCTATTTCCCAGAGTTGGCGAAAGAAATCGCCGTTGAAATACCTGGGCAGACAACTGTTATGTCCTTGAGCTGATCCGGTTGTTGCAACGACGCCGGGCGAAACTAAGAGTTCTCTTAGTTGCCTTTTTGACTGGTGATGCCAATGATCAACCCATATCTCCGACCGTATCCGATGATGGGCTCGAGTTTGAGTCCAAAACTTCAGACCAATAAACTACTTTTTCAAGTGATCGCATCTTCTTCTTCTGATTTGCTACTGCCTTCTCCCTCAACTCTGGTCGTAAGGCGACACTGGGTTTCTGTGCATGCAGCCTCAGATATATTGAGTTGCCGTAGTTTTGCAATACCACGGCGTCCTGCAAGCGACAATTTAGATACGGATAAGAGGTGAACTTTTAGACGTGTGCGAATGAGTATATGATCTTTCTATAGACGCTGTCAGTTTCGGCATTACGCATCGACCTACTATCGTGAATTACGCCGTGAAACCTTGAACTAGTTGTAATGTGTCAATCCGGCTGGCCGTACGACCATCGTTAAAATGTCGAGTTAGTGGCTGTGACTAGTCGGCTCTGTCACTACTACCACATCGAGAGCCCATTCCAAAGTAGCCAATAGGGCGACTGTTTGAAGAGCAGGATGGCTCAGTCTGGTCATTTCGGTCCTCGATAGCGGTCAGTTGCGGTTCAACTAATTCTTGCTGTCATGAGCAGAAGGTTCCTTTACCGCACTGGCAGACAACTACCTGGTCATAGATTAGTTCCTACGCTGGCAATGCACGGATCGCCTATTGCGAGCGGGCGATCGTCACACTGCATTTATCAGAAGAGTCGCATGATAGGGGATGAAGTGTAGATTGGCCTCCGAGATCTTGATTTCCCAAGAGAACCTGAGTCGCGGATTGAAAATTCGGACAGACGACAGACACCAATAATGCTCTAATGAAGACTGAACGCCGTCAGAATTTGGGTACTTGGGTCAAGCTGGACATGACTGTAAAGCCGACAAACGGAAGTCAGATAGGCCCAGATAGGTAATAATCGTCATAGCACTCTCCCCTTGGCGCCTGTGCATCCAGTCACTGCAATGGAGACCCAAGTGATATACATCAAGGGTGACCGAATATTAAGCATTGACGCAAGTGCTGATACACGAAAAATTGGACATAAAGACCGATGAATTGCGCCAACCGGTCATCCTTGTTCCAGAGAGCAGTTTGGGAAGCTTATAAATCACCTCGGCAAACCAAATTTGCGGCCTAATTTAACCCATTAACTTCTATTAAAACAAGATCCATTCCTGTTTGGGTAGGAGAAATGACTGTCAAAGCGCCAAGTATGGGGGCTGGTCGTTCACTTACCAATGCTGAGGGGAAAGAATACATAGTCGGGACGGGAGAGGCAAGTGGTGCACTCATTTCAAACGACTGAATCATACGCGAGGACTACTGTTCATTATGGACACATTTGCGGCTACAATCTAGGAGAAATCTAGACCACCATAATTTCGCGTTTAGTTAAAAAATGTTCTGAAATCGCATAAAGGTACTGTACGACATTTCCTTCATTGTCTTTAAACTATCAAATGCAAAACAAAGGACATAACGAGGATTGTTCCGAGTCGGTAAAACACGAAAACAACAACGTCCCCAGTGACTGTTGACATTTCATTATCATAAGAGAAAACCGTACCTTGGAAATGCTCGAGTTCATCACGAGTCCACAGGAGGGAATCAGCAACTGGATCTTAAAGTTATTGAATCCCAGAATAACAGCCCGTTCCACGATTGAACCATGAGACTAAAAACAAAAATTAGTACAATTGGGGGCTTCAAAAAGCGCGCAGGTGGACAAAAGTTTGCACCTCCAGGAAAATTTGCAAGTTCAAAAAGAGCAAGACGGTGAGATGCGGAAGACGTATGTTAGCACCGCCACAAGGGAGGAAATTTCCAGGCGCTGGGACGATACTCTTAGACAGGCGGGACTCCTCGCCACCCTGATGAGTGCTGAAGGAGTGCATCAGTCGTACACACCAAAGTTGGGTTCGTTCACTTTCAGGACGGTGTGTGCAGATCGTTTCGTTGAGGGCATAGCTACGTCACAGGTTTATTTATACTGGAGGTGAGCATAGCTGCAACTTTTAGGCCATCAAACCCCTATCTGTGAGATCCTCCGAATAAAGGCTACAGACAGGCAGGCATCAAAACAACCCTGCCCTCAATGGCAGAGTAGCCGGGGTGTTAGCACACTTCAAAGACACTACTGTTGAGGCGACGCGAGATTATAAGAGCGCTCCAATTTTGCTTGTGGGATGCATAGGTCGTGGTAGGGCACGGGAATATGGCCTTGCGAAAAATTTCAGGGTGGTTAGGGTTATGGGGGTTAGTGTCAGGGTTAAAGTTGGGACGCGGAAAAAGGTATCCTGGAAATTATCGCAAGACCACCTGTCGTACGGGAGTCCTTATTCCCATATCCGAGGAGGGCCGAGTTGAGTTAAGCTGACTCTGTTCTACCAGATTGATGGTGTTTTAGAGGGAGGACTAGGCAAGATGAACTGAAGAACATTCTGCAACTGTGCCAACACGTATACATGTCACTCAAGCAGATAAAAAAGCCCTACTGGTTTCAGAAGTGCCAAAGAAAAAAGAACTTATAGGTAAGGGTTGAGAAAAAAGGTTTCACACGGCCACAAATCAAATTACATGCGTACTGCGTTTGTGAAGTCAGATTCAACAAGGCAATAATGAGCAGGATGATCACACTCCAATGCTTCCCAGACTCATAGTATGTGACCTAACTCATTGCCCGATTGATTGAGGTAGCGAAGGCAAACTTCTCGATCCAACGCCCAGATACACTAGCTTACGCCTCCAGGCTGGCCTGGCCTAAATCCTCCATCAACGCGTACAACATACGTGAAGGTTATTACAAGAATAGGCACCAGACTTTAATTCCTGGATCTCACAGCGGTTAAATTAGCTATAAGGTCATACTGAAGAGCTACTGCAACCAAAACCTCAGTCAAGAGGATCTGGCTACATTGTCGGTCGGCATCCTTGAAAGTCAGGACGTCTGGGCGCCGTGATCGTTCTATTTCATTACAGGGAAGAAAGGCTGCGTAGCAGGATGGGCCTTACCTCACTCTCTTTTCGAGTAAGTCAGCTAAAAATCCGATGGACTGGATTGAACGAGCAGCGATCTTTAGCATTACCTTATGTTTCGGATAAAGGGCCTGAAAATTTTAACTCAACAAGGCAAAACCAATACCAGTAGAAAGGTACAGGACGTTAAATAAAAAAGGCCAGTACAATTTTTTGTTTCTATGGAAATAGCACTGGTAAGGTATAAAAAAGAAATGAAACGACAAGCTCACAGCACAAATAAGTGGGGCATACGAGGCTGATCGATCCCGGAATACATTATTTGCTCAAAGTGAAAGAGGGAAAACTGGCGGCAGTCAGATAGGAAAGACCCAAAACACCGGAAAGAAGGTCACATAGCGAAACGGCGTTTATAAAAGCCAGCAAAAACAAATTCGAGCCTCAAATCTTCGAGCTGGTTGTCCAGTGATTAGCAGTCCTATAGCCAAATTATCGTAACTAAGGTAAACACGCTCGAGACTCGTAATAGTCATGAGAGCCATTGGCCGATCAACTAACCTTTACAAAAGCGGCCAGAAACAGATGCTGACTCTCTTCTTGGACCCTTCTAGCTGCCTGGCGCATTCGGTTACACGAGGCTGCCTGAACCGTCAGCCGACGCGAAGGGGTCGACAGATGAGACGAATCAGGAGGATTAGCAGCAGAGCCAGTCGGTCGCTTTGGAAGGGGGCAGTGCCAATGACCAATCTTCAGGATGTCAGCCAGTTGACGATGCACAAGGAGGTCAGCGTAACGCCGAATGGGGGAGGTGAAATGTGTGTAGAGGGGAACATTGAGACCAAAGTGGTGAGAAAATTGGAGTAGGGACGACTCTAGGCTGTTGGGCGACGGGGAACCTTCTGACCCGGGAGTCATTTGTGACGCAGACCTCAGGGCGCGTTCAACCAGATCCTCTACGCTGAAGTAGAGGGCCATCTAGGTGAAATTAATAAGACGGCTAGCAATGAATGATCAGGCTTAAGCAAGATGCTCACCGCCGTAGATCTCAATGTCTGGCAAGGCATCAAAAACACTCAAACCCCCCATCAGGTGGCCTGAAACGGTCTCGTAATTACAGTTACGTGCACTGTCTACCAAAGCGGTTGCGTCCGCCTAAGGCGCACGCTAATCAGGTCATTGTGAAGTTCTGTGAGTCCATAAATGGTGCAGCACGTGCCCATGACATGGGTTAGACGGCGCCCTTAGGATGTCGACCACCGTGCCAATCTCATCATCAATCGGATGTTTAGTTCGGCCATCCGCTGCATCTATCCCAATCGGTTCAACTCGGACCGGTCATCAGTAAATAGGAGAATGTGAGCGTGGCCGAGACTTAGGGAGATTGCATCTCCATGGTAAACCAGTGCCTTTCGCACTGTAATCAATCTAACACGTTAAAACCTATCCCAAACGCGCCCGCAATTGTATTGGGTTGTCCATAAGTTCATACGTTTTTAAACTATTCAAAAGTTTATCATATCATTATATGTCATTCACAGAATTAATCAATCATGCATTCCCGTTCGTCGTTCACAGTCCTCTTCTGACGTTAAGGTAGTTTCTCAATTCCGCGTTGGAAGAAATCCGCGAGTTTCGACGTAAAGAATTCATTGATACCATTTTGAAGATCAGCGTCGTTATTGAAAGATAATCTGGTGGAATTTTTTTCTAGTGACCGAAAAGATGCGAACCCGATGGAGCAAGGTCTGGAGAATATGGCGAGTGAGAAAAAACCTCCCAGTCGAGCTCTTCGGATGCATTTTTGAATTTTGCGACGTGAGGCCTGGCGTTGGCATGCTGCAAAACGACACCATTTCAACTTCGGAGCTTTTGTTGAATTGCTTTATCCAGACGGTGAAGCTACTGATTGAAAGGATCTGCATTATTGGTCTGGTTCCCTTCACGCAATCATGATAGATAGCTCTCTTTATATTCTAACAAGCACACAGCATCCTCTTGAGGATGAATATCAGGTCTCGTTCGAGGTGTTGCTTGCTTGTTGGGGCTGAGTCATTCTTCCCCTTGTTTTATATTCACTTTTCATCGCCAGTAATAGACAGCACCAAAAATGCTTTACGTTGACGGGCGAGGCGATGTCGGGCCAATAATGAGACACGAATAAACTCTAATAAGAGGATATGCCGGAAATTTTCACTTTTCGCGATCTGACACTCCATTTTCTTTCGGCTGTAAATAAGTAAAGTTAACTTATAAACAGAATCTGCAGACCCTTGGCTATAGGAATAGAATGACATAACATGAAAACATCATAAAATTTTCAATAATTGAAAAGCGTATGAACTTATGGGAAAGCCCAATAGTTTGGAAGGTCAGCAACTGACGGAATAAATCGGTGCTACACAAGACTGGGGGTCGGGATGAAAAAGCGCAATCGATTTATCGACATGGCGCCGGCGGGTGGGGCTCCGCGCAGCCACCCCCAGTCTCGCGTCATCGATAGATGATTGAATAGCACCCCCTACAAGTGTCCCTCGTTTTGTTGTTGTTACTATCTCTGACGATGGACCTCTGCACGAGTTCGAAAGTCCAGAACTGTTCCCGTGCTTGCACAGTCTTTTTCTCGACGTATGCAATAGCTCTTTCTCAAGGTGATCTGGATGTCACTCCCACCTACGTGAGACCCGAGACCCTGCATAGACCACGGTCGATGCATTCGGAGTTAGTGAGCAGGCCGTGTGTGGCACGCGCGGGCCATGTAGTCTTGCCATCCACCGCACCCAAACTCCGTCCCAGTCGGCTTCACTCGAAAGGATCAGTGGTGCAGGACAGAGGGAAGAGAGGACGAGGCAGCTATCGAGGTGCGCATCCTCGAGGCAATACAACACATTCCTTACTATTATAAATATGGCAGGTTTGAACCTATAATTATGCGTTAAATGGCTGCCGACTTGTGAGATAATTCAGTCCTCTTCTAGAGTGGGGACCAGGTTACAATTTCTTAATGTGATTTTTATGACGCTGTCACTCACGGGAGGTCCGAGACTCTCGAGAAATCCGGTTTGTGTGAGCATGTGTTGATTGAGCCTTTGGCTGCACCCACACCAACCTCTAATCCTGATTCGGGCTTGAAAGCGGAACGTGGCATGTGCGTGTGAACAGATAGTGTGGTAGGCGCAACGTAAGTCCATCTCACTAAAAGCAAATTAACGCACAAATGGTCCCTCGGACCTCGCGACGATGGTGGTCCCCACTGTTTGCACTAGTGAAGTTTCCCATGCACGGCAAGATCGACCATCCAGTTAACAAAGGGCATATGCACACACATGCGCAGTAGACGTGCTATTTCATGAAATGTTAACCAGGGTTATGAAATATGTCTTCGACTCAAAAAATCACTTAAGTAGGGCTGCAATGTTAACTATCGCACAGCATATTTCCAAGACAGTTCAGCCACATCAGGATGTCGGCTCTTGAATGAGCTTCTTTTCAATCGTCTGCGCAAACTACACTCTGTAGAACATGACTACTTAAACAGTATTGGTTTTTCCCATTGATTTTCGATATCCATAAAAATGCAATCATATTTTATGGAAAACATGCATAGAAATGCTCCTTCATTTGGTAGAAAATTACGTCTTTTCCAAGTTCACCATTTGAATAGAGTATCTTGTGGTCTCAAAAAAGTTTCTGATGAGGAGATTTTTTAAAACCGTAAAACGTCCATGCACACACTATCGGATCAGCACGTTCACTAATGCTACTTATAAAGCATACAACCTAGCTCACGCCCATTTCACAAATTTATAAGTCCTGTATTACGTCTTACTAACGGCGTAGAGAAGTCCGCGATATTCCTTTGACTGAATGTACACAACATGAAGTATGGGAACCCTGAGTGCGAACGGAAGGGCACGTGGGGCACAAAATTATTCGGGAATTGCCCTTTTTAAAACTACACGGTGACATGCGCGCGGACTGTAGACTTACGCGGCTTCTGCAGTACCCTCTCCTCCCCACCTGGGCCAAGTGTCAAGACAGTATATTTATAGGTAGCACGATATACCATACTTGAGGGCACAGGTACTAAGAGCCCTGGTACATGTTTCGCCGATATTCCGCCGGTGTGCAACGCAGCTGCGAGGGGTTTAGCTCACCAATGCGTCCCCCAGCTTCTTCGGTGCGCTTTTCTGGTAGAAATTCCAGTTTTGAAATTGCGGCTTTTTTAATTTCCCCAGAAAGTCGTCGCTACCTTAGAGCAGATCAGTCTTTTTGAGAATTATAGGCTCAGACTAAAATTTGATATGGATATTTGGGCCGAAGTCAATTTGGACTCTTAGCCAGTACCTGTGCTCTCAGGTATGGATTATCGTGCTACCCAAGCAGACACTACTGGCTGCCTATTGGCAGTTTATAAATATGATGCGGTTGTTGCGCTGTGCCTGATGGACTTCAGCCCAAAGATTCACATCAAATTTCAGTCTGAGCCAAGTGCCAAGCAGACTGATCTACTTCAAGTTAGCGATGAATTTATGGGGAAATTAAAAAGCCGCAGTACTATTATTAACGGAGGCTTTAATCTGAGGAAGAGGGACTGAGCGTTAAGAGGCGAGGTCAAAACTGCACCGCACGTTGCCTGAAGTGGGAAATGACAACGCAGTGGCTAAGACACAGAAGGCGGGTGAAATATTGTGACAGCGACAGACTGCAGTCTCAATCGAGATTATGGAAGCAGAGAGGAGTAGTTTTCTTAATCTAACAATAATTGTACCGACAATTCGGTCGAAAACTTTCAGCAGATATGGCTGGTTTGAAGTCCCGACAGAGAACCGGATTGGGCAAGCTCTGCTTCGTCCAACGAAAAATAATACAAGACGGACTGTTGAAAGTTTGGATATATCTGAGAAAGCACGTGGATATGCGCCTAATGTTTCTGGCCCAGGGTACTTCAGTGGTATTCCTCGGCTTAACAAGACCTGACTAAAAACCTGTCCTTTGAATTTGTAATTAGCGAGGTTTTGGAGACGCAAGAGATGCCGAAAATGGTCTTGTGCGGCAGCGAGAGGCATTTTTGATGAGTCCCCAGGACTGCCACGCTGTCCGTAGGGCAGTGTCAAGAAGGAGCAGCACGGCGTATACAGCCTATCTGGAGTTTGTTCTGGTTGCTTCTGGTATCCACGGCCACTTTGGCATATATGGCAGAAAAGGAGGCCTGAGTACAAAAGCAGGACAGCCTACAACATAGGTCCGAAACCTAGTATGGCGGTGTATTCAAAGAGGCATTGAACGCGGGTTAAAAATCATAGGTCTCCCGGTCTGTGGTTTGGCAGGCTCATGACGGCGGCTAAGTCCGGAATGACGATGTTGCTCTCCCTGTCCGTCTGTGCGGGTTGCGAAACATGAAGCATGCGGGTCACAAATCGGATACATCCAATGCTTGAAAACAAGTGAACTTTTCACAAGACTACAGAGAAAAAGGGGCACAACACAAGCATTAGTGAAGAAAAGCGCTGAGCGAACGTCTATGGGCGTAGAAAAATGAGCAGGACTAGAGCAAAAGGGCATAGATGAGGAAGACGGAATGCAAGGCACCTGCATTCTCATGTAGGTGAGGTAGCTGAGGGCTGTGCTGAGGCAACTGATTTCCTCTTCAGACGACCCAGTAGCACGCAGAGCCTTAACGTACTCGTCGATGGAGGTCTACAAAAGTAAATAAAAGTTGCTAATACTTGTGGACGTAATAGAAAATAAGCAGTAACACAAGTGCACAACGGAGAAGGTCGGTGAGATTGCAAGGTGCAGTTCCAGTGAGAAGAGGCTACACGCTATCTCAGCTCGAAACCCGCCTCAGTCCCACAACGAGGATGAAGCGGTCAACAAAAGACGAAGGTGAAAGTGCGCACCTCCAGGTCCACAGTGACAAAGATTGGATAGTTGGAGAGCCAACTGGCCTAACTTTAGCCTGAAGGCTGCATCCAGTCGGTTTTAACCGAAGGAGATCATTTGTGAATCGGTTGTTTCGCACTATGAGGCAGTCTGAACCACTCAAGATGAGTGGAATGACAGCAACCAGTCCCACGTGAACAAGACTGCGCAAAAAAACAAACACCCAGTTGATAAACATGGAAAGTCGTGTCAACACAAAAGATGATGACGAAGTCGATTATCAGACGTCAGCAAAGTTCACAGCGACACTGTGCGTGGGGATGATTTTCGTAGACGATGCGAAGGCGGCAAATCTATGGCAGATGCGTGCAATCTGCTGCCAGGAGGCCTTCACGCAGGCGCTAAAGGTCCGTCAGCCAAAGGCGGACCTGTCTGACTGCGCGGTCGCCAAACTAAGGCCTGAATTTCTACTTTCTACATGGACAGCTACTAGGCAGCTGTTGATTTTCATGGTGTTAAATCTGAAAATATTCATCTCAATTGTCAATTGTACTGATCCGCCGTCGAGTAATTGTAAACTGGTGCATTTACGTAAGCCACTTCTCAACCAAGAAAATGCAAGCGACCAGGAGGCCTCGCTAATACGACATCTTATTGAAATGAGCGACGTTAGGCGTCAGAAAGAGCACTGAAAATTTTACGAAATTACGCAAATTTCCAGCAGAATGCATGAAGGAGAAGTACGTAAACAGTAACAGTTAAAATGTGCATATGTAGGCGACCCTCACTCTTATGGCCGCAGCCGACGATGTGTCCATGTTAATCGATGCAGCAGTAGTCAGTTTGATCTAAAAAAATTGTAAAACGAAAGCAGGTTAACACGATGCCGTACTTTAAGCTTCTCTTCTATGCAGCACATAAGGCGGGATGCCCGTGCATGCTTAGTATGGCAGTTCATAGCCCATCTAGAAAACCGGAACTGTTGTCAAAAGGTAATAACAAGGGGCAGCGTTCGGATTTCGTACACAGATGACGCTTATAGGCCCTGCCCCTTAAAAACTCGGTTTGGGGTTTCTGTGGGCACCAAGCGTCCTCTATCTACGTGTCCCTGGGTTGGTCCGCTGTTTTGGACGCACCAGCACAAAGTCCACAGAGCGGACTTGCTGGCGCACAACGTCTCAGTGTGACTGTGAGTTCACGTAACTTGCGCTCCGTACGCGAAGTCGACATGACGCTCAAGCAGAGCGCTTTATGCCTCGGAGCGTCGAGAGAGCGCAAATGGAACAGTTCCACGGCATGTGCAATGAAGTCTGCTGCCATTCGAACTCTTTCCAATGCCATTCCATTGGTAGCAGGCACAGATGGCCAGAGAGCGGGGTGAAAGAATACACAGAACCAGGCAGAGTCCATGCAAAGTAGGCATGACAAGTTGGTAGCGCAACATCAGTCGCAGCGTGTCCTCTTATCTGTGGACTACGTTTCCAGGGTACGGTAGGCAAAAGGAAGGCAGGACGGTGAAAAGTGCCGCCCATAATCCCACAAGTTTCAATCGTTTTTAACTTCCTACCATCAGGCTAGGCGGAAGAGAACTCAAGCTGGGGACATCTATCTCCTTGAAGGCCTGGTCGGATTAATTTCGACCAGCAAAGGTCAGTCGAGGCAAACACAAGTAGGAACCGCGTAATAAAGGATCATACTTTGAAAATGCAGACTTCTTTCAATAATTTCAACAGGAACGTGACGGCGACAACGCATCCGCATCTGTTTTCTACATAAAGCAGACGGATTTCGGAAGGTTGTTAAAATATTTGCCGCCGTAGAGAAAATGTACACTATGCGGGAGGAAGGTTTCCGAAAATACAACCACGGACGTGCAGAACAAGGAAGGCTTTGCTCTGAACAAGGTCGGGTTTAATGTGGTTTCTCCGGCGGTGAAGTACCCTTAAGTTTATATGTCCACGGCATTTTCACAACCACTCCCTCTCAGACGATCAGATGGGCGGAATGTCATACATTCACGTTCTCCGTCGGGCGAAATTTATCGATGAACGTGCAAAGCAGAAGAACTTGGTGGTCAAAAACAGATTTGCTCATCCTACGCTCAAAAAAAAACCGAATACTCGTCCGTGGATAAAATTACAGTAGATGTGCTAACTCATGAAATGTCAACCAAAATTTCGAAATGCGTTCTCGTTTCGAAATGATACATTAAGTAGTGTTGTAAAACTAATCATGATGCAGCATAAATCTATAATGATCCAGTTACCTCAGGGTGTCGGCTTTTGAAAGAACTTATTTTCGGTTGCATGCAAAATCTGTACTCTGCAAAAAATGACTACTCATGTAGTATGCAATTTTCTCCTTGATTTTCGATGCCCTTGAAAATTCAATTATATTTCATGGAAAACATGCATAAAAACATTCATTCTTTTACTTATTCGGTAGGAAATCACGCCTTCTTCCAATTTCAAACTCAAAAGAAGAGTATAATTCGGTTTTAAAAAACTTTTCTAATTCCCGAATAATTTTGAACCCGACCTGCTGTTACACTTGCATTTGGGGTTTCAAAACTACAAGCTGTAAATTTTCCGTGTACGGAAAACCATGAATTTCTCTAAGGTGTTGAGAGGAGGCCACATGAGGTTCATAAAGTTAAGCAGTGTACTTGAGCTATATTGTTAACTTTACAAGCCACATTCGTAAATTCAGATACATGACGTTTTATGCACGGCCATTTAACGGTATTATAAAATCTCACAATGAGAAACTTTTTAAAACCCAATTATACTCTTCTTTTGAGTTTGAAATTGGAAGAAGACGTGATTTTCTACCGAATAAGTAAAAGAATGAATGTTTTTATGCATGTTTTCCATGAAATATAATTGAATTTTCAAGGGCATCGAAGATCAAGGAGAAAATTGCATACTACATGAGTAGTCATTTTTTGCAGAGTACAGACCTTGCATGCAACCGAAAATAAGTTCTTTCAAAAGCCGACACCCTGAGGTAACTGGATCATTATAGATTTATGCTGCATCATGATTAGTTTTACAACACTACTTAATGTATCATTTCGAAACGAGAACGCATTTCGAAATTTTGGTTGACATTTCATGAGTAAGCACATCTACTGTAATTTGCTTCTGGGGTATTATTGCTGCTCATGTTTGTGGATGAGGGTCAAAAAACCTTTTATGAACGGAACAGGCTGGTTGTGACGGTATCAGGAACACAACACCAGAATGGCGAACTAAACCCGCCCAAGTCTACAAATGAATCGTTCGGTATACAGTTTAATGCCCAAAAATTTTCGATTTGAGTTCATCAAAGTGTCTGTGCATGCTCGCGAAAAGGGAGAAGATCGGATGTGAATCCTCAGCGTGCATGAATGCCTGAAGCAACTTCTAGATATCAGAGTCAACATAAAAAACGACACCGACCAGTTCTGCCATCTTGCTGGGTTTCGGAGGAGGATGACGACGAAGAAGCGTGCCCAGAGACAACGGACGCAGTTTATTACAGTGCCGGTTTGAGTTTCTTCGAAGTCGGGGAGACGACATTGCATGCACTGAGTTCTCTTCCTCTTCTTCCTCTGGTTCAACTTTGTCGTCTTTCTGATCACTATCCAACTCTATCGCGGTCTCGCCGCCGAGGTCTGAGGCGGCGTCCTGAGAATGATAGTTATCGAGGACAGCGGAGAAAAGACGTCGTGCGACTGCCTGGTTGGCTGCTAACATCCACTCCTCAATCATCTGGTGTCCCGGGCCCCGCTGCTTCACACTGTAGCCCCGAGGCCAGCCGGTAGGTGTGGAATTGCTGCAAGAGAAAGCGCACACGCTGAAAAACGGACACGTACGACAGGCGAGGGGAGAGGTCCGCTATGAAACCGGTAGGGACGGGTATGCAAGAATAAGTGCTGGTTGGAAAGTGATTTCCTATCTGACCATTATATTATCTATCAGGCTGCGTAGGGGTTGAACTACCTGAGTAGCATTTTACCCCTCACTCGGAATTCATCTAGGGTTTTAGCAAAAAGGCCAAGAATTAAATGACTATTTTAGCATATTTTCTGTAATTATACAGTCATGCGAGAATATTAGATTGATAAAACCTAAAAGGTGAGTGCGGATCCAATTGGTGCCTAAGGTGAATGTACTATCAGTTGGACGACAGCGGTTTCTCCGTCTGGCGGCTGGAATTGCAATATCTAAAGTCGCAAGAAGGTAGTGTTTCCGATAGGACCCATGTCATGAGCCAATGAGAATCTAGGGTCCTCGCCGACTGCTGGATACTTTCAAGGCAAGACAGAACACTCATATTTCGCCCAGTGATCAGACCAGATCGGTGTGCAGCACTCAAAAGTGTTCGGCCTTTTTGTAGGCGTCAAGAAATTGTTTAATACTCTCTCAATACACGCCTTTACGGGCTGATTCAGTCGCTAAAAATTTGAGGCAAGAAATAGAGCGCTAAAAGTGTGTATTCAACTGCCGCTCTCAACGGCTCAGACAGCGATGAAAGATGAAAAGAAACATGTTTGGACGTGTTTGGAGCCCAAAAAGCTCCGAGACATCTAAACATACCCCGCAATTGGTTGAGCAGAAGAGTCCTCATGTGCTGCCGGAGCAAGGTCAAACTGCAATTCTACCTTATCTAGAAGGAGGGCTCCATTGTCGATTCTTCGCTTGCGCATGTGCTGGGCGAGCTGTTAGGTGGGAGAGGAAACGCAGTTAGAAATGTAGGTATTGCCGCTTCCCGATAGAAGAGGCAACTGCTCGAGCCGCCATCGTATTACCGGAGTTAAAGCAATAGACAATCGCAAAAGATTGCCGAAAGACTATGGAGCATGTCATTTCCGATCTGTCTGCCGTCGTCAGCCTGCAATGACTCGACTTCACACTGAAACTGGTAGATGTGCCTGAATCGAGGTGTGCTTTGAGCTAACGATCCCCCGTTTGAATCGAGGGCTTGCGCTCTGCCGGTTGTGATTGGAAATGCTACAAGGCACTTGTGGCCTACGTTTTTCTATCTGGTCGGAGTGCTGCATGAGCGCCTGCATGGGCTGATGACCGAAAGTCCTCATTTGACCCTGCTGCGGATCCAGACCTCACTCTCATGATCGCAACAAACACCTGGGACACCGATTATGACACACTAAGCACCCTCTCCCTCCATCGGTTCAAAAGAGTGCCAACAGATGATGGATGCATTATGCCGCACCAACTTGAACAGCACTCCAAACGCTGCGAATTGTCATGGGCAACTTTAATGGGCCAAGAGCATGTAAGGCCTGGAAGGCTGTTAGTGAACACAGGCCATCATAATGCGCGGCAGTCCATAAACCCTGAGAAATCATGTCGCATTCAGTAGATTAGGCAAGAACTTCCCCCTTCTCATTGGAAACTTTTCTTCCTACCCGATAGGCATGTGCGAATACGTTCAGAGATAGGAAAATAAATGAAGCTGAGTCAAATAAGCTATCTGTGCCAAAGATAAGGAAATCTACAAACCGGTATAGTGATATGGCCGGGTGAAGAAGGGAAAATAAAAACTGGTGGGGAGAAAATTTCGTGGAAGGTCATCCTTCCTGAATTTGCATAAACCACGTCCTCATGTCTTCAAAACTTCGCCCAAGACGCGCACTGGCCAGTGGATTTCGACAGCCTCCATAGACCTCACTGAACATTGTCACAGACCTTATAAACAACTGTGCACAGCGACAAAGTCTCACTGAAAACAATCAACATTAAGCAGGAAGGTCCTTCTTCAGCCACATGGTGGTTAAAGCATGGAATGCCCTGTCTGTGGACGTCGTCATGTCCTCATCCGTGGACATATTTAGGAGGGAGGTTGACCAGTACGGGGATATGTACCGCCACGGCATCAGAAACTAACAAATAATCTCCCCGTACCGCCCTCCCAAGTTATACTATACAAAGCATGCTACTTCCTATATTTAAGTAGTTTTATTTTATAACTGTTAGTTATCTCCTGACCAAAGCATATACGTTTGTTTCGGTATTACTTGGCTCATTCAGTACCCCGTACTGGTTATTGTGCAATTTTGACATAGAAGCCACTCACAGACAAATTTGTACCAGTAACCAATGTTTGCTGTATGTAATTACTTACCTATTTTTCTTTAAAACTTGCCTTACACATTGTTTTTTATGACCTTATTGTGACCAAAAGGGAGTTCAAAAGCGCTCGCCTACCTTTCCCTTGGTAAATCTGATCTGATCAGCAACATTAGGCAGGGGTAGGGAGGCGCCCCGAAATGTAAAACTTCAACTTTACCATGTTAAGATAGTAGAGAGAACGTTGGATGTTTCTGAGGGAGAATGGTCCATGCACATTGATGGATGACTGCTGCGACTCAAGAGCAGTGTCAGAGGACTCGAGAAGGCGTTGAGCATCCTCATAGGAGAGTTTGGCGCAGGAGCGAATGATAGAACGGCCAAACCATACATCAAGAACCTGGTGGAGGGGTGAAATACCGAGACCGTGTTAATGATTCGGCCAGCGGAGGCAGAGAAAAAGTGGCAGGGAAGGGGTTGGTCCTTAGTCTCCTACCTGGCCATCGCCGTCCACTTTAAAGACGACAGAAAAAGCAAGTCTATCAGCTCCGGGATTCAGGCTACAGAGTTTTTCAGACAAGATTGACGGCAGCATTGGAATCACCTGAAACACAGATTGCAAAGCCTTTGTTAACAGCAAACATCCAAATAATGGCGATTTTACTATTAGCAAATTTTGTGCAGGAAACCAAACAACAGAAAATGAGCTGAAGAATCTCTCGTAATAGAGCGTTTGGGAAAACTGCAGGCTGACAAGTAGGAGAGTTGAGACATTACAATTTTTGAAAGGTGACATACTAAAGGGCAGTGGTTCCACTATGAGAGAATTAAAAGACAAAAACTTCAGACAGTTGCGGACTGGAATCAGCGCACAACCACCGTTTAGGGAGAAAGAAAAGGGGAACGTCCATAGAAACCGTTCAAAGTACTGTTGTTCGTTAGACCGTCCAGACTGACTTCGGTAAAGCTAAATTTACTTAAAGAGCACGACAGAAAAACAAAAGACAACTAACTTCTCAAAAAAGTCTTCCAAAAAGTGAACTCTATATCTTTAAGGCTGAATGAAGAGGCAACATAATGCGGTCCAGGAAAACAGCCTCAAATGTACTAACTCGTTTTAAGGGCTACTAAAATTTTGATTCTTACGCGCTGGACCAAATAAACAGATGTGGTCCGATCAGCTGCGTCTCGGTCCAGTGCAGAGTTCGGTCGCACGAAAAAGGACACATCGGCGATATGCACACCAACTTCGAAAGTATCTGAAACCGAGGTATATATGCATAAGGCAGATCTAGTGGAGTGGGAAGCAGAATGAGACAGTCTATGTTCCGCATTACCAACTTCAGTCTAGACAAATTCAGTATTAGCCGGACTGACGTTAATAGTCAGGTAGACCCTAACATGCGAAGTACAGTTCCGGTGATTATATGGGGGTAGGGGGTGAAAAAACGCATGAAATGCTCATCCTAGGCAACTTTGGACGCGTTAATGATCCAAAGAACGTAAGCACGAGAAAATCTTGGTGCCTACCGGGCACGTACTTGGACCACACTTTCGCACATGCAGGGCATCGTCGATATCCTTCGCAGTCGAAGGATCAACAGAGACTATGCAGTTCGAACGAAAATCTCTTCGGCGGACGTATTCATACTGTGGTATGGTAAATTCCTCTTCCGAAGCCGGTAATGTGCTGGTCATCTGCAATACAAAGTAAGAGGCAGTGCACCTTTCAGCCAAAATATGCTGACGACGAAAGATATTCCCAATTTTATCGTGATTAAGAGCGGTAGAGATAGGTGGAGCTGTGAGTTTTTAGGAAATCCTGGCAGGTTTATGGGGTTAGCATGCCCGGCAAATCTCCAAAGACTACGCGTGCGGAACCTCGCAAGTGTCGACCAGACTTAAACAGTCTCCACTATGACATCCTAATAATACCCTAGCGGACCATGGAAGGTTGGTATAGTCTGTTGTTTAAACAGTGAGTAAGACCTTCACATTCTGCAGCTTATGAAAGATAACGAACTACAAATTCAACGTCGAAATTTAACTAATTGGCAGTCAGCTGACAGGAACTGTCTGTGTAAACCACTGTAGGGCTTCTTCTGTTAGATAATTTTTTACCGGTCGGTCACAATCCTCTTACAAAAGGTGGGAAGAAGGAGACACAATGACCCCATATGCTCATGCCCTCTGTCACTTCTTTTCTGCTAGGGCTGCAGCAGTACGCTACCAAACAAAGGCAACTTCATCACTTTTTGATGGCCACTCTGAGGGACGGAATGCAAATTGACAATTGATCAACCATCACAATAGAAGTTCACCCGATCCCAGGGGCAAAATGGTGGCCAGTGCATCCTTGTGCATCTCATTGTGAAGCGGACTTGCGCAAAATCTACCACCCATATTACACCCGCACCTGACGTATCCAAATGACAAGACTGATGTTGGATCTGGGTGAAGTGGTTGACAGGGTAAAACAGCCCCACTGCGCGTGCAATACACGTGCTGTGGACGACGCCGTATTCCTTTCTCATGTAACATGGCGCGGCCGGCTGTGGGTGGCAATTATGTCGTCCACCCTCGACTGTTCTGATAATAATCACCGATTATTAGTCGTTTTTCACTGTGTGAACAACTGTAATGGCCGTAAGACAAACCCGAACGTCCACATGCTGTCTTGCAATCAGAATGGATCGGTGATACAGGGTAAATGTCAGCCGCTTAATGAAGACGCGATCATTATATCCAGATCAACGTCAACACATCACCTGAAAGAGACCGTGGGAAGAATATTCTCCATCCTCTTTGACCCCATTTAGCCTAAGTTCACTAATCACGCAGCCAGTGACCCTCTTGCAGTATTTCAAAAGGGTAAGCACCTTTTCTACTTCCGCCATAAAAGGTCACTTTGAAGAAGAGGCGTGTTGGAACTTAGTCAAAGATAGAGCTCGGAAACAAACTGAGGAGGTTCACGGCTGATAGCGCAGTACTTGACAATTATTCGGAATATTGCACTTCCTGAAGAATGTGAGTGAAACACAGCCAGACCTACCTCCTCCGTGAATCCGGCATCTCGTATGCCGTACTGAATCAGAAGTTGGTCTGTCGCCGGCTCAATTTCCGCGGGATCGCCAATTTGGCTGCAAAGCACGCTGTGAAAAACGATTTTAAGACAAGGAAATTGATGTCACCTTGAGAGAATTGCAAGAAATGAAATATACGAACAAGTAGGAGTGGGAGTTTAAGTTGTCATCCCCAATTGCCCTCAGTCAAACCTCGTAGAAATAAAAAAATTCTGTGAGTTTAATTCAGGTGTGGTTCCTCAGTCAGGTTCAGATAAATCGGAGGTGAGGGAACAAATTTCCGTCCAGAACTTTGATTAAAACTCGGTTACGTATTTCCCTTTGCCACCCAGAATCAGCTTAGCACACTAGGTCCCGGATGACAGTCTCTTAGCAAGCGAATATAGTTTAACCACAAGACAGTATGAAAAGGACGTCAACCAATTCAAAGAGTTACGGATTGCGGGGTCTCTTCCTTGAAAACTATAAATTCACGAGTACGGTGGTGTGGGGGGGGGTTGCACAGGTAATACGCAAAAGCAGGCCACACTGAGTGGTTTGATGACAATGTTTAGATAAGGGACAATTGTAGTTAGAGGACTTGCCTCGACAAGTTTGACGCTGATCTCAAACGACGAATCAAATAGAGCTTAACTTAACAATTTTTGACAGGAGATTGTTGATATGACAGCCGATTGACATGGTCTCAAGCTGACTGTAACAAACATGCAATAAGACAAAGTGTGGACAGTACAGTCTCAGGCTGAAAATATTTTCGTCTTCCGATTCGAAAGAATGGAAACATAAATGAATCCGAATGTACCAACTTGCGAAGATATGAGGTTAAGCCACCGATGGGAATCCAAGGGTGGTCAATCTGGCTACAAACGTATTCCCTATTTTTGATAGTCTCCCTTACGTAAGACTTATAAGTCTCTGATGCATCGTAAATTAGGCATAACTGCAGATTCGCGTCGGCCGACAATGCGAGGAAAAAGACTAAACAAAATAACGAAGTCATAGTACTAGAAAAGGCGTTTAAAATGAGCCAGGCTGTGCTAAAATCAACGTAATTCGAGAATGGTCTCAATTACAAAAGTGATATCCCATATATAGGAGCTTATCGTGGCAAAACGACATTTAAGTCCAAGAAAATGAGAAGTTTATGAAAGAAGGAAGCAACTGCCATTTTAGTTTTTTGTCTTTGTCCGCCTGGGTTTGTCGCTCCTCAATCTAGATGGTTGTCCGTTCGTCAGCCCCTAATATGTAATATTGGAAATAGCTCGCTTTTGAAGACCAGCCAAATGGCTGTACCCATTTTTTGTGTGAACAAATGATGTATCGACCCCGACCAACTAGTAAAGTAGATTGTGTTGACATGTCAACTGACCCTCATTTCTGGACCGTCTCCGCGATGTTTGCGGTCAGTGCCCACAAACCAGGCAACGCGGGGGAGGCGCTGAATCAAAACGGGAGCCAGATTAGGGCAGGGAAGGCGTTAATCAGGCTGCGGAGAGTCCGTATATAAGGGGGCGTGGTGGCAGAACTAGGCACAGGCTGACGCTGCGCCAGACACTTGCGCTCCAGTCCCACATCTGATGGCTGACCGGCGAGCTGGTGCATAGGCGAGGGGGAGCAGAAAATGAGGTTGACACAGCTGAATCCTTCGCCACGTCACACCAGCGTGGTCTCCGCCCTGAGAGGACCAAGAATCAGGTTGCAATGGTTCATTCCTACTGTGAACTTTATGGCACTCCCATCCCCATGGAATTCGGCCCGTCCCCTTCTGGGACATGTCTCTGGGACCAGGCTGTGTGTGGTACGCGTAGACGGACCGCATAGCTTTGTCGGCCACTGCATCTGAGCACACACCTCCGGTCGCCCTGACTTTGTCTTATCACCGGGAACAGGTGGGTGGGAGATGAGAGATGCTGTGCAAGCCACCGTTTTGCTTCCATAATGGTGGACGTAAATGTTTGTGAAGGCTTACCTGGAATGAGTCGGTGGAGGAAAGGAGTATAGCCCAAACAATTGCAATTTCATCTCCACTATATTCGTCCGCTTACCTTCGGATCTAACTTATTTAAACAGTACTACTTGCAGAAGATGAAGATGTGATCACTGGAACAAGAAACTTATTGGCCTGACGTTTCGGATTCTCACTCGAATCCATCATTAGAGACATTCGCAGACCATTATCTGCGAGTACTACTTGCGTTCGAAGACCTCCAACCCCGATGGAAGGCAGTCTATGATCTACCTGTTCGGTCAGCGCAGGAATCCTAATGGAATCGCGATCGGTCTAAGACTCTTCACAAACCAATTACCAAAGCTCTTGAAAGTCTCGGTAGGCATAACCATAAAGGGCCGCGTTTGGCGGTTGTGGCATAACCAGCTTGTTTTCCGTTGTGATTTCTAGGGTACAAACATTTAAGCGAAGTGGAATCAGTAGTAATTCTAGATATTTAAAGTCACGTGGTGGGGTCGTTCACTAACCTACCCTGTTTGTAGGACGAATGATGGTGTCCCGTTTAATACTGGAAGTCTAATCTTTTGACTTCAAGGACAGTCATATATGAAGAAGTAATACCGATGAGGACAAGAGTATGGCCTTCTGACGGCGGCAAAGCCTGAAATGAATATTTGAGTCACCCTTACTGGGCGAACACTTTGCAGAGTGAATGTATAAAGGAGGGCTCATTTCGCCATTGCTTGGAATCTACTTCTGAATTACGAATTGCCTTAGTTGTCAGCAGGTTCCGACAACAGAAACTTCAAGGGCGCGTTCCAGTGTAATTAACTTCGCAATTAAGACTATTCAGTTGAAACTCACGACCGCGAGAAACGATTTGAACGGGACTAAATGTGCAGCACAAGTAACCCAGCTGCCTGACGGGTACGGTTATGATGGACAATAATGCGGGCGGCGTCTTAAGTTTGATCTCGGAATATGAGATGCAGAGTGAGGAGGAAGCACTCGAATGTATTTACGGCCGCACCAGGCGTCTGGTTGCCCTAAGGGTGTAACTGCCGTCAAAGCACACCTCCCTCATCTGTGACTTCACAACGCGGTGCTGGGTGAAGCTGTCGCGTCCCAGTTACTGCTCCGACTAGGGGTTAAATCTGATGAGGGCAGCCGGCGTCTCTCTAGCGCCAATGAGTCTTTCGGCGACGTCGGGTCAGATTACGGGAAGGAAACCAGTCATATTGCGACAAACGCTGACGGCGCTATATGTCAGTCTTAATTCCTATCCCCCACCAATTTTGAACCAATAACGAAACTAGGTCAAAACAACTAGGTATGCCCCGGGCGTAATGTCTGAGAGATGGCATAAAACGCCTGTCTGTGTGTCGTACGTGCTGATCCCCGAACTGCGGGAACCGGGTTTTATTTGCTCGGAGTGGAAATAATGCGACATTACGAAGAAGTCATTGAAACACGGCTCTTAAACCCGAGGACGCAGTTACCCCTTCCCTTCACAACCTCCCAAACTACGACTGCCAAGGGGACGTGAAAGCTCAAAAAGGCCTCACGTATATTAAAGCGAATAAAGGACAGAAGGAGTTGGCGACATTTCCGACAGGATCTTAATCGCTTCCATGGCTCTTTACGGGCGTGTATCCGTTATTTTTGACAAAGACAGTAGTGAAGCTATCAGTCATGTGTACATCCAGTGGTTTCAATAAAAATTCACTCGATTCGCCACTTTTGAGTCTCTCCCGGTCCCTTCGTGTGAAAAGAGACTTCGGAGTGTAAACACGTGCGTAGCTCAATGGTGTACCGGTGACAAATCAGAATCAAGTCAACTGCACATGAGATCGGTTGCAGTGGTCGGTTCGGCACTTTCCCCGTTCCTTGTCTGGCACGACATGGAGCGGACTGCCCTGCGACAGGTGCGATTGCAGAACGTTTAACGTCCTCATCTTCTGATTGCTCAAAAGCGGGGTTGTGGTGTTGATTGTCATGCAGCATAATTCTAAGATATTTCAATCACACCGGGGTGTCAGCTTTTGAACACACCTCTTTTCCGTCGTCTTCAAAAATCGCACTCGGTAAAAGTTGTTACTTGAGTAATATGAGCTATTTTCTGTCATTATAAATTCGAATATATCCTGTAGAAACAGTTGTATTCATTCGGTGGAAAATCACTTCTTCTCCCAATTTTACACTCGAAAAAGGTATGCAAAATCTTTCGAGACACTGAGCAAAAATCACTCTATCTAAGTGGTAATTTTTGTCGTGTTTAGTTTTTTTAGGCGGCCGGAAAGAAATGCGTTAAAATGTTGGCATCCTGGTGTAACTGAAATATCTCAAGATCATGCTGCATGATAATCCACATTGCAAACTCACTTTAGTAATCCCTCCTGACGAAAAGCGCATTTTGGAATTTTAGTTAACATTTCGTGAGCTTGATCACTGACTGTAGGTCTTACGCAACAGTGAGGCCCAGTCGAAGGTGTGAATAACCAATCATAATATTTTACTCAAGCTGACCCTCCCCGCCCGATAGTTCGACAGTTGCAAACGATGAGATCCACCACCATTCAACCACTACGCGGCAGCGACCTGCATAGGAGGGAGCGGACGTGTGATGCATGTACTTCGTACTCTCTCTTCTCATACCCACCGCAAGCTAGTGGCAAAACAGGGGGTCGAGGCGACCAGAGGAGGGCGCAGGTTCAGCGCCGGACAAGATTAGACAGTCCACCTACGCAAGAAACACATGACCTGATTACTGATTCCCCATTTACCGGACTTCAGTCAGGTATGTTAAAATGTCATGAAAGCTATAATAAGAGGGATCAGTGGCCGTCTGACCCTCAGTGGGAATCCCAAATCCAACCACCTCCGGGGCCAACATAAGTTCCTAAGGTCGGGATTTCAAATTTCCGGTTACCATTTTAAAAGGTTCCTTCCTGGAAAATTTTGAGAATACCACGGACTGGCAGCAAGTTAAACGAACTTGACATGCTGAGAGGTCGCTGAGAAGCGTACATTTCTCTTGTGCAAAGATTAATAGGCAGTTGCGAAACGTCTGAACAGGAGATGTATTCACCGGACTACTCGGATTCTCGTTCTAACCCACCATCAGAGTCAGTCGCAGACAAGAGTGATGGTGCCACAGGGAGCGCACTATTTGGAGGACTCACTTGCTATGCAACCACATCCCCACTACAAGTGATGCTCCCCCGTTCGTCGCTGGGGGTCGTATTTGATGTGATGATTGCTTGTTTATCTGCTCAGAAATTAATCGGCTCCCAGTGGGGCCTCGTAACTCAAGTGGTTTGAGCGCTAGCTGTAGTCAAGCCTTGCTCTTGTACTCCGAAAGTGGGTTGTATGGTCGATCATGCAACAGTATGGTTTGTTGGTCCGCATCCGAGTCATTAGTTGTCGTAATTGTATCCCCGCGGTTGATTCTTGGTGTGATAGTTACTCGTCGGAAACGTGAGTACGAAAATCGATGATCAAATGAGTTAGTATAAAAAGTTGGACAGACGTAACGCAAGTAACGGCGAGCACAAGCAGCAATATCACGCTCACCCATGAGGATACATCGAATTCTGTGGCCACTCACGAATTTCGCAGGCGAAGCGAACACTACTCGCCTTAGAGGGATCGCGCAACAGATCTAGTCAGTGGAGAAAATCAAAGATATGTCACTTAATGTTGACACTTAGTTTGAAAGAATTAAACGCCAACGAGTAACCCACCCTCTGGGATAGAAGATATGGCCAATTTAACTTTCGGCAGATTCGATCGCTCAGGAATTAAGTAGCAGACGCGACGGGAGGAGGTGCCGTTGTTTGTGGAAAGAACGTTAGGCGTCATAATGTAGTCACTGACTTCCACTTCAGAGTCCAGAAATGCTGAGGGCATGGGACTGGCCGGCTCAAAGGAAAGGTAGCCAATAACTCGACAACTGGCGGAGTCTCTGCGGAGAACGAAGACCACCCGGCCGGTGCGAACAAGGTGGGAGTGCGGTAACAGCTGGAGGGGTTTGATGTGTCGTAGTGATTCCGGCAGTCGGCGACACGCGTCAGACTTCAGCAAGTCGATCGACTCCTGGGGGAACAGTTCTCGGAAGAGTTGGGGCGATCTGAGGAGAACCTCATGCACCGTGGGCAGGTCGACTAGGGCGGTAACGGTGTTACGAACCAACTGGAAGTTGCGTCCGTCCTCCTCGCTGGTGGAGACCTCCGCAGAGGGCAGAGCCTCAGCACCATCTGCGGAGTATTCCTCAACCTCGGTGGGAATTATTTGAGTTGACCTGGAGGGTGGGGTCTCGGGAGGATCAATATCCGACTTGCCGTCTAGGGAGGCGCGCACCTGAGATTGTACGGAACGACACACTGAAAACTATGGTCGGCAATTTTGCAACATAAATTCCACCTACTTATTCTAATACCACCAGCAGAAAGAGCCAAAAATATTGTGCCAAGGGCGAAGAGTAAGCAACGTCCTCGCTAAGAATGCTTTACATATAATCCTGTTAATGTGGATTCGAGTGTATCAAAAGTTAATTACGGACTCCGTTCTAATTACTACTTAGAAATGTTAAATCCTGTAAGTGGAGGATGTGTGAAAACTGAGCGTACGGAATGTCGGACAGCTAAGAAATTATCGTTTGGTGAAAGCGGCCATAAACTCCGACTGACCGACGTTTCGGCAGAAAATGCGATCGTACTGAGCTACATCAGATGATAAAAGGCGGATGACGCACAAGGTGAGTGGGCACTGGCGATCGACAATAAAAGTGAAACGTCCAGCTGAAACCGCCAGAAAAGACCTCAAAAGTTCAAACCTCGGGTTCGTCTCGCCTTGAGGTGGCACATGGCTGGCTGAAGAGGCAAATATGAGGGGAATATAATCGGTTGTTTTTATCGTGATCACTCGTAGCTATGCAACCGACTGCTGTGGCTCTAGATCAGAGCCGGATCAGAGGAGACGGAAATCAGACCAGATCTCCGAAAACCAGATCTGCATACGTCTTGCAATATTCCAGATTGCAACAAAAAGCATGACCACGCGGCTCGATTGGCAGTGTTAAGCTCAGTGTCCACTGAACCCAGACTAAAATCTGGGGCTTTCTGTAGGCCTCAAAGTTGCATATAGCTTTCAAGGAAGGCCAGTTAGGTTGGAACCGTCACTTCAGTCATTGAATACAGTAGGTGGGCTAGCTCATGAAATGTCAACAGAAATTCCGAAATGCGTTTCCGTTTGGAAATGATTAATTAAATAAATTTGTAAAACTAGTCATCTTGCAGTATTATTCTATAATAACTCAGTTACCTCAGGATGCCGGCTTCCGAACGAACTTCTCCCCTGCTGCATGCGAAAACCATACTCGGTAAAAAAAACTACAACTTAAGTAGCATGCGTTTTTCTAATTGATTTTCGATGTCCTTGAACATTCAATTATATTTCATGGAAAACAAGCACTCTTTTGCTGATTCGGTAGAAAATGACATCTTCAAATCTTATACTAGAAGGAATGGTAATAACTCCGTTTTAAAAAACTCTTCCAATTCCCGAATAATTTTGAACCCGACCTGCCTCCAGACTTGCAATCGGGGTTTCCAAACTACAAGCAGCATATTTTCCGCGTAGGGAAAACCGTACATTTCTCTACGGTTCATAGAATTAAACAGTGAATTTGAGCTATATTGTTAACTTTACAAATCACATTGGTAAATACAGAGACATGACGTTTTATGAACGGCCAATTCACCGTATTAAAAAAACTTCACAATCAGAAACTTTCTTAAAATCAAATTATACCCTTCCTTCGAGTATGAAATTCGAAAAAGACGTCATTTCCTACCGAATAAGCAAAAGATTGAATATTTTTATGCAAGTTTTCTAGGAAATATAACTGAATTTTTAAGGATATTGAGAATCTATGACAAAATTTCATGCTACTTAAGTAGTCATGATTACAGAGTATAGTTTTTGCATGCAGCCGAAAAGAGGTTCGTTCGAAAGCCGGCATCCTAAGGTAACTAAATTATTATAGAATAATGCTGTACGATGATTATTTTTACTAATCTATTGAATTAGTCATTTCAAAACGAAAACGCATTTCGGAATTTCGGTTGGCATTTTATGGGTTAGCTCATCTACTGTATTTACCGTTAATAAGCATCGATAAAACCTGAGGAGTATCACATAAGGGTGAGTCCACTGAGTCAGAAAATGCTGTTTGAGGACGAACTATTCAAAATAAGCGAGAACAAACATTTCTCTGATAAAAATCACTAGTAATATGAAAAATGGGCCGATATAACTGCTGGAGGCCAGGGATTCAGAGGCCTTGAAGGCAATGCGTAAGAACTATATCCACGGCCATGCACTCTGGCAAACGCAAAAGTGCGGCCCTAACGACAGACACATGAAAACCTGGATCGGCGCAGGCGGTTAGGAAGGATGATGGCGAGTGAGCAGAGTAGGCGTTGTAGGTGTCACTTTTACTGACAGTCTCACTGTTGAGCTTTCGTTCGGTGGGAAAATCCGGACTGTCAGGGTGTATCATACCGCGAATCCCAATGGAAAACGCGCATATAAATGCTAGAGGCCAGAACACTGACAGGCTGACAGGGTCAACAACGTCAGTAATTCAAATTAGACAAGAATCGAATAAGTGATCCCATTGAGAAAATAAAGCACAGGGACTCCTAAAATATGGGATGTTAATATAAGTCTAATCAGTCGGGTAGATGGACGCGGCAACTAACGTAATTTGCGGAAGGCATTGAGAAAACAAGCATATGTTTGTTTTGTTACTCCAACTAAGTGTTGGAACCGACCGCGCAATTTGCAAGATGGGAATTAGGGGCGGGTAAACGGGCGGGAAACAGGTGGTCCAGGGTCACTGGATAAAGATCAGATTGGGTAAGACGGTATGCGGCAGGCAAACAGCCTCGACCTAAGATTAAACCTATGCATAACCGGAAATTTAATCAT